>CM055640.1:21143488-21743488 GCA_029378325.1 Elaeagnus macrophylla | reverse complement strand
AACAAATATTAATTTAGGCAATATTTTTTCGAAATAAAATTAATTTAGGCAATAATAGATATACTATTTAAGTAAGGAATATTTTCTGGTAACGAGTTTTATTAATATGTTGCAGATATAAATATGGGTCGTGGAAAACAGAACATGGAACTTATTGCTGACGAAAAATCACGTAGGACAACGTTTAATAAAAGAAAGAAGGGTTTGATGAAGAAAGCTTATGAGTTTTCTACACTTTGTGATGTTGATGTCTGTGTGATCACTTATGGCCCCTCCAAACAAGAAGATGAAGTCCATACATGGCCTACAGATCCCAATGAGGTCAAACGCATAATTGGCAAGTATAACTCTATCACAAAGTCTAAACCTGCTCATAGTGTCGTTAATGTGTTTGACATAATGTCTGAAAGAAAAAGGAAGATTGATGCTGATATTTCTAAATCACGCAAAGCTTTTTATGCTGCCAAGTACCCAACTTGGCACCAAAGTCTGGACTATTTCTCAAATGATGAACTGGGTTTGCTTCTAAACCGAGTGAATCCCAATATTGAAGCTTTGGATAGGTTAATTGAATTCAAGAAGCTGGAAATTCAAGCAACGAATAGAAATTGTACTGCAACATCTAATTTTGAATCAGTTACTAAGCATCAACTACTTGAAAAGCCTTCCTATAGTTTCAATCCACTTGATATTCATATGCAACAGTTGCCTTTCTCTGACATGAGTAGTCGTTTTGATTCACATGCCATGGCAACAAGTGCAATGCCATTTACGACAATGATGTTAGGAAATGATTTTTATGAAGGTGGCTATGGCTATGATGGTCAGCTCATGGGTGAAGACGCATCTGGTTCTAGGTTTGATCCGTACATTATTAATAATACTACAGCTGGTAGAGGTCAAAGCTTCAATGATCCTGTAGCTTCCTGGAGTGTTTAATAATGTAGCTAGTTTTGGGACAAGCCAGCAGTACCTCTCAATGCTGAATTACACACGGTATCCCATTTTACCCAGTATTTCACCTCAAATGCATGGTTCTGAATTAGGAAACTGAGTAATGAATTTGCCATTTGGATTTTCTTTAATCTTGCTCTCTATGCCTAACTTTGGCTGATATATATGTATGCAGTTACTGTTTTCTTATATTTGGCTGTTACTTATCAGTTTAATAAATGATTGATAGTTTTGTTACAATTTTTATCCATGGTTGATCAGATTTTAATATTGATAAACAAGGTTGTTAATTTTATTACTATAATAAATGGTTTTTGCTTTATGGGTGATCAATTTATTTGTAATATAAGCCAAAGCCTAAAACTGTATATAAGCTATATCCAATAACTAAATTTTCTTTTGACTTCCGTTAACTTTTCATGTTATAACGATTTTAATTAGTTCAAATTTAAAAATAATGAATTAAATATGTTAAATTTTAAAAATTAATGAATTAATAAATTGTTAGAAATTGTTGAAAAATTAAAATTTTCAAAACTTAAGAGTTGGGTCATCTATATTTAGCGTTGGTACTATGAATCAAGCAGGCTAAATACTTACAACTTAAAAATTGAAATTATTGAACCTGAACGTAGAATCTCTAACTCTAATATCATGTTAAAATTTTTTCTTAAAAGAAGTTATTAGAAGGAGGACTAATTATAATTTTATATATTTATCAGACTAAATGTAAAAGTAATTTTTTTTAACACTTTAATTTTTATTGTTATAATAAAATTTAATTTAATTTTTAAATTTAAGTTAAATTTATTAAATGTAAAAAGTTAACTAAGAAAAAATTATAAAAATTTATTTAAGTAATTAAAGTGTTAAATGTAATAAAATTAATTAAAAAAATATTTCAGCCGTAATAATATCATGAATTAATTATGGAACAATATTTTCTTGACAACACTCACCTTGTAAACTTAATAATAGAAATGTAGTGGTTGACCTTTGTAGGTAAGAGAAATATTTGAAATACATAATTTTGTATTTAAATTTATACATATATTAATTATAATATAATATATAATTAAATAATTTTAAAAATTAATTAAGTTATTTTTTTTAAATTTAATTATATATCATATCATAATTAATATAAATATAAATATAAATTTATATAATATAAGCATTTTTTTAAATACATCAGTGGATAAGACTGGCCTAGGAGAAATTATTTATTATTTTTTCAGTAAAAAATAATGTGTTATTTTATAATAATAAGATTTAAAATTAATGTAATTATTTTAAAAAAAAATATAAATATTTAATAAATAAGAAAGAAAAAAAACTAAGATTATGCACTTAAGTCTAATTTAAAGAGAGGTGGACATTTGTCAAATATGTATGTGGACTCCCTTTACCATCTCTGTTAAGAGGGTGGGGGAAAAGTAGATAAAGACTCACCCACTAAAGTAAATAAGCTTAACAGTCCCTCTTTCAATTGCAACTTGTATATCAGTACTATGCCGATCATAATTGGGATTGGCAGGATAATACTATTCTTTCAGCTCTATTTTTTTATTTGTTGGGACTCGAGTGGCTGTAACCCGTGCAGCTGACAACTAGGCTGATAATTAGTGTGAACTAGGCGGGGTTTGAATTCGCATAAAAATAAATCAATTTAAATAGATCTATTTTAATTTCATTTAAATTAATAAAAATATTTTTAATTTAAATTAAATATAAATTAATTAATTTAAATTAATAATTATATATATATTTTTTAGTAATAAAATTTTGTTATTAAAAAATATATATTTAATAGTTAAAGTTGAAAGAGTATTACATAAAATAATAAAAATATAAACTGTAAATATAAAAGAAAAAATTAATTCTTAAAGTAAAAATTTTATTTTTAAATTAAATAGGTAAATAGTAAATCTTGTCTTCGTAAAAATTCACAATAATAATAATGAATTCTCAAGTTCCAATAAATTTTTTTCTAACCATTAAACAAAAAAATAGAAATGAGTAACATTAAACAAAAATACTTATCAACAAATAAAAAGTTTAAATAATTTAAAATGTCACAAGAAAATAAAATTTTAATTATTACATAATATATGATTCTCAAGATAATAAACTAGTTGAAAAAATAATAATACAACACAAGTTGATAAAAAAATTGATGAATATCTAATCGATTTAAAAATAGAAACTTCATAATATTAATTTGAATTAAAGATAAGTATATTTTTATTTATTTATTTAAATAATTGGACAGATTTAAATGCTAAAAGTATTAATATTAAAACAACAAAGAATGTAGCATAATAATTTGATAAAATAAATAAATTACAATTATTTATTAATTATCAGTTTATTTTTCAAATGAAAAAGAAAAAAATAATTAATATATTATAAAAAAAATATCGGAAGAGATAGAAGATTATTTTAATTTTAATATAGCATTTTCTTTTCTTTTATCTTTTTTTATTTAAAATTTTATATTATTTTATTTTATTTCATTTCGGGCTAATGAGTTGGTCTTGATCAATTTTTTTCTAGTTATTTGAATAGGCTCGAAATTGGCCCAAGTTTAATTTGATTTGTTTTTTATTCGAGTTATTTAATTCATATTTGATTCGATCAATCAAACTACAATACAAATTGTCACTCCTACTTCCAACCTTTACTTTCTTTTTTTATTGATAAGATTTTAACTCTACTTTTTTTTATAACACACTTGAAATTTTCATTAAATATGGATCATAATTACAATTTCAAACATCAACATTTCTAAGTATACAACATAACTCCAAAATCACAGTCAAGACATGCAAACAGTTGTACCTCCAATAATTTTATGAGCGAATATACTTGAACTTTATCTAATAAATTCATATTACAATTCACTTTAATACTTAGGTCACGTTTGATTCAATGAATATAATCGTAATCATAATAGAATATAATGTAAAAGAAACAGTATTACTATTACAGTATTTGATTTAGCTACTGTAATCAAACAATGAATCAGTATTACAGTGTTTGGTTTGACAACTGTAATGAAATGAAAAACACAATAATATTACATTAATACTCATATTCAATGAATTTTAAATAATTTCATTTTACTATTATTTTCTAAATTAAATAAAATATATTCTTAAATTAATACCCCTATTCAATATTATTTTAAATAATTATTACTAAAATTTTAAACTTATTAATTAAAAAATTAATAATTATTACAGTAATTAATTAATTAAACAAGCACAAGGTTTATACGAAGGCAAATATTATTTTCAATGGCCCATTAGTCCTAAGAAACCTATGTGGAGACATGAAAGAAAGGGGCATGATGAATACTTGACACTGCAAGCCGTTGAATCCTACATGAATAATTATTGGAGTTGCATTTAATTTTAGACATTTTAGATTGAAAAACAAAATCTGAAATTAAAATAGTGAACAAAAGAATTAAAGCAAACCTGAAAATGGAGAAACACCTATTTCAACTCCTATATGGACAAGGGCATTACGTATCTCACTCTTGTGAATCTTTCCCTTATCTTCTGCGTCTAAATCAGTGAAAAGATTCTCTGCTAGCATTGCAAAATCATCTTCATCCTCTAGAAACAACCGGATATTGCTTCCATCCAAGAAGATATAACAAGAGGATCATCTGAAGAAGAAACATTACAAATAATATAAAATAATTTTGAATACAATGTTAACAGTAGACCATAATATACAATCAAGCAATTACCAATTGAGTCAAAAAAAAAAAATCTGGCATACAAAAAGCACAAAAGTCCTCAATAAAATACATCAAGAGCGTTATCCATACATACCATAGCTAATGGTGAAAATAAAAAGTCGTTCATCGTTTTGGTGAAAAATTAAATCTGAAACTACATGTATGTTTTGGAATTGATGCGTCGAAGAGCAGAGGACTTGAGACTTTGGAGCATTGAGAAGCCGAAGAGAGAAGCAGTGACTCTGGAATCAGTGATGTCGAGAAGCTACGCTCCGATCATGGCTGCGAACGGAACCGAAGGAGAGCTGCAACTTCAAATAGAGGAACACGACAGGCTCGAGACAGAGGAACAGAGGAAATGCGTAATGTAATCCCTTTCCTTCTTCCAACTAATGTAATCCCAATCCCTTTACATTACATTGCATCTCTTTAACCAAACATTATAATAAGCTCAATCAATTATATTCTCTATCTTATTATAACCAACCAAACACAACCTTAATTCGATGATTTAAAATAGTAAAAATTTCAAATCAACAGAAATCATACATCAAAGTAGTCAATTATCACATTAATGAAAATACAAAAAATAAGGACACCAAAAACAGGATAAAAAAAAAACACCTTAAAATAACAACTAAACAACAGAGGCAGAGCTATTCAGAGGTTGGGGGGTTGAAGCCCCGGCCGAATTTTCTAAAATTTTTTTTGTCTACCCCTCCGTTGTTGCTCGCTTACTCCAGCTCCAGCTTCTGACGTCTGCCACTTTGCCCCCAGCGAAGGTTATGAAAGTCCTGCATGTTTTTGCCGGCTGTTGTTCTTTTCATACACGCAGTTGCACGAGTCTGTTTCGCTTTAAAAAAGAAAAACCTATCCAACAAAGCGTCTACACTGAATACTCAGATGAAGAATTGGGTTTTGGGGGGTCAGATTCGAGTTGACACTGAGATTGGTACAAATATTCTGTCTTCACGGCTTTTGATGTTACATATTTACATTGTTGTACTGTTTTTAGTATAAAATGATCTCTGTTTTTCTGTAATTGTAATTGATGTTTATTTGAGAAAATCAGTCTCCATTGAATATTCTTTATACGGGTGTTTCGACCTCTTTATTTCTTTTCTTTTTCTCTGAATGAGTGAGTTTTGGTTCCTTCATTCAGAGGGAGAAAAAAAAAGGTTTCAGTTATATACACAACAAGGTATTATTTCATTGTTTCTTTCGCTGTGTTTGATTCAAACAATGCCAGGCTAATAATTTATTGGATTTTTATAGTTTTCTGTGATCTTTTTTGCTGAATTAGTGTTCGTAAGACTTATTTTTACTTCTATTTTGGATGTTTCGACTGCCCCTTTTGAATAAATTTTTTGGTAGCCCTTTTGATGGAGATGGTTTCAATCGTAATTCGTAAACATTACTCATCAAATTTTGTCATCGATTTTTATTTACTTTTTGATTTTGATTTGCAATTGAGTTACTTCTTCTAAGTGTTTGATAAATGCATGAATGAAAGTTTTTGTTCTTTTGGTTCCTTACAAAGTGTTTTCTCCTTGTATTTGTCATCATAAGATGAGCAGATCTAAGTTGGATAGTATATATAAATTAAAATAAAATGCTAATAAAATTGATGAAATAATTTATTAATTTTTATAAGTCATTTCATCTTATCTCACTCAATATAGAGATAGAGGAAGTAATAATATTATTATCTAATTTCTCATTTCAAGTGTGTGTCATAATTTGCTTATCAGCTTTTTATTTGATATTGATGATATATGGTGGCAATTTATATAGTTAATCATTATCATTATCATTATCATGCATGGACTTTCATAACTTGCTTTTTCTTTCATGTTTGTCTTCTTTTTTACTTTAGCTGCAACACTTTTCCTTAATTCATGTGCTCCTATCCGCTGCCGTTCTGCGTCCTGCGTCTTGTATGCTGCTCTAGTTCCACTGCTTCAGCCCCCCATAATAAATCCCTGGCTCCGCCCTTGATAAACAGTCAGTACACCCATAATAGCCATCCCACTGGCCACCATGTGTCACCAAGAACAACTCATTGCCGCCACTAGGAAAACCAACTCCAATCGATGTTTGCAAAACGATGAAACACTCAAACCAGAAAAAGGAGAAAATTTTAGGCACTAAAAATAAGCAAAACCTCCACAAAACGACAACTCTTTATAGTGAAGAACGACAACATGCAGCCCTAGCCACCAAAACTTGAGCACCGAGGAACATGCATAAAAACAAAAAATATGGCCAAGAAAAGGAAAAAATGTACAAGAGAAAGGAGGAAATGGCTAACTGCTGGCCAGCTGAGAGCAAGGGAAACTTAAACCCTAGTTAAGAGAGATGGGTAAAAGGCTGATTTTAGCTCTACATAATAATACGTTACTAGACTGTACGTATATATGAATTCCATCACGTGATTATTTAACTGTGTTCTAGTTACAAGGACAGCTGATAGTCCCCCATTTAACCTCCATTAATTCTTAGCAAAACGCTAGCTACCGTGGTCATTATTCATTACCAGCCTTGTTTCTTTTTTTTCTTTCTTTCTGTCTTTTACTAAATGGCGTCTAAAGCCAAACGCCGAACTAGCTTCGGAGCTAATATTTCTTCGCATCCGAGCCGAACCAATTTTCAAGAGCTGCTATACTTCTGAAACGAATTAAAGTCTTTATTCTTACCCAAAAGCACAATCTAAAATACATAATATTAATTAGAAGGGAAAAAAAAAGAAAAGAAAAAGAGGTAAGAAAATATTAAAGCTAAACAAGGAAAGACGCCAGATGTTTGATCATGGTAGTAGCAATTTGAGCCTTGTAGTCCAAAATATGAAATGCATGTTCTGCTCCTTTCATTTCATACAGCTCAATCTCACCTTTCCACTCACTTTTCTTCACTGCGTTGTAATACAAAACTCCTCTGTCCCTCAGAATATCCTTCTCTGCAACAAAAACAAACAGTCTCGAACACATAAGACCACCAAGGTTTGGAGCATTTGGAGCCAGAGGATTAATCAATGGATTATCAACACCCCCAACAGCATTAGGATATACCAAATTCCAAACCAAATAAGGTATACAATTTTCAAAATCTTCCTTTGGCTCTGACCCAATTGGCTTTGAACCCCAAAAGTAAGGGTGACCTAAGTAAGCCCCCAAAATTTTCACACCTCTAGGCAAGTCTTCAATTCCAGCTTTTATAGCCAAGTGGTGAACAATGTTTCCACCAGCACTATCACCACCTAAGTAAAGTCTACCAAAATCTCCATGGCTTATCAACCATGATGATTTTTCTTTAGTTTGTTCACATGTTGAGTGAGAAGCTACCCATTGGAGGGCAACCCAAGAATCTTGATAGGCTTTTGGAAGTGGATTTTCTGGGGCTTGTCTGTACTCGACAGAGACAGCTACAACTTTGGCATAAGAGACAAGCTGGTTCATGTAACGATGGTGAATGAAGCCAAAGGCGGATTCGAAACAAAAGCCACCTCCGTGGAAGTAGACCAAGATGGGTAGCTTTTGAGTGTGGTTTTGGGGAAGGTTCGGGAGGTAAAGTCGAGCAGAAATGTTGGGGTTGTTTGAAATGGTTATGTCTTTGGAGGAGACTCCAGTTTCAAAGTCATTAAGGGTTGGAGGAACTATTGGAGAGTCCGTGAGGCGTTCAACTGAACCATCTTTGTAGACTCTAATGTAGGGAAGAATTTCTGTCGCTACTTCTTTGGTAATTGAAGAAGCCATAATTGAAATGAGAAGAGATCAGAATCAGATGATGAGTTTGTTAAACTTTTGGAGCTTTGCAAATACAAGAGATAGAGAGATCAGAGATTGGTTTTGTTATTTTGGAGCTTTACATATGAATACATACATGTGATCTGAGAGCGTTTATATGGACACACCAAATTCACATATAATTAAAATACCGACAACAAAATGCAACTGGGCTATATTAAGATGTCAAGGGTTTGAGGGTGAAAAAAATAGTTACTAAGATTTTTCACGATAAATGTGATCAGAAATTAGGTTTGCTATTTTGGAGCTTTGCATACGAATACATACATGTGATTTGAGAGCATTTATATTGACACCAAATTCACAAATAATTAATTACCTGCAATAAAATGCAACTGTGCTATAATAAGATGTCAGGAGTTTGCTCATCAACTCTCTTACTAACTCATTTTTTCTATTAATCTCACACTTACTTTCTCTCTCAATTTCAATTAGTTATCGTATATAAGTATCAATTATCACAGAAATTTTGTTATTGTAATTGTAATGTTATGTTTAATCATTATAAATGGTTGCAATTTGAGAAAAAATATTGTTAGTTTCAATTATGCATCTTTAATGGTATTTGTTTTTATTGGAGCTGCAATAATAATTTTTTTAGATTTTTATTTTTTTAAAAATAAATTTTGCTATAAGGAAAGCGGTTTTACAAAAGCTTCTCACATGGAACTTTTCATTAATTTTTAAACGAAATTACAAAAATAATACAAAATTTTCTTTATTATAAATTATAAAAATTAAGATGTCCAATCTACAAAATTTAAGACTAAAATATTCTTTTTAAAATAATTAAAAAACTTATATGTTGTGCATGATGCAACCCTAAAATATTTATAATGCCATTATTAATGCACTTATTCACAAACAGAAATGCTAGTATCACGAAAAATTTCAATTCTTATCAACAAAAATAGATCGATAAAGAGTAATTGCACGGTAGCATAGCTTTAAAAAAATATTGTTATATATTTATTTTAAAGAGTATTGACTTCCTCTGATAAATGTTTGTTCTTATTTACACAAAAAATTATTTTACTTATATTGTAAAATTATACAAATTCTTTAAAAAAAAAAAATCATTTTTCATCTATTTTATTTATGTTAAAATTATTTCTCTATTTTTTACCAAAATTTTAAATTAATATAATTTTTTAATAAAATAATTACTTACTGGTGAATTATGTATTAAATTAATATAATTTTTGCGTAAGTGAACCATTATGAGATCACTTTCATTAAATGACTTAAATCATTTATGCTTGTCAACATCAATTTGTACTTTGTAGCAAATTCCTCGAATTTCTCTTGACATCATTATGAATATTGATTACTTTATCTATCATATGATCAATAATGATGTTCATACCTAGAAATTTAAGCAAATGAATCAAATCCAAAGTATGCAATGGAGGTCATATGTAAACAATCTCAAAAGGAGATTGGTAGTTTGGTAAGTATAACAAAGTTTGACAAACTTTCCAAAATCTCGTCTTAGATGTAGCTAAAAATATCGAGCTTCAATCAATGAGATGGTTTTGTTCTGACCTATGTGTCCTCCTAATCCACCATCATGCAACTTTCTAATGATATGTTCTCTAAGTGAACTTCAAAGAATATACAAACGATTATTAAAGAATATAAAACCATCATGCAATTGATGTTTGCTTGTAACTCCATTGACATAGTTATGCTATTCTTTTTTGAAATCTTCATCATCTGCAATTCTGCATATAAGGCCTTCAAGTAGTCAAACCCAACTATTTTACTTCTAATAGAAGTTAGCAACATAACTTGATGACTCAACGCATTTGCATTTTATTCAATTGGCCCAACTTATGTATAAGAGAAAATGTGAACTTTTGAATATAAGCAATCCATCATGCATGCATGCATACAATTTAGCTTGGATGAGTTGTTGAGGTACTTAAGAGCTTGGTGATCTGTATTGAGGATGAACTCTTTTTGTACTAAATATGACTTCTATTGTCGTAATGTTTGAACAACTTTATCTTCGTTCACTGAGCTTCTCACTAAAGAAAGAAATTGGCTTCATTTCTTGAGACAAAACTACTACAATCCTTACTCTAGAGGCATTATAATCAACTTGAAAGATTTTGTCAAAATTAGGAAGTTCTAAAATTGGTGATGTCAACTTCTCTTTTAAAGTTTTGAAACTTTGCTTTGCTTGATTATTCCAAATAAATTATTTTTGCTTCAAACAATCAATGAGAGGTGTAGTAATAATACTAAAATTCTTCACAGACTGTTTATAAAATGTTGCTAAACTTGAAAGCTTCAAAATTCTGCAACTGTCTTTAGAGTCAACCATTTTTGAATGGCTTTCACTTTTTCTTAATCAACTTTTATTCCCTTTGAGCTTACAACAAAGCCTAAGAAAATGAGAGAATCTATCACAAAGCTACATTTCTTTAAGTTTGCATGCAACTTATTTACTTCAATACTTTGAAAACCTAATAAAGGTGTTGCAAATGCTCTTTCTTACTACAACTATAAATTAAGAAGTCATCGAAATAAACAACGATAAACTTCCTAATGAAAGGTTGGAATATTTGGTTTATTAGTCTCGTGAAGTACTTAGTGTGTTGGATAGTCCAAAAGGCACGACTAATCATTCGTAAAGGCCTTTACGAGTCTTAAAAGCTATTTTCCATTCACCACTAGGTTGGATACAAATTTGATGGTATCCACTTTGAAGATCAATCTTGAAAAATACCTTTGATCCTGCTAACATATCAAGCATATTGTCTAACTAAGGATTTGGATAATGATATCGTACAGTGATTTTCTTAATTGCTTGACTATCCACACACATTCTCCAACTTCTATCTTTCTCTAGTGTTAGAAGAGCTGGAACAACACAAGGATTTATGATTTCCTAACACAAGCCCTTATGAAGAAATTCATCAACTTGAGATTGCAAATTTTTATATTCCTTAGGACTCATACGATAGTGAGACAAATTTGATAGACTAGCACCTAGTACGATGTTAATATGATGTTAAATGTCTTAAATTGGTGATAAGCCTATGGGTAATTTTTTTGAGATAACATCTCTAAATTTAGATAAAAGGTGCATGATTTAGTCAAATTGTTGTTGTGAAAGTACTTTTTTTTTTGTACTAAGAGAAGGGTTTTTGTCTTCAAACTTGTTGGTTAACTTTGTTGTTTCATTGGTGTCAAGATAAATTTTACACTATCTTTTTAAAAAGTATAATAATTCTTCCTACCATCGTGCATTGTTTTTCAGTTAAACGGCCATGGTCTTTCCAATAACATGTGAGAGGCTTATATATTAACTACATCACAGAAGACTTCATCTTTATATTTGCCAATGGAAAAATGAATAAGGCATTGTTCCGTTACTTTGATATCTCTACTATCTTTAATTCATCTAATGCGATATAAAAAAGGATGATTATGTGCCTGTAGTTGCAACTTGTCAACCATTGGTTTAGAAACAATGTTTTCACTACTATCACTATCAATGATGAGAGCACTTACCAGTTAATTAACTATATACATTGTTTTGAAGATGTTTTGTCGTTGTGGATCTTCTTCTTTCTTTGGAGTATATATTAATCTTCTTATTACAAAAGATACTTCTTCATCTTCATGAATAATGCCTTTTGGTTATTCTTCCTCTTCTTCTACAAACTCATCTTCTTCATAGTGACCTTCGTCTCTCTTATACTCATCATCATGAATATCTAAATTGATTGATCTATTTTGACAACATTGGTAAGAGTTGTGCCCTGTTTGTCTACATCAATAGCATTTATTTCCCCAAGGTACCGCATAAGGGTTGCTTGAAGAAGACTGGTTAGTGGTTAGTTCCCGTCAAGGTTGTGTAGCTAGATGACCATTTGGTGGTCTTGGCCTTATAGTGTCCTCATGTGCTTTTTCCATTACCTTTCCCTTGTTTGGAAAAGTTCTTGGTGCCAACGTAGGAGACTGTAAATATATTGGACTATGTGCCACTCTTTTGTTGAGTTGTGCCTTTATTTTCGTGACAAGTTTAATAGCACTAGAAAGGGTGCAATGTGATTACTGGTAGATTTTATCTTGTATGTTAGCATGTAAACTATCAATGAATCTTGAAATTCTTTGATTTTTAAATTCTTAAATATCAACTTGAGCTGGAAGCTTGTGAAATTCGGTAACATATTCTTGTACTTTGTGATATCCTTGTTTGCAATGTTAATAACGACTAAAAAAGGATTTGCTCATAATCTGGAGGCAAGAAATGTTCAATCATGCATTTTTTCATTCGTCTTCAACTTCGAATTTTGTCTTTGTTTTGTCTAATGTGTGTCATTTACAACCCACCAAGCTAATGCACCTCCTTTAAGTCGATAGGCCACCAATTTGACCTTCATATGCTCCTCAGTTTTCCAATAATTAAAGAACTTTTTCACTTCAGCTAACCAGTCAAGAAATTCTTCAATTACAAAGAAGCCATTGAATTGTTGTACTTATATCTTTATGTGATAGTCATTTTGCTGAGATCCTTGGTTATTTCTTAGCAGCGCTGGTACCTCATCCTCATTGTTGGAGTCTTTATCTAGAATATTGTTATTTCTAGGATATCTAATATCACCTCAAAAATTATCATGTTGCCTCTGTGAATTGATTGCAACTGGTATATGAACTGAAAGTTCATTATTGATGTTTGGTTCGCCAAGATGTTGAATCAACAATGCTTCTAAGCTTGAAAACTCCTTTTAAATATTGTTTCCAAGTTCTACATTTGTCTAATAAGAGCATTTATTGACTGCTTTGCTGCATATTTTTCTTCCATTGGAACTTGGCCTTGAGTTTTATTATCTGACATTTTGTTTTTATTTTTTTTTTTCGTACACTTGTCAACTTCTAAGAAAAAAATATTTTTTTTGGTGTATGAATTTATAGGAAATGGGATGAGTATGAAAGTTGATAGTATAGATAAGAATATGGTGGAATGAATTCAATTTCATTTTTTTTTTTAATAGAAAATAAGGGTGGTAGTTGCTGTAAAATGGAAGGAATAAGGTGGTGATGAATGACGATAATGGTAAAAAAAAAATTTTAAGATAAGAGAAGTTTTGGTAACTAATAGAAAAGGAGATGGTAGTGTTTGAAAATAACATGGTGGTATTGGTAGTAATAAAGTGATAGTGGTGGATGGTATCTCAAGAAAGTCATGCCTAGTACAAAGAAAGGCTATGATACTATTTGATGGAATGAGTTATTAGATGTTATTTTAACTTATGTCTCAAAATAAAAGAAGATAGAATTTTCAAAGAGAACTTCTAATAAAATAATGAAATTTATTTAAATGTTGAATGATGGAACCTTTTTATTACACCTATTTATAATGAAAATAAGGTAAATAAAAACAATGAAAATAATCTTACTCGATCTCGAAAAGCACAAGTAAAATTTATTTATTTTTCAAATACATGTATAATTATTTAAGTATTATACTTGCCCCCAAACACAAATGATTTTATTTGTTGTTCAAATACAAGCATAATTATTTGATATTCTAAAAATAATTTTTCTAAATATTATTTATAAGTTGCATCAGTTCTTTTCTTGAAAAAAAAAAAAAAAAAAACTCATTCTCGTATTGATTATGGTAATGACTTTAGTCCATGGTAATTACGTCGACATTGAATCTATTAGCTTTGTCAAGTTGTAAATGAAAGAATTTTTTTCTTAACATGAAAATAACTCTCTTAAGAAGAAGGACCAGTCACCTCGTTTATCACACAAACATTTTCAGACGTTGAACCCGCAACCCCATACTTATAGTACCAAGTACCAACTTTGATATTACTTGGGCTATTCTACAACCTGTAATTATACATGAAAATTAATGAACCCTGTTTTTCAACTAAAGAAACTTGTGAGCTCATATATCAAGTTTAAACTTGGTGAAATTATTTTTGAAAAAACACAAGTACATAATACTTTATTATATAAAAAAAAATAACTAATGCGATCGTTGGGATTACAAACTCACATACTCCAATTTAATGATGATTTATTTATTAATATTAGATTAATAATTTAATTTTAAATGTAATTGAGAATATAAAAAAAAAAAAATCAGTCCTATTTTTTCTGCTTTTACAAATTGTGAATTTTTAATTTTAAATTCTCGAACAAAAAATGAATCAAGTATATTAATTTATAATATTTCCCAATCCATCTCCAAGCCCTATATCACCTCCCGTACCTATTTATTCTCTATTTCTCTCTCCAAAATCAACGGCGCAAAGGTTTTTAGCTTCACTCACCTCGGCTAACAGAAACCCTAATCATGGCTGCCCCAATAGAGTCCGTGCAATGCTTCGGCCGAAAGAAGACAGCTGTAGCAGTGACTTACTGCAAACGTGGGCGTGGTCTGATCAAGATCAACGGCTGCCCGATCGAGCTTGTGGAGCCAGAGATCCTCCGATTCAAGGCCTACGAGCCAATCCTACTCTTGGGACGACAACGTTTTGCTGGAGTTGACATGAGGATTCGTGTCAAAGGTGGTGGACACACCTCTCAGATCTACGCCATACGACAGAGCATAGCGAAGGCACTTGTGGCGTTTTATCAGAAGTACGTGGACGAACAGAGCAAGAAGGAAATCAAAGATATTCTTGTCAGGTACGACAGAACTCTTCTTGTAGCTGATCCTAGGCGCTGCGAGCCCAAGAAGTTCGGTGGTCGTGGTGCCAGAGCCAGGTTCCAGAAATCTTACCGTTGAAATCTGCAGAGACTTTTTTGTTTATCATTTTAGGGTTTGTTTGAATTATCAAGCTTTACCGATAACGCTTAGGAGATATATTAATATGGATTAGTTTTGTTTCAAGTTATGAACTTTTATGGGAATTGAGTGTTTACTGGTTAATTTCTTTAAAGGTTTAATAATTTACTTGGTTGCCTTTGGTTTAGTTGGAAATTTATTGATTGACGAATCATTTTCTTTTTCATTCTTTGTTGTATGATCTTTTTAGTTCGTTAGATATGCTAAATGTTTATGTTGTTCTTCAAAGTTCTGTATTTTTGTTGTTTTTCCTTATTTATTTAAGCCTTAAAGGGGTAGTGTTCTTATGCTATCAGCTATAACCAATTTCTCTTTGGGGGAACTTTAGGAAAATTGCAAAGTCGCTCTCTGAACAATTTATTCAAAGTAAATTTTAATGGCTTAGACTGCATCGTTAGAATTATACCGTCCCTCGAAGTTGGTCGCGGCAACTTAAGTCCTATCCTGTGCCTCTTCCTTCGTTAACATTGCTTGTAAACTAGTTGATAATTAACACGATATCAGAAATCAGAAATGTTACATTTGAGAGGCTAGAATTATTGGTTGAATGATAATTTCCATGATATTATTGAAGTGGGATAGCTCAGTCAAAGACCACTTGAACTGGTACTCTTAATAGCCTAATAAACTTGAGAATGAAAGATGCCACCCTCCCTTCCCAAGAGGGTTTTTTTCATGTTCAAAAGAGAAGATAATTTACATGATATTTGATCCATTGCTTCAATTGAACTTTTGTCTCTTTTGCTCCGAGCTAGAGTTATGTAATCCTATTCCCACTACATACTTGCTTGCTGCATCACTAGTTTACAATTCTACTTTTAGTTGAGATGGTAAGCGACCGTCTTTCCATTTCAAAGGGTATTTGCAAAGTTTGAATACCACTTGATGTAAAATTTGTACTGGTTTATTTTCATAAGCATTGTTCTCAAAGTGGGCGACTAGCTATATATGTCTTGACGTGTGTTTTGGTCATTCGACTTCTTGGCAATTTATTGTTTGTAAAAGGCGATATTATTACAATTTCTTTCATTTTCCTGTTAGCATCATAGCAATCTAATCTATTATGCACCTGCGTGCTTCTTGCAATGCTTTGAAGATTGAGTGTTAATGTGTCGGGGCAGGGCTAGTTAACTATTATTAGATTGTAGCAAACTGGAAAATAAATGATAAATACTTTTTATCCCAATTTACACGATATAATATACTTGGCTTAATATATAGTTATTAAGTAATTACTAAATTACTTTAAAATCATGTAAAAATTTATAAGAATTATGATTCTTTCGGTCCTAAAATATTAATCTTTAAGATAATAATATTTATAATTATCATAGATTTTTGTCTCTCGTACAGTACATAATTATGTATTTTTAATATTGTTTTATTATATTATATTTATTTAAGTTACTTATTTTTTTTTTTTTTAAGGTTCATTCATTTTTTCTTTTTCTTTTTTGCAAAATGAAGTTCAAGATATTTTTGCATGGTCAACTGAATCTCTGATAATAATGTTAATAATTATTTATAAACTTTGTGTTAATATATACTTAAATAATATAAGAACATTATTTTTACTAATATTTTTAATTTTAAATTTAATCCAAAAATAATTATAAGACTCTATGCAATTAGAGCTGTCAAATGGGTGGGTCGTGTCGTGTTCGGATCCACCCGTTTACGACCTTGATCCATATAATGTTGATCTTGACCCAACTTATTTATTAAACAAGGTTAAGAAAGTGTAACCCTAACTCAACTTGGGTTGACCCATTTAACCCGTGTAAATATATTAAATAATATATATTATATTTTATAATATAAAAAAATTAGAGATATTATATTGAGTATTAACATATATTTATGTAACCTATTAACATAATAAATTTTAATTAGACTCCAAAAATTAAATTAATTTAAGCATTATTTTAACAAAAAATGTAAAAATATTAACTAATATAAAATAAAAATAATATCATTAATTATAAATATTGTGATACATCAAATCTAATATGTTAAAGTCTCAAACAGTAACAAAAAAGTCTAACAATAATATATATCATAAATTCTTTATAAGTAAAAACTTATTTTAAGTCTAAAATAAATAATTAATAATAACAACATACAAAATTAAACTAAATAATATATTATTATAAATTGATAAAAAAATATGAAATGAATTTAAACATCATCTCAATAATATTTCAAAGTATAAACCTACAAAATAATTAAATAATAAATGATTACTTATATACCGTAATAATTTTAGTTATTTATTTGTGTTACTCATATAGGTTAGGATTACTCAATTAACCCATTAAAACTTGATTTTTTAAATGGATTAAACGAGTTGACCTGTTTACAATCCAATACATATAAGCTTAACCTAAATCTGACTATTTCGTAGATGTGTCGTGTCGAGTTCGTAGATCATGCCTAAAATTGCAAGCTCTATATGCAATCACCCATACTAATCCAAAATAATGGTGAACATCAGAACATGATAGCCCATTCTCAAGAGGTAAAGTTCTTTAATTTGTTTATATTTTAATTTTTAAACTTCATCAAAGTTAATTATCAAATTACCCTTAAAAATGGTAATATAAACTAAAATAAATTATTTACTTGGACTCTTAGTAGATGAATATTAATAATTGTCAATGTTGCACCATTATATAAGGATTTTATAATTAAAAAACAAATTATAAAGCAGTTTCTCTCTATATTTTTTCAAATTCAAACTTTATCTTCTCTCTCTAGGATTTAGAGTTTTTTGGAATCATTGGCCGGTGGCAGGAGTCTAGTGAATTGGCCGTGTCATCTGGTCGTCTAATTTTATGCTTTCCATGCAATTTTGGGGCTTCTCGTGCCAGTGCCATTGCCATGTGGTGGATTTGGTAAAGTTTGGTGTAGTGCAGGTGTTCCAACCAAATGGGGTTTTAGTGGTTTAGCCGACTGTGGTGGCTGTTTGTAGTTGCCATGCTTGGTGGTGCTTCTTATGGGTTGTGCCTCCTTGTGGTGCTCGATTTGTGCCACCTGTTTTTAGCTGCTTGCTTATGGTGGTTGCCATGTCCTGGTGGGGCTTCTGTTGGGTTGTGCTGTACACAGGCTTGCCTTCCTTTGCCTGATTTTGGGTTTTTCATTTTAATTGACTTTATTTTGTGTTTATTCAATGTTTGATTTAAGACTGTCATAACTCTCTCCACTAAGTTAGGAAAATTCACTAGTGAAGTGTCTTCCAATTTTTAGAACGCGTCTTTGTGTGTTCTTGATTTTGGTCAGGGGTGAGTACCTAGAAGGTTTATTAATTTGATTGAAATATTTGCAAGAGATGACTTTCATGGATAATCTCAAAAATATTTTGAAAATTTGAGTGTTTATTTCTGGTTTGAAATTATTTTTGTTTTCCTACTTGTGTGAATTTGTTATGCCGTTTGTCCATCTAGTTGTTACATTTAATATGTTAAGTTCGAACAGTTATTTTTCTATTCATTTAGTTGAAATGCTCACAGCTTTGGTCTTTTAAGATGTATTATATTGTATATTATAATTTAATTTAATTTTAAAAAAAAAAAAGTACAATTTAATTTTTGGAAAAAAAAAAAAAAAAAAAAAAAAAAAAAAAAAAAAAAAAAAAATATATATATATATATATATATATATATATATATATATATTACAAATTTACATAAAATGTAATTAGCTCGTCATCAAAGGATAAATCTACGAAAATTCTTAAAAATGTTGTTAAGTGAATTGCACATGATTATTTTTGTTAATTCATCGGAAGAAAGTTTAACTTTTGAAACATCTTGTTATAGTTAGTACAAAACTCATCATGTCTCTGTATATAATAAAAATGCCTTATAGCTATCACTTGTTTTTCGTTTCTTCTTCAATTTTTTTGTTTGTTTGTTTTATTCTCTATATATCAAAAGTGTTTTATTTACGGCCATCAATTTTTTTTGCTTTACATTTTTTTTTCCCCTTTCTTTGGTTTTTTTATTTTGTAATATTAATAATAATTTATTATGATATATATCTTAGTATTTGTAGAATATTTTTCACCAAAAAATAAAATCATATAATCTTTTCTTGAATGTTTTACGTGCTTGAAATTTTAACGAAGTTAACAGAAACAAAATTCTAATATTCTAAAGATTAGAACTTGTTAACCCACAGTCCAAAAGCTTTTAAATTTTTCAGTAGAGATAAGAAAATATGAATTCTTAGTTTTTCTTTTTGTCTTTCCTCCTTTTTTTTATGTTTTTTTTTTTTATACGCTTGACAGGAACGTCTTTTCTAAAGACCTAAGAAAAATTAACTGCTAAGCAGTTTTTCTTTTTTTCATAATTATCTAACTAATTTTTTATTTTTCCATCACCACCTCCTCTTTTCCATATCGCACCTTGAGCCCTCTTGCACTTAGACCCAAATGTCTCACGAGAGCTAGAATTAGCAACTAAAGTAGAGCTATCAATATGACCAGCCTTTAGGTGGTCTTCCTCAAGCTCTAAATGTCTTATGTGTCATGTTTTGTTTCATTTGATCTCAAGTAGGTGAATCACAGCTTGAACTTGCTGTTTATTTGTAAGGTGATGGAGAGCAGCAGCAAGATCACGAATTATGCCTGACATGATTCTTAAGTGTTGCCTAATTGTATGATTAGGTTTCTTCTTATAAGAATCAAATTTATAGTCAAGTCTCGTAATCGAGCCAATAAAGTGACACCAAACCTTTATTCGATGGTTAATCACATCTCATGAGCGGTTTCACAATGCTCAAATTTGCCAAGAAGGCCGTTTTGTATGCTATTCAGTATAATGTAGCGTGCACTACGTTCTTTGTCCACCCATGCCTTATAGGCATCAATTCAGGACGATGTTGAGCAGTGTTGCCTTCTTCAAGCCTCATTATGATGTGATCAAGTGTTTCCAAAACGTTCTATTCATTAAGAAAATATTGAATATCATAATTGTCGCCATCCAATTTCTCACCCTTAACCAAATTCGCCACAATGTGTTTAGAAGCCATTTCTATAATAAAAAAATGCACATAAATTATTTATATTAGCATCACACACATATATAAATTTTTGTGCGACAAACATAAACAATTACTAAAAATAAATCATAGGTCACAAGATTGAAAATTTATTATGCTCTTAATAATCTCTTATGTCCAAATGATCATTTTTATTAATTATTTAATTTATAACCAAAATTTAGTATTATAGAAAAATATATTTCAACGAAAAATAACTGCATAAATAAGCAATTAATATAACTCTCAATTAATATAATATTCACAGTCATATCATATATTTAGTTCATAATTATTACTTACATGTTCATAAAATAATTGCATAAATAAGCAATTCTCTTTATAATGACAAATGACAAATGCCAAATAGTCACACAGTTAATTTTTTTATTTATTTATTTAAACTGATTTGTCAAATGAAAGTTAGAATTTGTCTTCATTTTTTCCTATTATTTCTGACGCTGATTTAGTTAAAAAAAAAAATTTATTTTATTTTTTATTTAATTATCGTCTTCCACAATGGCCAATTCGTTTTATCACCAAATCAATAACTTTAAACAACCGTAACTTTTCAATGGTTCAAATGAAAATTTACAAATAATATATCATTAGAAAACTCATGAAATAAGAATTCTAATGATATAATTTTCATTCAAAAACTTATAAAAAAAAACAACCCATTTAATTAAAGGTTACTTTTTTTATTTTTTAAAGAAAATTTCTTTATGTTTCATGCATTCAAGATATATATAAGCCCGAAAATATTCATATTGGCTTTGATACTGATTAATATTGATAATAATTCATTGATAAATATCTTTCACTAATGAATGATTATATGATTATTTTTTGAATGTTTTACGTGCTTGAAATTTTAAGGAAAATTAACGAAAAAATTTCTAATATTGAAAGGATTAGAACTTGTTAATCTATAATTCAAAAGCTTTTAAATGTTTTTAGTCGAAAGAAGAAAATATGAATTCTTGATTTTTCTTTTTGACTTTCTTTTTTTTTTTTTTTTTTTTTTTTGTTTTGTTTCTTTTACGTTTGACAAAAACTTCTTTTTTAAAATTCCAAGAAAAATTAACTGCTAAGCAAATTTTTTTTTTTTCATAATTATCTAACTAATTTTTATTTTCTTTTAAATGAAAATATTTAGATAATTATAAATGAGTTGGATCGGGTAATATATTATAAGTAAGATAAATAAATTTGATATATAATTTATTATTTTTAAATAAATAAATAAAATAAGAGTATAAGTATCCTCCACTATTTATACAATATATATTATTTTATCTCAAGTATGCGTATAATTGTATACAAAATTATTTATTTATTTATTTTTTTTTATGTTTACTAGTGTTTTTTTTTTCTTCACTTTAATTAACTTATACATGTTTTTTTTTAAAAAAAAAATTAATTATTAAACTAAATTTAAAAAATAAAGTATTAATTTGTATAATTAAAATTTACTTATTATTATTATTATTATTTATTTTAGTATAGGATTAATCTCTTTTATTTTAATTCATATATTAAAATTATATCAAATATTATTTGATCGTAAAAATACAATGTGCATATTTGCACTCTAACAAACATAAAATTAGTAAAATATTAATTAATAAGTATCACATTTAATAATATTTTAATTATATGATAATTATCATATTCAATAAAATTTTTTATTATTATTTTACTTTTCACAATTAATTTAAAAATATAAAAAAATTAATTTAAAAAATATATTTTAAAAATTAACCAAAAAAAATTATAAATAAAATAATCCACGTACAAAAAATATATTTTTAACTAATGATTAGTAAAAAGAGAATTGATAAAAATAATTCATTTTAATTTTAATTTTAATTTTTTTCGATAAAAATATATATATTAATTTCTATTTTATATATATATATATATATATATCTTTTTTTTTTTAATAAAAAAATTTGTTAAACCTTTTAACTTCTCCATTTAAATTATTATTATTATTATTTTTTTTTTTCCGATTCGTTGTAAAAAAAACTTCTCTTCTTTTGCGCGTTTCTTTAAAGCTAGGGTGATTAGATCTTTTGGGTTTTTCAGTACAGACCTGGTTAGCCCAACAGCACTGTAAACCTATTACATGATTTGTTCCTTCATCTAATCATCTCACAGATTCTCTCTTTAAGTTTCTGCCTCTCTCTCTCTTGTCCTCACTTTCAGTCATTTGAGTCTCAGCTAACTCAACGAGACGCATTTTCCAAAAGACCTAAAAGAAGAGGAGGTACCCTTCTTTCTATCTTCATCTATTTTTTATCTGTTACTCGATTTTCGGTACTAGGGTTCACTTTCTGCTTCATAGTTTCTCTTTTCTTTCCCTTTTTTGGTTAATGAGGTAATTCTTCCATGTGGGTATTCTATCTCGAATCTGGGCTTAAACGGAGAGAGTTTCCACATGTAGTTTTCATTTTTTTCGTAGGAGATGTTATCTCTATTCCTTTGCTGCTTCTATTACTATGTTATGTTTCACTTTTGTTTTTTAATTTAATCCATTTAACATTGTTAAATAAGCTGATTAGTGTTTCTTAACGTTTATTTCGACGGGTTTAAGTTTGTTTAGATATCGTTGAAGTTGCAACTTGGTCGCAGATCTGATTTATATTATCTTTTAACTTTTAATATTAAATATTGATTGTGATTTTAATGGTTGAAAAATAATGGCTCTTTCATTAATCGTGAATGTTGGTATTTGTATTCTACCGTAATTGTGAAGTTCTGCTCAAAGTTGAAATGAGTAGTCTCTCTGAAAAGTATTCTTTTCCGTCGATTTTATTTGATACTTTTTGTTTTTATTCATATAAAGCTGTATTAGTGGAAGTTCATTTATTGAGGTGTTAGTTGGATAATGAGGTTTAATTGATATTTAAAGGTAGCTTCAGATATAGCAGAGCCAGAGGCAATTTTCTCGTGTCGTTATCAGCCATATTTAAAACAAGATGGAAATGAGATGATTAGGTTTTGTAAGTGTTTTTATTAATGATAAATTAGTTAGTCTTATTTGATAGACAACAGAGGCAGGGAAGTAAAGTCTTGATGATGACTAGAGCCTAAAAGTACAAAAAGAGCTGAGGAGAACTTTCAGTATTTAGAAGATGGCGTCCGAATAATCTTTCTTGTTTGTGAGGGTAGTAATGACTAACCAGCTATGTTACACGAACTCTTTTAGTATCGTAAATTTTATTTAGTATCTCTATGTCAGACATGCCTAATTTTTCATTTTTCTTTAAATTTCCACCAATTTGGATTGTCCGTTAAACACGGATAGTTCATGAAAAATGAAGATCCATGTAACATAGGTAATGAGATTCACGGAGTAGTCATGTATATTGTCTGTTTCTTCTTTGAGTTTGAGTATCGAACTATATGGGTGACTTTAACTCAGTTATTATTGAATGTCTGTTCAAAGTAATATCAATAAGTGAAAGAAAGTTGACTGCATTACACAGTCATTTTGGTGCTCTTGAAGGGATAAGAAAGGCTTGCATGTGCTCTTGAGCTTCTTTTCTTCATTTAGTTTCCTACTCTTTGGTCATTATCAATACTCATTTCTGCTTCCTTTAATCAGTACAAATTCCGTAGCAAACTCAATTTTTTTTCTGTGTCATGTGTCTAGGCTCTATCTGTAGATCCATAAGGGAATTGAAAGGTTTATGTACAATCTTTTTTTGTTTATATGAAGGCTTCAGCATCAGTTAGACAAATTTTTAATTGGTATTTGTTGATTGACAAAGTTTTTTATTACATATTATTGAAATTTTGCAGGCTATATTTCACAATGGATGCAACAACTTTGAATTCGCAGCATCGGCCATTCTCGATTAAGTTATGGCCTCCTAGTCAAAACACCAGGCAACTTCTTGTGGAACGAATGATTAACAATCTGACGACAAAATCTATTTTCATTGTGAAGTATGGCAGTTTGAGTAAGGAAGAAGCTGAGAGGAATGCAAAACGCATTGAGGATGTGGCTTTTGCCATTGCAGACCAGCATTATCAAAAAGAGCCCGATGGTGATGGAGGCTCTGCAGTGCAACTTTATGCAAGAGAATGTAGTAAACTCCTGTTGGAAGCTCTTAAAACTGGTTCTAAAAACACGGGAGAGCAGGTGATATCTGAGAATATTGATGCATCCTGGAAAACTGTGTTTGACATATCTAAAGGCCAGCGAGCCTTTCTTGAGGCTGAGGAGGCAAAGGATCTTTTAGCACCATTGCAAGAGCCTGGGAACTTGTACTCCAAGATATGCTTTAGCAATAGAAGCTTCGGTGTGGAAGCGGCCCATATTGCTCAGCCCATTTTGGCTTCCCTCAAAAATCAGTTGAAAGAAGTAGACCTATCTGATTTTATTGCTGGAAGAGAGGAGAAGGATGCGCTTCGAGTCATGAGTATATTTGCTGATGCCTTGAAAGATAGTGTCTTGAAGTCTCTAAATCTCTCAAATAATGCCTTGGGTGAGAAAGGAGTTAGGGCATTTGGACCACTACTTCAATCCCAAAAGCAGCTGGAAGAGCTATATCTGATGAATGATGGCATTTCTGAAGAAGCTGCTCGAGCAGTTTGCGAGTTGATTCCTTCCACCAAGGAGCTTAGAGTCCTTCAGTTTCACAATAACATGACAGGAGATGAAGGAGCATGTGCTATCGCTAAGATTGTGGAACATTCTTCGCAGTTGGAAGATTTTCGTTGCTCTTCTACAAGGATAGGCTCTGAAGGAGGAGTTGCCTTATCTGAAGCACTAGGGAGTTGTACTTACTTAAAGAAGCTTGACTTGCGAGACAACATGTTTGGTGTAGAAGGTGGAATGGCATTGAGCAAAGCACTTTCGAAGCATGCAGATCTTACTGAGGTTTACCTAAGCTACTTGAATCTAGAGGATGAGGGTGCTATTGCTTTAGCTAATGTTCTCAAGGAATCTACTCCTTCACTTGAAGTTTTAGAAATGGCTGGAAATGACATAACAGCTGAAGCTGCTAGTGCTCTTGTAGCTTGTATTGAAACAAAGAAGCATCTTATCAAACTGAATTTGTCTGAGAATGAACTAAAAGATGAAGGTGCAATCCAAATCAGCAAGGCATTAGAAAGTCTTTCACAGTTGAATGAAGTTGACATGAGCAGCAACTCAATAAGAAGAGCCGGGGCTCGTCTCTTGGCCCAAGTTGTGATTCAGAAGCCTGGTTTTAAGCTGCTGAATATAGATGGTAATTTTATATCTGAAGAGGGCATCGACGAAGTGAAGGATATATTCAAGAAATCTCCTGACATGCTTGGGTCTTTGGATGAGAATGACCCTGAAGGAGAAGAAGATGATGATGATGAATGATGAAGGAGAAGGAGAAGAAGAAGAAGAAGAATTTGGAGAAGGTGAAAATAATGAGGATGATTTAGCATCAAAGCTGAAAAACCTTGAAGTTGGCCAGGAATAAATGTATTCATCATTTATTCATTTTCTGCAATGAACTGCTGTGACCTTTTGTACTTCATAATTAATAAGAGGCATTTAGGAAGTAGTTTACGGCTAGTCACGAATTCACGATCAAGATGTATCAGTAGCATTCGGGTAAATGGGATTCTTTTATTTTCCCTTCAACTATGTCCGCCTCATTAGTCTGTTAACAATCGCTAGAAATCTTGTAGAAGATTCCTCTAGGTGTTGCTTGAGTTCCAAATTATGAGGTCGAAGATTGGACCATTGTTTAAGTTTTTAGTTAATAGTCTGATCGGTTATTATTTTTAATTATTTTTTTTAATACTTATACATATAAAAAAATTATTTTTAACTAAAAATAAATAAATTATATATATATATATATATATAATAATGTTAATAAATGTATATTTTTTAATAAAAAATAAATATATAATTTTTTTTACTGATGAGGTTTCACTTCAAAAATGAAATTAGTTAAAAATTGAAAAAACTTATTTCTAAAAATTTATAAATTATTTTATATTTTAGTAATAGTTTTTTAAAAATATAAAAATAAAAAATATAAATTGCCACCAAAAATAATTGATTGAAAAATTATTTAAAAAAATTAAGAGTTAAAATGTTTTCAAATATGCCCTAATAAAATTAATTTAAAATAAAATTAATTAATTTAATATTTTTAAAAGTTTATTAATAACTTATGCAAGGGAGTTGGTAATAATATTGTTTACATCAAGGATGAAAATGTCTTTGATATTGTTGATAATATCTTTACAATATATATATTTTAGAGATTTTAATATTAATAAATATTATTTACAGTAATATTTATTAAATGTCAATATTAAAAAAATATTAATTAATAATATATATATTATCTATAAAATATTAAATAATAACGATAAAATATCTTTATTTAATTTTATTAATCATAAAATTTATTAATTTAAATAATAATATTAAGTATTTTAACTACTTATTCTATAATATTTTAATTTATTAAAAAAATTAAAAATGAAATGTATTTATATTTATATATACTAAATAAGATAATTAATTTAAAATATAAGGAATAGATTGTTTTGATATTTTTGAAGATTTATTATAATTTTCATAATTTTGTTTGACTATAATTTTTTTTAAAAATTTCAATATTTTTGTCGACAATAATAATATCTTTAATATATTTATAAAATTTAAGTCTTAATATTTTAAGTGACATCAGAGATAGTAGGACACCATGTTTACTATAAGTGAAACAAAAAATATATGTTAGTATTTTTTTTTGACATGAAAAGATGATTCTATTAACACTAGTAACGAAAATACGACCAAAAAAATAAAAAAAATTAAACCAATTCAAACATCATAACAAGAACAACCAAACATACATAACTAAGAAACAGACCTCAACAAAATAATAACAAATCATTAGTTTCAACTGCAATTACACATAAGCAATTCAAAGAACCAAACATATCACAATCTATAGTATAATACTATCGAGCTTGTAATAGCTTTTAAGAGACGTTATTTTTCATTCAACTTGCATCAATCTAACAAGGTGTGAATAAAAAAAGACTAAGTATTTTAAAAAGTAAATAACATAATACTTTATCATCAAAACAACTAACACCATGGACACAAACAACCAAACAAAATATAACAAAACAGTAAAATTAAGCTAGGATCCCATACCACCCTTACGTTGCTTGCATGAGCACCACAAGAACACAAATTTCCCCTTGTTTGAATAGAGCTTAAACCAAAGAAATCAATGCCACCTCTAGCTTGAGTAGCAACACCAATCACTCCTATAATCTGTTCAGGAATATAAAGGTTCGACCTAGTACGCAAATTGAGCACAATGCTTCCCTTCACCCATACACACTGAACCTTAAGAATGAATCCAAATTAGGAGTCTGCTGAACATCCTCACCCTGACTTCAAGCTCAAGCATTAAGTGCTAAGATAGTTCATACTCCTAACCTTGAATTCCTATCCAAACAAGTACACAAATCAAGTACTCGAAGCAGAACAACAAATCAACGAGAACCAAGGACTGAATCCTCCTCGGTAGAATGAGAACAAGAGAATGATCAACAACCAAGCCTTGAATCAATAAACTTGCGGCTAGCTGCAATTCTGGCACTCCGATTAGACTTGCAAAGACCAAGAAAGAACATTACACATCATCCCAATTAGCAAATACTTCTTCTATATAGAATCACGCACAAATTCCTTCGCACGCTGTCTCCAAGAATCACTATCGTGCTTTTGAACACAAAGGCATGCAAGAATTAAGAGGTGAAAACACAAAGGCATGCAAGAATTAATAGGTGAAAAATATTTCTGACAATTAACCAGAGACAACATTGGAGACACAATTCTGGATGATTGGCGAACACTAAAGATGAAGACGACTACCAAAATACTATTAGACAATCACAAAATCACTGATCACAATTAAACCTTAGAAAGCTTAACGAGCAGAGGCAATGATCTAACCTTAACGAACAGAAACGATGAATCACAGTCACTACAATCACTATCACAACTGCTAGGAGAGGTGATGATCAAACCTTCAACGAACTTGACCAATTGTAGACAAATAAAATGCAACTTCAAAATTGCTCAGACGAAAAGAGAAGAAATTGTGACAAAGAGAGTGAAACATGTGCAAGTTTAGGAATTAGAAGATCCGATATCATGATTAGAGTCATTATTTAATATAATAACATATTTTAAAAGGACAATTAATATCAATATTTTAAAATATATAGATAATTTTGTCAAAAAATTATTAGGTGTGATTTAGACTTTTATATATAATATAGATAAGAAGTTAATTCTATATTTTTATAAAATAAAATAAAAATTATAAAATTTGTGAATAAATATACAGATAAGAAGTCAATTCTATATTTATATAAAATCAAATAAAAATTATAAAATTTGTAAACAAATATATAAATAAAAAATAAAAATAAAAAATAGTAGCTGCATTATCTTAGAATATAATAAAGGAGACAAACCAAATTTTTATAATTGAACTTAGTATAATTTTTTTCCCCTAGTAGTCACAAAACGAAAGACGACTTTATCGTCAAAAAGTTTTGAACGTTAATTATCAAACAACAATTTGGGCAGAGATTCAAATCATGTTATTTCCTTAGAACATATGGGCATTGTTACTCTATTAGAAAGTGGGCTGGTGATGTTTTAAACAATTTAAATGTAATTTTGTCACACAAAAAAATAAAAAAAAGGAAATGAAAATGTCGCAATTAATTTTAGTAGCTCTTATAATTATGTATAAAGGAGAAAAATAGATATAACAAATGATATTAATAAATAATTTTAATTATAAGATATTTTAAATTTAATGAATAAGAATTAAAAAAAAAATCAAATAAAAAAACATATTCAGGATTAAATAGACTCAAATCAGATTAAAAATCATTTTCACGCAGAACAATCAATCACCATAAATATATGAACATATATAAAGGTTCGTAAAATCTTATCAAATATAAAAAATAATTTTTCACATAAGCAATAATCAAATTATACACATATTACAAGGACAATGTTAAGGGGGGCACGTCCCTTGTCCTAGACTGATTTTAGTTTTACTTTGTATTATATCTTTTACATATGGTTACTATGTCATGATATTCATATTTGTTTGTGTTATATATGCTCATGTGTAATGTTGTGTGTTGTTTTCCAAATTATCACTCTAGCATGTGTTACATGAATATTGAAAAAAATTATCAATAAAAAATGAATAAGATCTCGTGGTGTATATAAACAATCCGTGTATTGGGTCTAGTACTTCACAAGTTTTGCCTAATTTTTTGTAATGTATATTGAAGTTTACTTCCATTTTATGTGGTATATCATATTCCATAACATTTCAAAAGTAAATTTAAGTTTAATTTTTTGTGACAAATTTTTTTTTTTTTGATATAGTAGGATTCACTCATTCTTATAGCTTTAACTTACAGTTTCAAACTACATCAAAATGCAGTTGGATCAAAAAGAAACAAAAAATTGATATCTTTTTGCAAGTTCAAGTCAGTAAGTCACATGTCTTTAAAACAGGCAAAGGGTTCAGTTCGATGCTTAATGAAACAAAAAATATTTTTTTTTTGCAAAATCTCTTATATACTAAAAATACTTTTGTAAAATCACTTTCATCACAAAATTACTTAATGCAAAATCACTTTATCTTAGAGGCCAAAACAATATTATTTAAAAAAAAAAATAGATTGTTTACAAAATCATTTATGAAAGTTTTTAGTTATAAAACAAATATACCTAGAGAAGGTGAATATGTTATTTTCAATTTTGACAAATTTTAATTATGTAACTTAAACACAACGGCCAGACATGCAATCACATGTAAAAATAAAATGCAGAATTAAAGAATAACACACAAGATTTTTAAGCGGAAACAACTTAAGCCACAACAATGATTTAAGAGAAAAACCACCGGTCCACCGAACCACCTAACTATCCACTATGAAAATCAATGTTCAATTACAAGCTTAGGTCTTATACTACCATTTACAGATAAATCTCCCTTATGTAATTTACTTACGAGTCGTCGCTCCTTTTATAGCCTCCACAAGCTAGATGTCTGGATCCGGACCAACATTTCGATCTACTTGAGTCTCACAAGATCAATCGAACCCATCAACTTTGGTAATTTTGAGTCACATGAAATACCAAACAAGTCATCTTTTGTACCTGAAACGTTAGCATAAAAAACACAAGTGCAAAGTGTGTCCCAGAACAGATTCAATAATAAAAAATCTTAACTAACAGATTTAAGAGCATATACTGTAAAAATCAAATCAACTAGCAAACTCTAAAATGATCATGTAAAGCTCAATACCATGAAGAACATTAGGCATATAAATTATTCAAATATAACCACACAATATGTTTGAACAATTAAATCAAAAAAGTTCCTAAGATTAATAGATGAAGAGAAAAAAAATTCTTTTAACAACTCAATCAGATGTAAAAAATATTATATTTAGTGTGATATCTTTTTCTCCAACAAAAGTTGTTTATATAGAGTCCAATTTGACCTAAAAGAGAATTAATAATAAAGGACAATTCAACTCATACAAGAATTTTTGTTTCACAATAATTCTACTCATACAAGGATTCTACTTTCATAACAATTCTACTCATACAAGGATTATTCTTTTAAGATTAAATGAGGTCAAATTGGTAAGCAAAAAAATTGTAACAAATTATCAAAACACTTTGATCGATCGAACAATGTGTCTCAATCGATCTAACCATAGTCGTTCGATCGAGAACCTTTACTCGTTTGATCTACTTGCATTGAGCGCACTAGAAATCTAATTCGAGAGGACTTTATTGATGTTCGATATATATTCGATCGATCGAGAACCTTTACTCGATCAATCGATAAGGCAAATCTGAGATCGATCTAGTTAGCACAAAAATCAATCCGAGAGCTTTCAGAATGAACTCGATCGATCCACCTAACCCTTTGATCGATCAATATGCACAGTTTTTCATTTTAGCCCATACTAAGTGTACGTGCTCAGTTGTGTGAGGATGTATGTATAAGCAAACATTTTACCTGTCATATACGCAGTGCAGACTTGGCAACTTCTTCAGCATTTAACTTTTGATTAAAAAGTGAACCTAGATACAAAATTACAATTAATTATTTTGTCAACAAAAATTGCCAACACTCATAAACCTTACAACTTATGTCTAAAAATCTTTTTTTATAAGATTATTTAGTTCACTTTTTCGAAATCATATGTATTTCATATGCTAAAAAAATGTTTATTATAAAACACAAACTTTTATATGGAAACCATTTTTATTTTAAAATATTTTTTTACGAAATTACTTTTATCTCATTGGAAAAAACACAAAATCTAATTAAAAAATAAAATTGTGCAAAATCACTTTTATCTTAAATGCCCATAATTTTTTTTTTTTTCATTAAAGATTAAAATGACCAAAATTTCCCTTGAAAAATACATATCATTTTGTACTTGCACAAAAAATTAATTTTTTGTTTATTTTAATCTATTAGTATATATAAAAAGAGAAGTATCTTCCATATTATTTATTTGATTTTTATTTTGTTTGATAAATTTTTTATTCATATATTTTATTTAAAGTATGTTGCTTTTAGTTATGTAGCTATTATTTATTTAACAATTTGTTTGGATAAAAAAAATAAAAAAGTAGAGAATTGTCTTCATAAGATTTATTACTTTTATATCTTTATTTTTATTAAAAATATATTTATATTTATACACTTTTCTTTTAGTTTTACTAAAAGTCTATTTATATCTATACACTTTTCTTTTAGTATATATATATGTAAAGAAGAGTTGATGATTATGTATTTATTTAGCAATTTATAATTTTTTATTTTTATACACGTGATATAATTTATTAGGTAATTTGCATTTCATTTAGTAGATAATTTGTGTACACTTGTTTATTTTTTTTTTAATTTATTTGATAATTTTATATTTATTTTAAGATGAATAATATTTTTATATTTTTTATACTTTCTATTTATAGAATTTTTTTTTCAATTTATAATTTTTTAGATTTATTACTCTATATATAAATGAAAATTTCTCTAATAATTTTTTTTTTTTTTTTGATATTTTCTTTGACAATTTTAAGAAGGAACAACGAAGGTATTAGGCATGACCTAAAATAGAGTTAAGAGAGTTTAAATTATAGAATAGACTTTACCTTAGTGTATTTTGTACTTTTAGGTATTTTGTCCCTGTAAATGTGAAAAAAAATATTTCCTATTTTTTTGTCTATCATTTGTTGAATTTTATTTTTCACTTTTATTTTTGTAAAATAATTATTTTTGATTTATTTTATGTTTAAAATATTTTTTTCAAAATTTTTTATTTAAATGAATTATTGAGTAGAACATATCAGTTTATCATTACACATTGTAGTTTTTTTTCTTGTTAATCTTATTTAATGGTTTCATTTATTCGACATAACTTTTTTACTAATTCTATTTTTGGGAATGTGATAAAAATGTTATCACTCAAATTTCAATGTTACTTCATATAAGTGTACTCATCTTTAAACTTAAGTAGTTATTACACAATAGATCCAAATAGAAATATAATTATATTTTTTTAGTATTGAAATTAAACTTGAATAATTTCAAACATAAGTTCTAAATTATTATGCTACATTAAAAAATTTAGTGAAAAATGTAGTGCTATATATATATATATTTTGCAATTAATCCGAGTTCAAGTTTTTATTTGAATTTGAAGATTTGATTCTTATATATATATATTAAAGATTTAAAGAATTTAGTGAAAAATGTAGTAATATATATATATATATATATATATATATATATATATATATATATATATATATATTTATTTATTTATTTATTTATTTTATAATTGATTCGAGTTCAAGTTTTTATTTGAGTTTGAAGATTTGATTATTATAGGAGACTTATTTTTCTATTTTTTAGATTATTTAATAAGATTATATTTCATAAATTCTTAAAAGTTGTTTAAAAATATATTTTTTTAAATAATTTTATTATTGTAGGTGAGTTATAAGGCAATGACACTAAGTCTTATTCTAAATTATATAATATAATTTTTTTTAAATATATTATTATCAAAAAATAAAAATAAAAATTATTATTTTTTAATTTTAAATTAAGATTTTTAATTTGTGATGATAATTGAGATATAAATATATATATGACGCATATGATAAAAATTAATATTTATTTTTTAACTATAAAGGAGAGATATTTATTTGAGAAGAAAAATAATTTGTTTAATGTTTTTATGTTATTTATTTCAATCTTTTATTTTTACCAATAGTCCATCCCTCAAGTTATAATCATTTGAGAGAGACTTTGACTTGTACTTTAAAAAATATATATTATATTATCTTAGAATTTAAAAAAGAAAAAAAAAAAAAAAAAAAAAAAAAAAATATATATATATATATATATATATATATATATATTACTTTTACAAATATAATTCAATTAATTCTTAATGTTTTAAATTCTTTATTTATGCATAAATTATATAAATAAAACCATATTTATTTGCACAGAAAAATGGAACTATGCTGGTAGGTAGGAAAATGAGTTATTTCAAGCAAATTTTATAGCGAAACGAAAAACAATTATACAAAGTCATCTAACTTTTTTTTGAAAAAAATAAAATAAAATAATTTAACAAGCATTTCGTTTTTGATGATACAATAATTTAAAATGCTTGAAAAATTAATTCTTATACTCTTAATTTAGTTCTTTAATTGTACAAATAAAGATAAAGAGTGAGCATTGACGTGTAAGTACTAATGCAAAGGGAATAATAATACTAGGTATTAAAATAAGTAAATAAATCGTATAATATTTTAATATTTATTATAAAATTACAATTAAGGAATAAAAGATGCGTTACTTATTTCACACCTATACGTAAATATTTATTATATATTTTATTTTATTGAAATATTATTATACATTTTATTTATATATATTATAAAATTTTTTGAAAAAAAAAATCTATATTTGTACTTTATTTAAATTAAATTACATATATTTTCATCTTAAATCTACCATATTAATGACATTAATTTTCTTTTCTTCGAACAAGTGTTATAAATTTGATTCTTTCTTTATTTTCGCTAAAAATTATATTCTCAATTTATCGAAAATTATTGTAATACTTTTCTCTAAATAATTATTTTATTAACACATTATTAAGTATGTTGTTTTGAAAAAAAATATTAATACTAATATTAAATAATTAAGATTTAAAATTAATTAATATTCTCATATTTTATGTCTTCGTTGAATTTTTGTAGCTACTTTCGTGAAAATATGATTTAAAATATTTTTTTTTTCTATTTTATTAAAAATTTAAATAATGCACGTACATTTTATTTGACTTTTTTCCTTTTACTGAATTTTATAGAAGAAGAATAAATGAATCAATTTGATATCAATTCTTTTTATTATTTTTCCACAAGCATGAGATATATAGCTTTAAAGCTCATAATAATTAACAAAGATGTTACTAATTATGTACACAAAACAAATTCAACGTTACAAAATTTACTTGTACATGATGAAGGTTTAAAATTTAAGTCCTAATTATAAATACGTGAGCACAATATTAACTCGTGCCTGCATGGGTCCAAAATCTAGTGTTGACAAGGAATGAAAATTAAAATTATCATTTCAAAAACTAAAGAACTATGATATATCATTTTAAAACAAATACACTTGAATAAACGTCTTGAAAAACTAAGAGTTTGTGTAGAATCATAGCCTTGGTGCAACTATATATAACCTGTTTTGCTAATTAAATTTATCTATTATTATTATTATTTTTTTTTTTTTGATATCACTACTTAAATAGTTAATAATAAGCTAAATTATTATAAGATAACAAGCTTAAACTACATGTATCACTCCTACTTTTATCCATACGTGTTAGGTTTTCGTGTTAGATGATATATGAAAAAATTTATTTGATTTTTTTCGTATTATTTATGTATAATTGTTAAGTAAATAAAAATTTAAAAATATAAAAACTACCGGTCAAATTTTATTAAATTTTTTATTCGTATTGCATCATATTTGTATCGTATTATAAAATTGTGTCAAAAATTGTTAGCTTAGATAAAAGATATATCACATCTTGCACGTTATTTAACATGAGAAGGCGCCGAAAAGAACATGGGAAAAAAAGCTCTTAATTGATGACCATAACAAACTCGTAGGTGTGCATGTGATCCATGTAAACATTAAGAACATATACATCTGAAGATGAACTGGACAACTTGTCTATGTGTATATAGCATCCTTAGAATAATGGGTATGCCAACTTTACGTGTCAGCAAATTAATTTGCTGAAATTTATTTAAAAGATAACGAGTAACGACCAAAGGAAAACTCCACCCTAGTGCAACCATTCATAAAGTAAAGTAAAATAATAAATAGTATACCAATTGTTATGGACCTTATCAGCGTATAATTATGGAGCTAACATCTCAACACTAATTAATGAGAGTGATGTGGATGCGTTTGCAAAACGGTGAAACTTTTTTCAAATTTTAAAAGATTATCGTAATGAGTGGAATGGAGACACATTTTTTTATAAACATTTTAATGTATTATCTTTTTATAAATATATAACATTTTTTTTTTTTACATTCTTTCTCAAAAGATGTGTTATTTTTTCTAACATTTAATATATTTTTATTATATTCTAATTATTTTTTATTTTTATAAGATTTTTTTTTTGAGAAAAATTTATTAATGTTTTTTCAATTTATTAATCAACTAAAATTTTAATACAATATAAAATGTTATAGTAGAAAAGTACAAGACACCCTCCTCAGTAGAAAAGTACAGGACACCCTCATAAAAAAGGCTCAACAAAGAGTTAGAGCCAATAGCTCATAAGCAAGTAATTTTGTTGATTTGAGTACTGTGTGTAAGATCGTGCTCATATTAGACAGTAAAGACGTGGGTTCGAGACTTGGGACTAGTGTCCCAAAGTTGAGCCTGAACACAGTCTTAAGTACGCCTGTAGTTAGCAAATCCACCAAAATTTCGATGATCTGGAGGTGTGACAATAGCCCAAATTTAATGAAATTTTTTTAAGAAAAATTGAAGTATTTTAGAATATATTTATTTTCAGATAAAAATTGACTTCTTTCAAGTAATTTAATAGATTTACCATAGTATACAAAAATGCATACCATAATTTTTCTTATCTATCAATAACGCATTGCATAGTGTATATACTCTTTTATGAATTTAACAAGTCAAAAATTTGTTAAGTCTACATGAAAGAGTCGTTTTGTACATGACCATTCACACACGCTTTATTTGTAAATTAATCAACGTTAAATGGCTTTAATATAAGAGATTTTAGCCGACATATATGACCCATAGAATAGATTAATGGGTATTGAGTTAGTAATTGAAAATAACCAATTAAATAAATGTTCGACATAATAACTAATTAATAATTATCTTCTAATTATTCAATAAATAAATAATTACGAAGATATAACTTCGACAAATAAGATAAATCTATCACAATAAATAAATGTCATCAAATAGTAGATTTTATCTCATCTATACTCACCATGTATACTTTACACAACAAATTCAATATGGACTGAAATGCCTCAAAGGGGACAAAAATACCTCAAAGACAAAATTTTTTCTAAATCTCTCTAGTCACAAAGAGGAGACACTAGTTATCTCCCCTTTTTTTGCTACGTACTTGAACTTACTTAAGTATTAGAGGGTTAAAGGCCCTTACATTTTGTGGTGGTTTGAAGTCTTATCGACATGTTCTCTGTTCTCATATTCATAGTAAGGGAACATAAAATAATGAGATGATTGTGAAAAAAATCATTGATTTTGCCAAAAAATTTTATCAACATAAATTAAATAAATATGATTGAAATGATTGTGAAAAATAATTGAATATTTATCTATTAAAAGTAGTTGTAAAATTAAAGTATTCTAGAGAGTGCATACCCAAATAGTCATAAATTGGAGTATAAACAAGAAATGAAACTACGTTATTTGTCAAATTTTAGTTTATATAAGGTGGCATGAGCATTAATTCATTTTCTTGTCTCAAAACATTAGTTAGGCTAAAGTGTAATGAAATGTGAAAACAACGAAAGAAAATTTTATTTTTATTATTATATTTTTAAAAAAATAAAAAAATAATAATATTTTGTTTTAAAAGGAGGGTATAAAGTCGAGGCATCCTAGAAGGACATGTATACATGTTAGAAGCTATTATGAGAAGATTTAATAATACTTATATATATTTATATATTCTTCACAAGTATTAGTTTTATGCACTATACAAATTAAATATTTACACTTAAATACTTGAGATTACTAAGTCTTGAACACATGACCTTTAGCTCTAATACCATGATAAAAACTGTTAGAAATTCAACTCTCTCAAAAGCTTAAATTATTAGAAAAAAAATCATAGATCATATAATTATTTAATTTAAATAGTTTAGCCTGTACTTATTAATTACATAATTAATGTGCTTATTTGACAGAATAATTTGAAATTTTTTTGGACCCAATTTAAATTATCCACTAATTATAATAACATAAATAATAATAATAATATATTCATAAAAAAATCTACTATTATAACTGATGACACACACAGAGATCAAGATTCGTCCCTTAAAATATATAACGTGCGAATCTATTAATATTTCGCTATAAATGGCGAAAGAATGAATCCCAATATGACCATTTACTCTTAATATTATAATTAGGGGTGTCCGCGGTCCGGTCCGGTCCGGTTTTTGACAAAAAAAAAATAACCAAACCGAACCGAACATATTTATTTAACCAAACCGAACCGAACCGATTAACTAATAAAATTTTAAAACCGAACAATTTGGTCCGGTTTGGTTAACGGTTTATAACGGTTTGTAACGGTTTTTTTTTTTATACAAATAATTTTTACATCCATTAAAAAAAAACAGTTAGTGAAAAGAGAAGAAACTTAGATGGTGATTGTCTGTATATAATATCTTAGGCCTCATCAGCTATCTGTTAGAACTGGTAGTTACCGTAATTGTTAGTTGTTAAGTGTATTGTTTTAAATAGATGTATTCTTGTACAAGCACTTTAAGATTGATTAATTCTAATTCAGTGTTTAGCTTCTTCTCTGTTCACTAACAGTAGTGATAAATTGAGAAGCTGCATTTAGCAAACCTTACATTGAATTTAATAAATAGATTACCATGACTAGTCGCATAATAAATTAGCATGAAATAAAAAAATAAGATAAGATAGATGCAAGTGAAGTTTATCATAATTACCTTATGACAGGTATTTGGATCTTGAAGCAGCCAAAGAAGGCAATCAATAGCCATATATTGCCAATCATCAGATGAACGAGCAATGTTACACAAGGACTCGATAATACCAGGGCAGCTAGCAACAGGTCCTCTACCCAGCTTATGATGACATATTGTCCTTAATAAACCAATAAAACACACCATTTGCAGATACATCACAATATCACATGCAGCTAAAATCTATGATCTATCCAAGAGTAATTCATCCCTAGAAATTCAACGAGCCTTTAAGGCCATATAAAAACAGAATTCATACCCAAAAGTATAAAAAACTGGAATTGAATTCATACCAGAAAAGATAAAAACAATGTTCGCGGGATGGCGAGCCGAGCAGCGCTGGCGAGACGGCAGGCGGCGATAGCTGGGCTTCGGGCTTCGACAGTCTGGGCAGGCGGCGATGGCTAGCGATGGCTGGACTTCGGGCTTCGACAGTCTGGGCAGGCGGCGATGGCTAGCGATGGCTGGGCTTCGGGCTTCGACATTCTGGGCAGGCGGCGATGGCTAGCGATGGGCGACGGCTGGGCTTCGGGCGGCACACTGTATTTCACGAATTCAAGCTAGGTTTCGGAGAGACAGACTATTAAGTATTAACTATATATATATATATATATATATATATATATTAATATTAAAAATAATTTTAATTTTCGGTTCGGTTCGGTTCGGTTCGGTTTGAAATTTTGAATAACCGGACCAAACCGTTATCCAAACGGTTTGAGTAATAACAAACCGGACCGGACCGGACCACTTATTAAACTGTCCAATTTGGTTTGGTTCGGTTCGATTTTTCGGTTTTCTTCGGTTTGGTTCGGTTCTTGGACACCCCTAATTATAATCAAAGCCTTTCCGAAAAAAACATATATCAAAACCTAGCTCATTAATTTTATTCAGCGTTGAAATCTTTGTCAACCCTAACAGATAATATTATTAGCTACCTAAGCATCAGAACTTTATTGACGTCTTTACGAGAGACATGATCATTACATTTATACATATTCCTAAGCCAGAAATATATATATATATATATATATATATATATTGATAAATAATTTTATTCATAAATATATATAATTTTATTGAAAGATGAATAATTTTTTTTATTTTTAAAATTATTTAATCAATTATTGTATGATAATAAACCGTTGGAAACTTGAAAGCCTCTCTTTATAGTCCTGCGTTAGGTGAAAGATTATTCCATTTATCTCTTTAATTACTTTTAGTTAAAATTTAAAAACATAATAGCTAGCTATCTAGTACTTTTATTCTTCGACAATCAACAGCGTCAAATACTATATATTATTTTAAATTCAAAGAATGGGAATTTTAATGGGCGGTTCAAGGAATTTGAAGACCTAATGCTAAAAATAAAATTAAGATTTTAAATATTTTCATGTTAAAATAATATAAATAAAATAATTACTTTTTATTTTAAACAATTCATTTAGACATCTGCATATATATACCAAATAAGTAACTAGTCTTTTTTTTTTTTTGTCATCAAACAGGATTTGTTTATCATTCAACACAAATAACAATAAATATACATTTTTAGTTTGCCATAAAAAATATTGAGTGAGAAGCTTATACAATTAATATATAAAACTAGATGAAAACTAAAAGATAAAAATTTATAGTGTTAGATAAGAATTAATATTATAGTTTTTCTTTTTTTTAATGGTTAAAATACAAAAAATAAAATAAAAATTGAATAAAGAATAAAGAATAAAAAATAAAAAATAAAATAAATTTTGTCAAATTTTAATTATAATTAAAATAAAAATAAAAGAAGAATAATTAATGATATTTAATTGAACTTAGTTATAAATTAATATAATGAAAAAAAATCTTATAAAATAAAGTTACAATTTACTTTTGAATAATTAATGTATTATTAATAACTATTTTGGGTAAAATTTTGAAATAAAATAAAACTTTTATAACTTTGTGCATGTTTATTTCTAAATAAAACAAATACAAAATACATAAGATGAAATTTGAAAATAAAAATAGATGTTTCTTAGAATAAATGAGACCTTATTTTTATAATCTCAATAAATTAAGAAGAAAAAAAAGATCAAAATTAAGAAATAACTAAGGTGAAAAAAAAAATCATGAAATTTATTACTTAAAATTTTAAATTGTTCAACGTATATTTTTATTTTTATTTTCTTACATAAAAAATTAAGTGTCAAATAGCATGTAATATTTATGTATAAATTAGTTAATAACATTAAATTAAATATATATATTTTTTAATTTTAACAGTTTTTAAAAAATTTGTTGTAATATTATATTTTCAAACTATGTATATAATATATGTTGACAAAATGTTGGCTCCTATCTAGCTGGATGTAAGACGATTGACTTATTTGCCTAAAAGACAAATAGTACTTAAAAATTGTTGGGTGAGCTGCAAATAAGTCAATTAGATTAAGTTATTTATACTATTTATTTTATTAAATTATAAATAATTTTATTTAGTCCTCTAATTTTATAAAAATAATTAATTAAAAATAAATTATATTATTTTAATAATATTTTTATCAAAATATTATTATTTTCTATCAAGTGATTAAAATATGAGTTTTTAACAAGGATAAAAATGAAATTATTTAAAAAAAATTTAAAAATAATAATAATATTTAAACAAAGAGTTATTTAAATACATATTTTAATTTTTAATAAAAATTAAAAAAAAAATATTCAAATAAAAAATAACAATTAACAAATATTTAAAAATAATATTATGTGAATTCTTTTTCATATTAATTGTAATTTTATCATTATTAAAAATTTATATTTTTCGTATTTAATCACTTGACAAAAAATAATAATATTATAATAATAAAATCATTAAAATAATATAATATGTAATTAATTGACTTTTTTTACAAAGCTAAAGAACTAAATAATATTATTTATAATTTAAAGGATTAAACAATACAAATAACCTAATATAATAAACTTATATTTCTCAAAATTATAATAGATGCTCTCAACTCCAACTAAGATCATCCACCTATTAAATAAAATAATAATAATTATTTATTTAATTTATTTATTTTCAAAAAAATATTTAAGTAATCATTTTTATATTATAATTTACAAAAAATGTCATAGATGTCTTTGAGATTAGGTTATTTGTGTTATTTTGTTCTTTAAATTATAAATGTTGTTATTTAGTCACTTAGTTTTAGAACAAAAAAAAAAAAAAAGTCAATTAAAAACAAAATACACATTTTAATAATTTTTTAATTAAATTATTATTTTTTAAGTGATCAATTAAGAATAAATTATATTATTTTAATATTTTTAATATTAAAATATTAATTTAAAAAATAATATTTAATTAAAAAATTATTAAAATAATGTGTTTTTTTCTCAATTAACTTTTTTTTTTCTTTCTAAAACTAATGAAACAAATAAAACTATATATAATCTAAAAGACCAAATAACATAATATAAGATATCTTTATAATTTTGTTCTCTTTTACAAAAAAATGTCATGGAGATAGAAGTTCCTCATGTCATTATTTTATATTTTAGAATAATTTTTTTATCACAACTTAATAAATATTACAATTTAATTAATTTTTTATTAAAAAAAATTTAATAATTATTTTTTATCTCATATTTTTAATTTTATAATTAATTAATAATTAATATTTTATTTAATTCATATAAAAGGTTCTCTATTCTATGCCAGTTAAGATTACACCTTGATAATTTTGTCTGTCACTGTCTGAAAAGCTAAACATTCCAATGTGATACTTACATATACTGGTCTAAAAGTTATTTCGTGGGCTCGACGCATGCAATTTATTTGTATTATTTAACTATATATAACAACTAAAATGACAATTGATATTTGATCCGATAGTTTCATGACAAGTGTGCATGATATTACGTAATTTTTCTCTTTGATTCGTTAAAACAGTATTACTTTTTGTTGTCAAAAATAAATTTATTAAAATTTTAAATATATAATGTAAACTCCTTTATCGATTAAATTTTAACTTTAAATTAAAAAATAAATTTATTAAACTTTTAAATGCACCATCTAATCTCCTTTTTCGATAAAATTTTAACTTTTAACTCCTATCTCTCACACACACATATGTATAAATAAATATGGTATATATTTTTTAACATGAATTAAAAATAAATAAATTAAGTAATTAGACTATTAAAAATAGGAGGGAATAATTAAAGAAAAATTTATTATACATTTTAAAAATATGGTCTATATTTTTTTAATAATGTAAAAATTATATATTTTTTAAAATGAGTTAAAGATAAATTAATTAAGTAATTAGGTTATTAAAAATAGGATGGAATAGTTAATGGAAGGCAAAAGTGGCTTGCACTAACATGGTCAAAAAGGGTGGGAAGGAGGGACATTGCATTTATTTATTTATTTATGCTTGTGTAAGCCATGAACATCTCTCGTCTTTTCCTCAATAAAGCATTTTAATAAAATAATATTTTTGGACTTAAAGTAAAATAAAAGTTTTTTCTTAAAAAAAATTCAAAATTAAGGATCAGCTTTTGGCTTTCACTTAAAGACAACAGGACGTGACGTTTCTAGATTCTCCATTAAATTATTAAATTAAACACTAATTTATGTTGATGGATTATTATGCATTTAATTAAGAAACTATAAAATCAAATAATAACGTATTGCAATAGTTAAAAGTTTTTTTTTTTTTTTTTTCTTTCTAAAACCAGTACTATAACATAGTTGTAATTACTAGCACAAGAGTTTGACCTACAGTTGATCGGAGTTTGAAAAAAATCGATAATTTTGTAAAATTGTGTTATTTTAATCAAACGAGAAATTGGAATTAACCGAGCATGTAAAAAAAATAAAGAAGAAGAATAAGATGGAATTAAAGATAAAATAACGCACAAAGATTCTGACTAAAATTCCATGTTCTTCACTCACAGTTGGTGCACACGATTTTTAAAGGCTAATAATAAAGAAAGTTTTGGACTGTATTAGTAAACGATAGATTTTTAAATATTTTTATTTTATTTTATTTTATTATGGAGGGTTTTCTCTGTGTGTGTATATATATATATATTTATAGGTACACATCCAACATGCATGCCCTATATAAGATTCAATATCTACATACTTGGGTCAGATCAATTGTATGTTTTGGGCTTTTAAGAACTTTCCAAGCAACCATAACCCAATGAGAAAATTCACATAAAATGAAATAAATTAAATAAGAAAATTATATATATATATATATATATATTCTCATGTAATTGAAAGGAAAGGTCGATAGGATTTATATATATATATATATATATGATACATGACCCATATTTTTTTAGACAATCATAGAGCATAGACATTAGGTTTGGTCTTTTGGATATTAATTTTGACCAAGAAATATGCTCTTTGCTATGACCAAATCATCCAATGGCCAGGTAATTATTTTCAACTTGAGAAATAAAAATTGTTGCTGCCAAATTTTCTCTGCTCAATAATAAAATTATCACCAATTGTCTCTTTTAGTGCCAGGATCAGTGTACGTTTGAACTCCATCATTATATATATATTTAGGTATGTGAGTAAGTATTTTTTTTTTTTTTTTAAGAAAAAATAATTTTTATTCATTTAAACGAAAATTAAAAATAAAAATATATCTAATAGGTAATAAAAATTATTATTATGTGAGTATATATTTATTTGTTTTAAAAAAAAATTATTAGTATTTTACATGCTATAGCTGTAAAAATGTAATATGGACTAATTTCTCGATATCTTAAGTTTTTTAACTATATTTTATAACCATATCAATTTTTAATTCTTTAGTTTTGAAATTAAATTTTAAATTTCAAAATTTTAGGTAAAAAAAAAAAAAAATAGAAGATGTTGATGAGTATGACCAATTTTTAATTTAATAAGCTCTAAAATTTGATTTGATAAAATTTTCATTTTGAATAATATTAAATATCAAATGAGCCTTAAAAAAATTGATAACCAACGAACTCGAACCATAATTTATTCAAATGTTGATTTTTCTGATAAAGTTGAAAAGTTATATACACAAGAATATTAAACAGATGGAAAATCAAGGTTAAACTCTGGGTGCTGATTGGCCATTAAAATTGTTTTTGTTTTTTTTTTTTTGATGATCATAGTAATATCACATACCAAAATGGAAGACAGAGCACCACACCAGACCACACCACACCACAATAAAACATTGTTACATATTAAATTTCTATAAAAAAAAAAAAAAAAAAAACTGCTAGTGAATATCTCAAACTGTACTTCATCATTTCCCCTTACCAATCAGTTGGTTTGTTTTCATTGGCAAAGTGTCAAAGTCCCCAAGAATAAAGTAGAAAATCACTATACACTATATTGTTTGGGCAAATTAAATACTACCCTTTATTGCTCAGAGATATTTTATTTGTTATTTAATAAACAAGTGGCTAATACTTGACACAGATGCATCAGAGTTAGGATTGGTTTTTTGGAGTTGTGACACTACCGACCACCCCAATCTCAAATAGACTGGCAAAACTGTAGAGTACAGTCAATTACAGGTATGTAATGTGATCTTCACTGATGGTCAAGCTGGTCTCTTTTTGCAACCACTTGTTCTCTAGATTTGTGAAGTCCTAGCAACAACTTTTTCTGATCCATTCGGTAACTTTTTCATGTATAAAAAGTTGTAATATTTTTTATTACAACTTATAATCAACTCATCCTCTCAAAGTATTAATTTTATATCAAATTATTAATTTACATGTCATTTAACATATATAGTAATTTTAAGTATGTAACGTTAATTTGTTATTTAAGCATTTAGGGTAGGTCATTTGTTGTCTCTAGCTCTCTCCCATATGGCTTAGGGATGCATATGTGGAATATCTAGCTTTTCCCGGCCCCTATTTCCATTTTTACTAAAGAAAGAATCATCTTTTCGAAAGAGAGCGATCTAATTAGATAGCTAAAAATTAGAAGCACCTCACCGACAAACAAAAGGGGTTCAATTAGTGGATGATTCACTTCTTTCCTTTTCAATGGGCTTTTCGCATTTGTCTCCTTAGGGTGTCCGTACAATTTAGTGATGTGGCTGGAGAAAGTGTAGATGGGTGATAGAAATCCATGCCAGAACAGAATGATGACATAAACACATACAAACAAATTCCACTAACATCCATCTAAAAGTATATTAATTGTGAGTCTGTGAGTGAGTATACATAATTACTTGTACTCTTTGTCCGGTTATACACGAGAGCTCTATTTTCTTCTAAATTTATAAAATATAGAATTGGGCATATTCAATACTCTAACACGTATAAAATAATTTACACTTTATCTTCAAGTTTTACATTGTGATTCAACTCGCCTAAGCCAACAACGAATCTTGAATTTACGCGCATGGAGTCCACAACTAACCTTAAATTCAAGTGTATTAATTGTTTGAAATTCACATAATTGCCCAAATGACTATGTATGGGTTGTTTGGTTATCATTCAAATTCAATTCGTACAAAACTTATGTCACGTAATAAAAAGTGGACTTATTAGTAAGAGTAGTTTAAAGTCATTATTAACTCATAAATTTTTTTAATTTTAATACATTTTTCTACACACGTCCAATAATTTTAATTTTATAATACTTATGCACATAATCAAAATAGTCTTTGCTGGTCAAACTAAGTGAGACTCTGTAAGGCATACACATATTAAAATAGATGGTTGAAAACTAGTTCCCATGTCTTTTTGTCAATTGGGCATTAGTCTTTTGTCTGCAAACATAATCATTGATACAATATAGAATGAGGATTACCTGTATATCGAGTGTAATTATTAATTATTATTAAAATAAATGATAATATGATACGTTATATTAATAAAATTTAATATATATATATATATATATATATTAATAATATAAATATTTAATAATTGAGAAAAAAATAATATAATTAGTTATATATTACTTTAAAAATAAAGAATAATACATTGTTTATCAAACAAAAATCTCGAATTTTCTTTAATCACATATGAGTATTTTGTTTTCTTATTATAAGTATGAAAGTCAGCATAAAATGGTATAATATCTGGTGTTGAATTTCAAGGAAGTCACTGTTTTTGTTGGCCTGATTAATGTGCACTATATTTTTTTATCAATGGGATTTTTTCAAATAATGTGGGCTTGATTTTTCTTTTTTACATTTCCCGTCTTCTTTATTCGCTCTCAGTATGCTATAACTAAGGTCTTACTCCCAAGGTATAAGAGTCACACATACAAATATTGGGTTTGATATTCTACAAATTTTTTATTTTTATAAAATATAAAATATACACTTTAAATCTTTTAATTTTTCAAAAGGTATACTTAAATTCAATTTCACAACAAAAAAAAAAATTAATTTTTTAACACATGGTTCTCGTGTTACTTTTTAAGAGGATAATTTTAAAATTTTAATTTTTTTCTAAAAAAATTAATTATAAGAAAAAAAAATTTAAAAAAACTAACCAGATTTTTAAAAAAAAAAATACATTTTTTTAGTCATTTTTTATCAAAAATTGATTTTTTTAAAAATAAATCTTTTAGTAAATAATTAAAATTTCAAAATTATCCTTTTAAAAGTCACATAAGAATCATGTACTAAAAAATTGACAATTTTTTTAAAAATTTGAACTCCAACGTATATTTTGAAAAGTTAAAAAATCTAGAGTGTATCACTTAAAAAAAAATTAAAATATACTCTTAAAAAAAATAAAAGTCTATTAAAATACCAAACCTCAAAATAAGTGGATATTGTTTCAATAAATTTAATTTAGACGAGTGTATAACTAAACATAAGAGTCATTTTCAAGATATATATATATATTTTGTGGAATCCTAATATTTCTAGCTCCTTTGTTGGTTTTCATTTTAAAGGGAATAAGAAAAGTGGTAATTTTGAAGCAATGTTAAATTCTGTCTCTCTCTTTAACATCATTCAAAGCCTAGATTAAAAGACATCCTTAACAGACCTCATCTCTGCCCACATGAATATACATGGAGTACGTAGACAAAATTCACAGCTCAAATTCAAAATTATCCAAAATTTCAACTCAAGTACGAAACGGAAAAATGGCCGTCGGAAGTCCTGTAATTATTGTAACATATGCAATTTAATCATGTAATTATGTATTAATTAGGTTAATTTAATCCCATAATTTAATAAAATTAACCAATCTAGTTTCATATTTAATAAAAATAGCCAATTTAGTTCAATTCATATAATACTGTTATATTTAGTTATTAGAAATAACATAATAGTATTTTTTTTATTTTTTATTTAAAAAAGAAGACAGAAAAGTGAAAACAGCCCTCCCTCACTGCACCCCCCACCCCGCCACCCTCCAACCCGCACTCCACCGCCCTTTCAATTTTATGTTTTTTTTTTTTAAAAAAAAAGGGAAATAGGCTATGATGGACTATTTTCACTAACCTTATTCTAAACTAACCCCCTCCTTATATTTTTTTATTGAACTTCCAAATATACCCCTCTTATTATATTAACTTATATTCAGTTTTTTTAAGTTATATTCGGTTTTTTATTAACATATTATGAGTTTGGGTTTTTCACTTCTCGTCGTTCTCGAAGCCTATAATCTCTAAATGCCTTCATCGCCTTCCGTTCTCAGCCTCTGCGTTTGTCGTCGGTGACCATTCAGTCTTATTCGAACCTCTACCTACTCGGAGCAGTCTTTGCCTTCGTTTGTGTTGTAGCAATGGTTAGAAAGTCGAAAGAAACAATGGCCATTCATATTGAGGAATCTTCAGATAGTGATTTTGAACAGGTTTGAGTTTACTTTGTTTTTATGGATTTGATATTTGGTTTTTCTCAAAATCAAGTTATTAGCAACAGAGTCTTGTTCAGTTCTTCATCTTTGGCTTGAGTTTTTCCTCCCTTGTTCCCGTTGGATTAGAACCTATAAATGGCGCGAGTATTTCGAGAATGAATTGGGAGAAGCCACAAATGATAAAGATGAGGAAGATGACTTTGATTCCAAGGAGGAGGAAGGAGATGACTTTGGTTGCTACTGAAAATTCTACTGAAAATCAAAAATAAAAATGGAGTAAAACAGAGTAGAACAGAGTAAAACTTTGTTGAAATAAGTTTGCTGATTTTTAGTTGGACGTGTTGAAATAAGCTATTTTTAGTTGGACGTGCGTCCAACTCTGTTGAAATAAGCTCTCTAATTTTAAGTTGGACGTAGTTGGACATATGTCCAACTGAGCTCCGGGAGCTCCGGCGAATGGACATATGTGTCCTCTAAAATATACTCCTCTGTTGAGGTGAGTTGGACATACGTCCAACTGAGGGGTTATTCTGGGCAGTCTAGTTGGACATGTATCCAACTCGGCTCCGGCGAGTGGGGTCGCCAGCTGGTCAAAATTTCATCAGTTGGACAATCATCCAACTGAGCTCCGGCGAGTGGACATGTGTCCTCTAAAATATACTCCTCTGGTTTTCAGTTGGACACATGTCCAACTCTGTTGAGGTGAGTTGGACAGTCGTCCAACTGAGGGGTTATTAAGGACATTTTTGTCATAATATGTAAAAAAATCAAGTGGAGGGGGTCATATCAGATTTTTAATAAATAAGGGGTCATGACAGCATATAACTCAAAAAAAAATTAATTAAAAAATATAATTTTAATAGAAAAAAACACAAATGGGACTTTGTTGATTTTTAAAAAAATTATAAAATTAATTCAATAATAATAAGATTAAATTATCCCATTTTTGTAAATAGTTGAACCAAATTAACCCTTGGTCAAAACAAAACCGACAACACAAACAAAGTGGGGGAGGTTGAGTCCCTCTTTTAACTTTGAGTTATATGCTCATATTAATCAAAAATTATATTCGACATCTTCCACTTATTTTTTTTATTATTATAAAATATGATAATAATATTCTTATATTTCAGTCATCAAAATTAACTAAATTATATCCTTTAATTTTCAGTTTTTTTAAATATATCCTTTTATATTCCCTTGTGTGACAGATTGATTATTAAGACTTTTTATAAATTAAGTGTGGTGCAAAAGTTCCCTAGACACTGCACTCGAAGCACTTTTTGGGACGATAAATACACACCCCACCCTTTACATTTCCTTCATGGTCAGCTAAGTCTCTCTCCTCTTTTCCTCTCCATCTCACTCTTTCTCTGCACAACACAAGCAATTTTCCACAGCTTATAAGCTTTGAATTCCCCTGTTTTTCCCCTGCCTCTATAGCTCTACATAACAAGAAAAACTCTCTTGTTATCCTTTTTATTTAATTTCATTTCTTCCTACTTGTCTAAAGAATATGGCTACAGTTGTATGCCAGGGTTTGCAATCATGTCTAGAGTCTCATCTAGTTGAACCAAGAACATTAAGGTTAAAACTCTCTTCAACTATGTCTCACTATTCCCAACCCCTTGAATTATTAGCATTGAAGTCCTCTTTTCCAGAGTCTAACTACACAAAGGAACAGCCAGAAAAATGCCAATATGAGGAATTAAGCAACAATCAGCCAAATAATTTCAATGAAAATAACCAAACCTGTAAAAACTCTGATATGGGTAGTGGCTGGAGCTTTCTTCAAGCTCTCTCTAATATCTCCCAAGCTCCAAAGATAGAGAAGGAAAGCACATATGTTCATCCTCTTGTCAAGCGCTCCAAAACTAGTCTCAGTGAAAAGAGCTTGAAATTGTGCACTGAGAACTTGGGCAATGAAACGGGCACCGACATAATTGAAACCAGCATTTTCTCAATGTCTTCGATGGATTCAGAGGAAGAGGATCAAAAGCAGAAAGAGAAGCCAAAACGGCGTCAGATTTTGTATTCTAGAAAAGCAAAACCCAAGAATTTTCCACCACCAGTGACAACAATAAGTGGCTTAGATTCTATTCATCTTAAGGCCCATAGAGAAGATGGGCGACTTGTAATTAAGGCCTTCAAAAACCCATTAAAACCCTCTTCTTTTGTTGCTGAAAGAAGCCATGGCCGCCTTCGACTAATCCTCTTGGAAAGTTCTACTTGTGGGTTTGACTCAGAAGAGACAACTGGAGCTACTGTGGAAGATAATGGAGGAGAGAATGAAAATGACCCAACAAACGAAGAAGGACAAGAAATTACCAAAGAAGAAGAAGATGACGCGAAAGATCTTGAAGAAGAAGAAAAAAGTAGAGAAAAAGGAGAGGAATGTTTGGATGAGGTTGTAAATGGAAATAGCGAAAATGTTGGGGATGAAATGGGAATGGAAAATTTTGAAAGGCCAAGAAAATGCAAAGAAGGTGGTGAACATGAGAATAAAAGTACATTGTTAAATTGGGAAACCTTCTGTGTTGCTACTTCTTAAAGCTAATTTACATTGAACATCTCTACATAGATTTTTCACGTTTTTTTTTTTCGTGATCGTCTCTAGTCCTTTTTGTTCTATAAATTCCTCTGTTTTTCTTGATCACATGCTCTGTGTTGGTGGTTATTATGGTTACTCTCGCCCTCCTCTCTTAGATGGCTCCAAGTCATTTTTATAATTACATTATGTGATTTATTTTTCACTGCTGTTTTTCGATGTTAACTTGGATTGACGATAAAATTCACAATTTTTCATCTCATCTAATATTCGGACCACACTAATACTAAGTAATATTTTATGTATAAAAACAAATTTAATGTACCTTTATTCAACTCCAGACATCAACGATTAACTTTGAAAATTGCTTGTCTTAGCTTTGTTGGTTGGTTATGTCTATCCTTCTAAAGGAGTAGAATCTGACCTTTAATAGAAATCAATATGAATTTAAAATAAAAATCAATCGAAATGAACAAAAAAGGAAAAAAAAAGAATAGTGTTGACGGAAATTTGTGAGGTTTTTACTCTTTTTTTCAATATTTTTATAAAATAAATAGGAAAAATATGAATGATTCTCTTTTTTATCAGTAAATATATTTTTGGTTCTTATTTTTATTACTTATTAAGTGGTGTTACAAGCAATGTAAATTTAGCCCAATTTTAACAAAATTTGAATGATATAGCTTGATTTGATTCGGCTCGAAGTTCAATTAAGTCTTTACAATTCTTATTTGATCCTATCTGAATAATTTTATGACTGAACTTAAAACTAAAAATTTATATTACAAGCACATTTTAAAGTGCAAGTTAAGTTTAAATTTTATAAATTATATATATATTTGAATATGGTATGTTATTAATTCATAATTTATTGCATCATTTAAACTTAAACATTAATTTATGTTAATTTAAAGTGTAAAAAATTCAGACCCCAATCTACACGAAAGTTTTAGAATCAAGTTTCGGTTTCATTTAATTGGGAAAAAAAAAAATTTAAGCCAAAAATAAATATGGTCTAATAATACCAACTTGAGTTTAGCTCAAACATAAAGTTTTGAGTTTCGGCTAGTCCAACTTACCCAAATTTACATTCCAAGGAGTGACATAAGTGGTAACATTGAGTCTTAACTTATCTATTTTATATTTTAAGCTATAAATTTAAATCATATCAAAATATAAAAATAAGTTAATTAAGGTCATAACAAAGAGGTGCATGGTTCAAATATGAACTTAAAATAGAGATGAGCAGCAAATCGAAATTGTCTATTTTTCATCAATTTAAATTTGATCCAATTTAAAGCAAATTTAAAGATTTTTAATCCAAATTCAATCCAATAATGTAGTCAATTTGAACTAATTCGAATTCGAGCAGATCAGATTGAGATTATAACTTATTTTTTATTATTATCATATATAAAATACAATATTGACTAACATTTATTTATTTATAGTTACACTTAAGAAAATTAAAATAATAAAATGTATATTCTTAAACATTGATATTTATTTTAAAACTAAAATAGTAATTTCATGTAATTGTAGTATATATAATATTTAAATATAACATATTAAAAATAAAAATTTATATTTATTTATAATTTTAATAGTAATTCGATCCGGATCGGATTGCAACAGATTATAAAATTTGTTAATCTAAATTCGTACGAATTGTATACTTTTTAATTTGAATTTGATTCAACTACAAAAAATATCAATCAAGTCTTATCTGAATTCGAATGATCGTATCAAAGTTTTCAATTTTGATAAATTGATTAGATTATTTGTTCACTCTTAACTTGAAAAGTAATATTTATTACATTTTGTTGTGTGAGCAATATTAGAAAAAAAAAATTAGAAAATATTATATATTAATTTGTAATTATTATAGAGAAAATGTTAGAATTTTAATGACCAAAATTAAATTTATATGAATTCTTTATTGAGTTAGTGATCAATTATAATATGCCAATTAATTTGTAATATCAAAATTTTGTGATATTTAATACTATTAAAAAATTCATGTTTTATTTTGCAAATAATTTTGAGATTATAGATTCAAATCTAATCAATGTATTATTATTATTATTTATAATTTGTTTAACTTTAGGTATTTACTTCTCATTCCCTTCTTGGTTAGTTATAGTAATTTTAATATAAAAAAATTTGAAAAATTATTTAAAATAATATCTTTTAAAATTTATAATAAAAAAATATATAATATATTTTTCTTGAATTAAAAAAGATATAAATTAATATTAAGATATTATGTTTATTATTATAATTTTTTTAAGAAATAAAATATGATCAAATACCATCAAGCACCAAAAAAATGATTGCTTATAGATTTGCCTTTAAAACTAATAAAATGAATACAGCTCGTGCCAATATGAGTCATGCATAATTGCGTATACACGTATTATTGCACTTCAAAGTTGATTAGTTGAGATTCATGTACCATTTATGAGTGCATAAACTTACGTTTTGTTAATGTCATTGTTCTTCGATATTAAAATAGGTATACTTTTTCTTGTTATAATCTTGAAACCACCACAAGATGCAGTGATTTTTGGTCCTACAATGCTTAAGTCAATTTGAATAATTGAGATAAAAAGAGAATACTTGTTAAAACCTTGAACCAACACAAGATGTGGTAACTTTTGGTCCTTCAATACTTAAGTCAGTTTAAATAATGGAGATAAAAGAGAATACTCGTTAAAACCTTGAACCACTACAAGATGTGGTAACTTTTGGCCCTTCAATGCTTAAATCAATTCGAATAATGGAGATAAAAGAGAAGAGCAAAGTTTCTCTTAATGATTTTAGGGAGAATAAGTAGAGACAAAAAGAGTACAAGTGTATTGTGTTTATGAGTTGAGTTCTTAGTTATGACTTAAGTTATGTGTGAGTGTGTATAAGGTGCATATATATATATATATATATATATATATATATATATATGAATGAAAGATTTATCTGATGTCAATCACTTACCCGTATAAATAGACTTAATTTAATATCAAAATTATCTCTCCATAATTATCTCTAATTGATTAATTATCTCTTGGATTATCTATCTAATAGCTGGCCTTATCTTCTGATCCATCTTTTATTAAATTGGGCTGCAAATCACTCTACTGAATATGACTAATAATATCATGTAACGTGACATGGGTTATTTTTCACCAAATATGCGGTATACAAGAAAAGTTTTTTAATTAAAGAGTAACTAGAGGTGGTTCATCTTTAGACGAATGAGACAGCCATCTTAGGTCCTAGGTCCTGATCAAATAGAGAATCCTAACATTTTGTCAAACATCTATCATATATTTTTTAAATATAATATTACAACAAAATTTTAAAAAAATAAAAAGTGTATATATGTGTATTTAATTCAATTTATTTTACATGTTATTAATTAATTAAAATAAAGGTCACATGTCACATTCTACTTGAATTTTACTTCTCTTATGCAAGAAAAATAAATTATATACATAACAATTTAATATTTTATGTAATAAATTTCATGAAATTATTTGTTTTCTTTAATTATTTCTTAATATTGTCTTCTTTTTTTATTAATTTATTGGGATTGTAAAATAAGAAATTATATTCATCGTTAAACAATGCCTATTTTAACGTTGAAATTTTACCTTTTATATATATATATATATTATTTAAAATAAATATACAAATAATTTTAAACTTTTAATTTTATTTTAAAATGAGAAGTTCAATTGAAAATATTCATTGATCATTTATTATGCAAGAAAAATAAATTATATACATAACAATTTAATATTTTTCATGAAATTATTTTTTTTCTTTAATTATTTCTTAATATTGTCTTCTTTTTTTATTAATTTATTGGGAATGTAAAATAAGAAATTATATTCATTGTTAAACAATGCCTATTTTAACGTTGAAATTTTACCTTTATTATTATTATTATTATTATTATTATTTAAAAATAAACATACAAATAATTTTGAACTTTTAACTTTATTTTAAAATGAGAAGTTCAATTGAAAATATTCATTGATCATTTATTATTTTTTAATATATTTTTTTTAATTTATCATTAATATTTGACCAACAATTCTAAGTAATTATTCAAATTTTATATTATTAAGTGTTTCAGTTCCTTAATATTTTTTTTTTAAAATTTTCTACTAAAAATGTATACTTGTTATTTGTATTATATGAAAAGTGTAAAAACCTTAAAAAAAAAAAAAAAAAAAATTAAATTAAATCTGCCTCTCTTGAAATATATCCGGCCAGAACGATTTTTTGTATTGAAAAATTTCTTGTATTTGGTACTGATCAACATTTTGAGTACTGCTGTACGGTACTTCCAAAAAATGTGAAGCACGTGTTAAAAAAAATCCTAATTCATCTTACTCGGTAAATTAAAAAGTTTTATTTATTTTTTTAAAAATATTGTAAATGCATAACTCCACTAAAATGTGGCTGCTGATGCCACCTACAAAAAGTAAGCAAGATATTGATGAAGACTATTTTGAATTATACATTGTAGGGTTGGTCATTATTCAAGAAGCATCGATTTTTTTAAGTATATATAGAATCTAGAAAACAATATTTTTGCTTGATCTAATCCATTTCACATTGGAAAGCTCCAATGAGGTTTCTCCATGTATACGTGTAGATATTTGTTGTTCTTGAATATTAATTAAAAGGCTAATTAAAGGTCCAATTGTTACATTTGTGTTTGTGGTATTGTCTATTCAATAAAGGAACTTTTAATTTCTTGGTTATTAAGAAATGCAAAATGCTTATATATATATATATATATATATATATATATATATATATATATATTAAATTAATTATATTATATTATATGTTAAAAAATTTTAAAAATAAATTATTTTTTAATATTTAAATAATTATAACACGTATGATAATTTAAATAAAAAATAAATATAAATTTATATCAACATAATATTTTTCATAAAAACAAAATTTTGAAAAGCGAATCGTTGAATTTTTTTTTTTTTTTTTTTCTTCCTAGATGACACCTGCTCCTTTGCTAGACATGCAATTTGCTTGCTTTTTATTACTTTGTGGGTTGATCGAATCCTTGAATGCGCTTTTCACGATTGGCAAGCTAAGCTTCTGAAATAATGCATATTTTAGACAAAAAGGTTTGTTTATGACAAAAACGATATTAATTAGAAATAGAGACAAAAATTTGAAAGGGAACTGACATTTAAATTATTTTTATAAAAAATAGAAAATCTTATTAAAATATTAAAAAGTTAAACTCCATGATTATAAGGTAGAATTGATAAAAATTAACTTTTTTTTAGCTAAAGTCTAAACATTTATGTCATATTAGAACATAAACGTAGAGCATTAATTTAACATATTATATTTTGTTAAAATTAATTTCTATTCAGTTATATTCTTTGAACACATCAACCTACAAATTATTAAAAAATTATAATAAAATAGACGACATTAGTGCATATCGTATCCGCTCTAATACTTAAGTTAGCTTTTAAAAAGAAGTTAATATTAAAAAGAATTTGAGAGAATTTAAGTGATAAGTTTATGAATATATTTTGAAGTTATGAAGGTTACTTATAGGTTTAAGATGGTGACATTTTTATAAATTACTTATATATATTAAGTAATATTTTAATTATTTTATAATTAAATTATTAATAAATTAATATTAATTTTTTAATTAAAAATTTACTTAATTATATGTTGATTGTATCTATTTAATTTTTTTAAAATTCACACGGACCAATTAAATAGGGCACGGTGTCTACTTAAATTACTATCAAACATAATCTGTAACAAAATAATATATATAATATAAAATAAAAGGAAGAAAAGAAAAAGCTAATAGTGAGTTCAAATCATACATATATTAATGAAATTAATAATTAAAAGTTAATATAAATAAATGGGTAGTTCAATTAAATAAATTAAATTTATAAATGTTAAAATTAAAACTAAAATAAATATATTAAAAGTATAAATAAAAAATAAGATTTGTTTTAAAATTTTAAACTTGAGATAATATTTAAAAATATAATAAATAATATAAGATTGAAAAATTAAAGAAAGCAAATGAGAAGAGAAAAAAATATATATATTAAAATTTCATATAATTTTTTTAAATAAATTACAAATATTTAAAAATATAAAGTCAAATAATATAATATTGAATAAAATTATAATTTAAAAAGAAATAAATTATAAGAAATTTGACAATTTGATTGACAAAATAAGTGTGAAGCATTTTGTCAAGCTATTTTTTTTCTTATTTTTATTTCTTATAATATTTGACATTGATATTTTATTCTCATGAATAAAACAAAAGTTAAATATTTAAAATATTTTTGAATTACATTATACCAAAAAACTTAAGAAATATTTTTATATAATATATATAATTACAATTTAAAGTGTTTATTTTTATATTTAGACTTTTAAAGTATTTATTTTTAACAACTTTACTAGTAATTGCTATCACTTTAAATAACGTATTTTTTAAATATTATTAATACTTAAAATAATATATCAAAAAGTGTATATAGAAGAATTAGACACGATATATATTACTAAAAATAAAATATATTTATTTAATGTTAAAAGAAAAACAAGTAATTAATTTTTTTTTTACAAATTTCAGTTACAGTCCAAGCCCCTAATTAGATATTTTATATTTATTTTTCGAATAATTTAATCATATTGCTATTAAAAAGTAACCACACAATGATAAAATTAATTTTTATACATTTTTTTATTTGCATTAGATAAAGACTTTAACTTTAACAAATAATAACTCAAAAAAATTAAAAATATATATAATATTTATTTATTATTTTATAGTTATTTTTTTAATAACAATAAAATTAAAATATTATAAAAATAAATATTTGATTTAAATATTATTTTTAAAATAAATATAAAAAACATGCAGTTACCCTTCGTATTTTATACGAGATACGAGAAGAAAGATGTCCTAGACATTACGTTGTGGGAGAAGAACTTTGTTGCTGTGGGTAAGTGTAAAATAAGAAGGAAACAAAAAATAATCTTATAAGTAATTTAATTATTTAATTAATTTTATTTTTAATTTTTTATAATAAAAAAAATTTATTTATTTACGTTATAAAATGAATAAATATTTAAAAAAAAAAAAAGAGTTAAAAAGCAAATTTTATGTGTTAAAAAAATTATGCCTTATAATTAAAAAAATATATACTTAGTCTATTATTATTAACAAAAATATATTATATTTAATAAAATGAACTTCAATTTTCTTTTATCTCAAAGACGAAACACCAATAAAGCCTGAAATGGCATTGCCTCCCTCAAAATGTTATTTATTTTATTTTATTATTTTTATCAATTATAAAATTTTAAAATATTATAAAAAAAAATTAATTATGACCCACTCTATATTTAAATCCAATTATAACTACAAATAAAAAAATATTTTTTTTGTTACAAAAAATAATATATATTGATTTATGTGCGATTTTATTGGCAACTTATAAATTTGTAATTTATCATAGCTCCTTTCAATTTTTGAGCTAACTTCGTCCTTGCTTTCCATCCTTTGTTTTTTTTTAAAAAATAATAATAAATCTATATTACACTTTTAAATAATTATAGATTTAAAATATATTTTTATCATAAATAATAAATTTAGGTGTTTCTTCATCCTATAAAACTAAAAAATAATAATATATATCACTGCTTATTTAAAATATTATTTTATCAAAACTTATATATTTAATAATATTTGATATTTGTCATTTATTTTTGTGTTACATTTATATCATATTTATTATTTATTGTCTATATTAATTAATTATAATTTTATATATAAATCGTAATATATATTATTATTTAAATAAATAATAATGTTATCTAAAATTATTCTAAAATAATATGGTACCATTACATTTTATTGAAGCGCAATCAACCGTTTTTTAAAGAACAATTAATAATATTGATCAATATTTGATTAGTAATAGCACAGTCAACACAACGCATATTACAAAGAAATATTCCTTTGGGTTAATATCATGCAATTAATAAATAGTTATGTATTCTTCAAGATCGAAATACATTATGTGGAAAATGTGTCAGATCCATCAAATCAAATAAGAAGTCTATTCAAACTGAGAAAGTACGAGCAAAATTTAAAGCTAGAGTTAGAAAATCACACTCAGTGTTAATAACTGTTTAGACGAAACATTAATAATTTCAATGTTAGAGTTGAACGATATTAAAAAAATTATTAAAAATAATACATTAAAAATTTATAATAATAAAATTTACATTTTAATAATATTAAACATTTAATTTAAACGTTTAATATTAACAAAACGAGTCCAACTTATAATAACAAAATTAACATTTCAATTATTTTTTTAATTTTAAAAATTCAAATTTAAACACAAAAAAAACTAATTTTATTATTAAAAATTTTGAAAGATATTATTTTTATTATTTTTTTAACAATTTTTTTTATTAAATTGTTGATATTTTTGCATTAAGTGTTAAATCACCTCGCACATTAGTCTAAAAAAGGGTATTATAGTCTGTCTATGACTAATAATTTTCGATAATTTAAAAGAACATGTTGATATACTTAAAGCGCATAAATTTTATAATTTTTTAGTTGATTACATACATTATGTTACTTTTAAAAAATTAAAAATAAAATTTTATTTTTATCGTTGACTATAAAAAATTAGACAAAATTTTATTATATGCTTGTCATATAAATAAATTTGTAAATTACTTATAATCTTTTACTATTACTCTAATAATCTTAATCAAATTTGCGTTCTATAAATATCTTCACAAACTTAAAAACAAAACCAATAAATGACAATATATGACTCAATTAATTTCTTAGTCAATAATTAAAATAAAAATTTTGTGTTAATTTTATGAAAATAATATGACTTATTTATATGGTTTACTAAAAACCTATGTAACTTATGCACTTTACTTGTATAAGATATAATTCCTTATATCCTTCACTCATTTTTAAAAGAGATTTGGTACTTCAATAGTCTCTTATTTTTTTTTTTAAATGTGTATTTTTTTTTTAAATGGTACACTTAAGTTCAATTTTAAAAACAAAAAAAAATTCAATTTTTTGACACATGATTTTTATGTAATTTTTAAAGGGGTGATTTTAAAATTTTAATTTTTTTTATTAAAATAAATTTTTAAAAAAAAATCAATTTTTGATAATAAAAAAAGTCAAAAAAATGTAATTTTTTTTTAAAATCTGGTCAATTTTTTATTTATTTTTTGTGTCTCATAATTTATTATTATTCTTTTTTTTTTTGAGAAATTAAACTCAATTGTATATTTCAAAAAATTAAAAAATCTAAAATATATCCCTTAAAAAAAAGAATAAAGTACATTTTTTAAATATAAGGAATTTTTAGACAAACAAAACTTTTTTAAAATTATATTAATTTACTTTCAAGCAAAGCTACTTAACAAAAACATCTATAGTGCTTAAATGTGAGGTCATAGTTTTTAAAAGCATTTATAATTTTATTGAGTATACAAAATAAAAGTGCGTGCTTTCAAATATAGGATACAAGCTACCTCTAAAACAGAAATAAAAAAAATGAATAGACAAGTTTTTCCACTAATATTGGAGTAGATGCTAAGCATCGAATTAACAAGTTATGGATTGGTGCAATTTCTCTTAAAAGAAAAGTTATTATTCAGCATGCATAATTTTTGGCTGTTAAACAAAGAAAGGACAAGAAAGGTTTTTGTAATCATGGTGCGCCTAACTAGCCATGGCGTCACCAACAAAAGGCAATTCCTTTAGCTTAACTTTCATCTTTCCTAACAACCCCACCACCATATATAAAGAAATAGTTTTATGCATAATTAACTAATTAGTTTTACTTCAATAAAAAAAAAAAAAAAAACTAATTATTAGTTATTCTTACCTTCCTTAACCGAAGGTGCAATGGCATTTACTTCTTGGGAGACATTATTTCAAAGTTGCCTCCCAAGTATGAATTAGTATTATGCTCGTTTTGATTATGTTTCGTAAAGATTTAAATTTATTATATTTAAAATTTTAAAAGTTAAAAAATTGTATCAAAAATTAATTATTTTTTAAAAATATCTAATATATTAATTGAAACAATAAAACATTTAATTGGTAAACCTTACAATAAAAAGAATAATAAAAATTTTAATTTTTTTTTTCATGTAACAATAAATGTTAGTTTTAATTTATTAAATTTAATTATTATTATATCTAAATGTATAGGCTTTGATATATACTTTTTTTGTGATTTTATACGCCTATATTATTAATCTTTATTAATAAAATTTATTTTATTTCAAAACGTATTAGTATGCAATTATTTATTTTAAAAAATAAATAAAATTAAAGCTGGATATGTATATAATCAAACTCTTTTCATTTTTCAAACATTTAACTAAATCAATTAAATTAGGACAAAATTATACTTATGTGGTCCTTTATCCATTATAATACAGACAGTTACGCTAGAGACTCAGACTGGATATACTTGGATTGGTTTTTGCAAATTTTTTAGTCAACTAGTAATTAAAAATTTAAAACCTCGTCCAAGACTTTATAATTGTTAATTTATTTGCTTTTCCTATCAAAATATATATATTTGTTTTAAAATATATATATATATATATATATATATATATTTGTTTTAAATAAAAAGCTTATTAATTCAAGCAAACTACTTTAGATCATGTAAAAAAAAGAAAAATCTATAATTAAAATTTTAACAATATATAGAATTCAGTCTTTTTAATCTAGAACACTAGTTTGCCCAGTTCTAACTTCTAAAACATAACTTCGCATTGTTCTGAAAATCAACGTAGATGATGAGACCAAAGATTTATATATGGAGGACATCTGGACAGCATCTACAACAAGTATATTCTCAAGTTGTTGAAAAATTCTTAAACACATATCAAGTGATAGATCGATGGTCCACAACCACAACCTATAATAACTTTCTTATTTCCTCCAAATTTATACAATAATAAAAAGTCCCGTAATTTAAAACATTTTAACAGTTTATTTTCAAATTATCACACAAATTTTAAATTATATTTTTTTTATTTTTTATTTTTTATTTTTATAAAGTTAGATAATCAATACTTGATAATCAAATTTCTTGTTGGAAATTTTTTCTATCTTTAGATAGACATGGACTACTCCAATTTGTACTCACCACTTGGGTAGCTCACATTGTGACAGGTTTCTTCAATGATATAAAGACATATTTTGACCAATTAAGTCTAAGCAGTCCCTACAACTTTTATTTTCTATATTTGTTTTTTTTATGATATTCCACGGACAACTTGATCACTAAAAGATATGTAAGGATTTAATTGGGCAAGTAGTACTCTGAGTGTATAATCATTCAGTCCCTCCTGTTCCTTTACTATTTATTTCTTTTTCTATAAAAATTTAAATATAAATTTATATTTGAGAGGTTAATGACTCATCATGAGTATTGGCAAGCAGACAAAATTTTCATATTACAATCTCTTAATTTTTAAAAATTTCCACAACAAATATCAAGATTGCATTTATTATACAGGGCTTTAATGACTGATATTCAAGTATACTTTCATATATATATTTTAAGTGTATTTTTTATATATTTTTCCACATCCAATGAGTAAAGTTTTTCTAGTTAGGTTTTCATAAAAATATGCAATTTATCTCTAATAATTTATATAATGTGAGAGCAATTCAAAAGTGCATGCAAGTTTGAAAATTCTCTCTGCTTTTTGCTTCTTGATTTTAGGCTTACTTTTATTATCTCATCTAACATATTTATATGATTATACTAGTTTATATTTGAGGTATGTACGTTAATTTTGATTCTTTGATATTTACATGATTATTCTAATATAAATCTGAACTTATTTATTGATTTTGAATCGTTGAAATTTCTTAACCATGCTAGTTTATATTTGAGCTTCTTTATTAGTCTTGAATCAATGATTATGAAATTGTTCAGGTTTTAAATTTTCAATATGTTTCTTGTTTACATTTTACTATCTAGCTGAAACAATTGATAGAAATGTTCATTGCATAAATCCATCTAGTATGCGCATAGCATTTATGATATTTGAGCTAGCCTTTCAGGTTATTCTGTGAAAGTGATAAATAGCTTAAGAATAGTTTATCAAAACATTGGTCAATATCTGTTAACATACCTTGAAGAGACTGTAAAAAAAAAAAAAAAAAAAGACAGTTCGTAAGTAAATTACACCTAGATATTATCACTGTAAGGGTAGTCTAAGGCTTCTTGTACTTGAATATTATTTTTTCATAGTAGATATGTTAAATGGTCCTAATAGATTAATAATTTTCTTTTTTAAATTGTATTGGCCTAAATTTTTTTCACATAAAATTTTATATTAATTATTAATTTTTATATTTATTATTGATATGCAATTTCATATCAGACAGCTATGATTAGTTTATCATGTTAGAAATTTTATAATAAGATATTCACTACCCGCTAAGAGGCCTAAGAAAAGCAGAGAATTACCTAAATAAACAACTTCTATCGTCAGAATACTTTTATACCTAAATAGCAAATATATAAATCAAAACGCACCGTTTAAATATTACTTAAATTTTAAAATTACAATATTGCCATCGTCTTCCTCACGCCTCCAGTTTCTTCTTCATCGCCTTACGTTCACGTTCACGTTCACGCTTCTTCTAATAACTTTCAGGATCGTTCTGCAATTTATTTACAGTCTCAAATTTATTAAAGTCAAGCTCTAATCAACCACCCAAAAAGTAGCTTTAATTGTGAAATTAATTATTATCCTCTGCAACGAAGAACAAGAACAGAGGAACAAAAACAAGAAACACATCTTGAATATGAATCTTTGTTATCACTCTATATTGTAAGAATATTACAAGGTGATGCTCTGCATTGATTAAAATAGTGAAAAAAATTCATAAATCTGTATGTAATATGTACATTCACATGACTTCCATAAGCTGTTCAATACATTTCATGTGAATGTACATGTTACATACAAAATAAATTTGTATGTAACCTGTACATTCATGTGACTTCCATAAGCTATTCAAAACAATAACAACATACAAACAGTATAATGCATTTCATGTGAATGTATTGGTTACATAGAAAATAAATTTGTATGTAACATGTACATTCACATGACTTCCATAAGCTGTTCAAAACAATAACATACAAACAATACAATGCATTTCATGTGAATGTACAGGTTACATACAAAATAAATTTGTATGTAACCTGTACATTCACATGATTTTTATAAGCTATTCAAAACAACAATAACATACAAACAATACAATGCATTTCATGTGAATGTACAGGTTACATACAAAATAAATTTGTATGTAACATGTACATTCACATGATTTTTATAAGCTGTTCAAAACAACAATAACATACAAACAATACAATGCATTTAATGTGAATGTACAGGTTACATATAAAATAAATTTGTATGTATATTGTACATACAAAATATGAATGTACAAGTTCCATACAAAATCTTCTATAAGCTCTTCAAAACATCAACAACATACAAACAGTACAATGCATTTTATGTTAATGTACAGGTTACATACAAAATAAATTTGTATGTAACCTGTACATTCACATGAAATGTACAGGTTCCATAAGCTGTTCAAAACAGCAATAACATGTAAACAGTACAATATATTTTATATGAATGTACAGGTTACATACAAAATAAATTTGTATGTAACATGTACATTCACATGACTTCTATAAACTGTTCAAAACAACAATAACATACAAACAATACAATGCATTTCATGTGAATGTACAGGTTACATACAAAATAAATTTGTATGTAACATGTACATTCACATGATTTTTATAAGCTATTCAAAACAACAATAACATACAAACAATACAATGCATTTCATGTGAATGTACAGATTACATACAAAATAAATTTGTATGTAACATGTACATTCACATGATTTTTATAAGCTGTTCAAAACAACAATAACATACAAACAATACAATGCATTTAATGTGAATGTACAGGTTACATATAAAATAAATTTGTATGTATATTGTACATACAAAATATGAATGTACAAGTTCCATACAAAATCTTCTATAAGCTCTTCAAAACATCAACAACATACAAACAGTACAATGTATTTTATGTTAATGTACAGGTTACATACAAAATAAATTTGTATGTAACCTGTACATTCACATGAAATGTACAGGTTCCATAAGCTGTTCAAAACAGCAATAACATGTAAACAGTACAATATATTTTATATGAATGTACAGGTTACATACAAAATAAATTTGTATGTAACATGTACATTCACATGAATTCTATAAACTGTTCAAAACAACAATAACATACAAACAATACAATGCATTTCATGTGAATGTACAGGTTACATACAAAATAAATTTGTATGTAACATGTACATTCACATGACTTGTACATATAAAATGTGAATGTACAGGTTACATACAAAATAAATGTGTATGTAACCTGTACATACAAAATGTGAATAATATACAAGTTCCATAAGCTGTTCTTCTTCTTCTTCTTCTTCCAATGGGTAATTGAAATTAAATTAAATTAAATACTTCTTTGCTCCAGCAGAGTCTCCAAACTCTAATTCAAATCCACAAACAACCAATTATCATATCATCTTCAACCTAAAAGTTACTGACTATTAATTCAAAATTCAATAATTAACACAAAATAACAGAGAGTAGCGAGAGAATTCACACCTTATCCAATAGTGAACTTGTCCAAGAATCAAACTTAGTTCCATCCAATAGAGTTCCGGTGTAATGAACTGAAGAAAAAAATATTACCAAACACATCAAGAATAAGAGATACAGTTTGGTTATATATACAAGAGATACAGTTTTGGATATATATATATATATATATATATATAAGAGATACAGTTTTGGAACTTTCAGTTTGACAATGGCGAATTGGAACCTGAAGCTGGTGAAAGAGAAATAAAGCAGAAGCGAAACTGTTATTATAAATTGGGGTTAAAAGTGTCATTTATATCTTAGCAAAACACAGTCGTTTTGCTATATGAGTCAAAAAGTCAGTTTTTATCGTATATATATCATTTGCGGTAATTAATTCTAAGAAAAGAGGTTATTGGAGCTCACCGCTAAGAGGCTTAAGAGGAGGAGTTATTGGAGCTCACTCCACAAATAGCCCTAATTAACTAAAAGATACCCCTGCAGTATCTATAGTAATTATCGGATTAACGTTAAAAGCTGAACGATTCAATAATTCCTTAATTTAAGAGTCAATGGAGAGTGTATTCTCTAACACTTTCTTTGCCTAACCCAATATTTCAGCTTTCAATAAGCTTAGAGGTCTATATTAGAACTTTCAGCATTTACTAAGTTCATTATCCATACAAATAATGGTTTTAAATAATTTTCTTTAATATGTTTTTATATTATTTTATGTTAGTTGTTGTCTTTAATTTTAAAAATTATTAATTAATTTAAAATTGTGATTATATGTACACCATTTTATGTTTTAAATTATTAAAATAATTTATCTTTTTTTTTTTTTTTTCATATAACTTCACAACATATTTGTATAATTAAAATAGTGATAGTTCACTTTTTAGCAAGGAGTTCATTTTTTGTATGTGATTTATTGTTTTCTACTTATAACTTAATTGTATAATTATATAGAAAAAATATCCCCATAATTATTAAATTTATGTCTTATATGAAAATTTGAGTACTTAAATTTTCAACTAATATATTTTTAATCTTTAAACTTTAACAATTTAAAATATCATGTATAAAAATGAGTCTCTAAATTATTATTTTTTGAATACTTTATTTCTTAAATATTAATAAGATGAGGCATTTTAATATCTAAAATTTGGATTAAAGTCTACTTATTTTTTAAACGTAAGACTTAAATGTACATTTTAAAAAAATATATATGATTTAAGTATACCAATTAAAAATTTAGAAACTAAAATATCAAAAAAAATATATAAATTTAAAAACTTTGGTATCACCTTATAATTATATACTAGTTGTAAGGTTGTATCATTAAATTGATTAAAAACGATTGTATCATTAAGGACTTATTTTGTAATTAATTTTGTTTTCAAGTTCTAGTTTTTGAATTTAAGTGTTCAAAATGAGTGTTGTCTAATAATTAATTTCATTTTAAATTTAAAATTATTTTGAAAAATTTAATTTCATTTTTATACATACTTTTTAATGTTTTGAAACTTAAAAAACCGTTTTTTTTTTATCATTAGTTACATTTATTTATTTATTTTGTAACTTTAGAAGAAATTAAATTAGAAAATAAAATTTTTTACCAAATGAGTTTTTGTTTTTATTTTTCATAATGAATTAATAAACAAAAAATTAGTTTCAAATACAATAAAATAGAACATGTTATAAAACGAGCCCTAAATCAAAGACTAAATTCATACATAGATTCTCAAATTTTTAAATGCAATATTGAGTTCTCAAATTTTTAAAATGTAATATTTGGTTATCAAATTTTTAAAACTTTACATATAAATACTCAAATTTTTTAAATCATATTATTTAGCCACATTTTTTTTTTTCAAAAAATTCACATATATTGCAAAATATTAAATTACAAATATGTATTTAATAATCAAGTAAAAATCTGTGTATAAATTTTTAAAATTTGAAATTAAATTATAAGATTTAAAAATTTTAATTTTAAATTTAACATTTTAAAATTTTAAAAATTTAATCAATACTTGAAAACATAAAAATGATAAATAATTAAATAAAATTATTTTTTATTATAATTTAATATTTATATAACATAATTTAATTAATTTATATTAATAAAAATCTTACCATTATTTTTTCATTTAAATTTTACATAATATATATATATATATATATATATATATATATATATATATATATATATATATATATATAGTACTACTCGTACACTACCTAATATTAGTGACCTATCCATTTCATATCTTTCGCTTTTCTTGAAGCAGTGATGATATAATCTTGTTGGGTCTCCCAGAATCTAGATCTTTCACATCAAAAAGATGTCTATTTTAATTTACTACAGAAATATAGTAGAAAAAGCAACAAACAAAAAAGACATGCCCACCTCATTCCTTCAAGACGTCTTTTCATGTATGTGTTATCTCTTAGAATCATTCAAAATTTCATCCCACTTATTCAAATATTTCTGCTTTAATTTCTTCTACCACTTTTTTTCTTTTGTTAAATTTAACTACACTTTTTCCATACATTTGAAAAAATAAGAAGAAAAAAGATTTTAGCTTTTCTTATTTTGACCTTTTAATTTTCAAACACAACACAACACGGAAAAATAGTCATAAATAAACTGATGCATAAAACATTGTTGATATTTGAATTGTATTTGAGTCGACATGCCATGTTGTTTCCTGATCATGATAAGATTGTTTGTTTATTTTTTCTTAAAATATTATTATATATATATTCCTTTATTTTAATATTTCAAAACTATTTATTCACTTTTATGTCTCTTTTTTTTATAGACTAATAATCATGTTTTTTTGGGTGTTTGCATTTTAATTGATTATGTTGGAAGTCTAAAGTTAAGTGAATTATGAATACGATGAGTTTATGTTGTGTAAAAGATTTTATTTATTTATGTACAAATGTTGACATCTTGCAAGGTTAGCTACAGGAGTATCAACATGAACACAACTTGATTATTAATTGTGTCGTGAAATGTGTTTTATATCATTGAGATTATGAAATTATTAAAAAGTGAATCAAAATAATTCTTGATAGATTCTTGTGACCTTTGTGATGGAAAATATTGGTAAGGCTGGGTCCAATTTTATAATGTATAAATGAACAAGGGAACGTAGGAATAAAAGATTCAATATAAGGATATTTATATTTAAGAATAAAAATAATATTTTTAAAAAATAAAAAATACATATTTTTACTTAAAATATTTTTCTACTAATTAAAATTAATGAAATAAATTGATTATAATTTTAATTAATGAAGAAATATTTTAAATAAAATATATATTTTTTAGTTTTTAAACATGTTAATTTTATTTTTTTAATTATTTTTTATAAATAAATACTATTTCAATCTCTTATTAGAAAATATGTTGACAATTTATGGGCGGCCCATGTGGAAACACTTGGAACAGTTAAGGGAGCTCCATTATCTTCTCTAACCCATTATAATCATTCTTCACCAAACTTGATGCTTCTTTGACTTCAACGAAACATGAAAGTCTAATTCTGCCCAATTTGAAAAAGAAGGGGATAAAAAAACCCAAAATAATATTATGTTTACCCAAGTGTGTTTTCATAAAAAGAAGAAACCCGACACACCAATATTATTCTTCACAAGTTGAGACAGACCTCGACCTAATTATCAAATGCAATAAATTATGACGGTGGGACTTTTATTATTGCAGTAGGCCCTTTATTTATATGGGAAAAATAAATACAGGTGGATTGTTAATAATAATTATTTAATTTAATTAAATAAAATAACACTATTTTATATATATATAATTCCTTTTTTTATCTCTTAAAAAAATAATATATATTATTTATTTTTTTAACATAAAATAACATATATATTTTCAAAAACAATATATTTTTTTCCTATAAATTAAAAATAAAATTATATAAATATGTAAATCATATGTACAAGAGAGGAATTATTATTTTCTAAATTATAAATATAGTTTATCTATTTTAATAAAAGAGAAAGCCAATTTCATCACATTCTCAACTTATTTCAATCTTATCTAGCTAAGACTTAATATAACAAACAAAGCATCGCATCAAAGACCGAAAAAAGAGGGCCACATAAAACACAAGAGAGAACTTTAAGTAGGTAGTCTAGGTGGTAGAGTTATTCAGGTTACTATGTAGGGTTCATGGTTTCGTTAGACAGCAAGATGTAGGTTCAAGATTTAAAATCTGCATTTCAATGTCAAGCTACATACAGGCTTCATGCTTCCTATGGTGGGTACAACACTTCTTAGAAGTGGAAACTCATCCCATAACCAATGAACTGTGGTAGTGTGAGTGTGTAACAGAACAGTAGTCCTATTCTCTAAACTCGAGTGAAGCCTTTTTAACCAAAAAAGACAAGTGAGAAGAAAAATATTATGGAAACTAAACTTGTCCAATTTCATAATATTTTTTGTATTTAGCATTGGAGCTATTTCAAATTGAAGAAAAAATAAACTTCAATCCTATAAAATGAACTATTCATAGTTCAACCCAAAATCATACGGTCATTCATGAAGGAAAAGTTCTCACAAAAAGTTTCTTACAATCCAAAATCTATGTGACTAATCCCTAGATTGATACCTTTAAAGAATTAGTTATGCTAGAAGTTAAAAATAAAGACACCTCAGCTCACCTCCTTTCTAAATAAACAACAATAAAGGAAATAAAGTAAAAATAATAAATAAATAAATAACGGCAATAAATTTTAAAAAATGACTATAAATAAAAACTATTGAAATAAAAGTCTTATCTCTTGTATCAATTGTCCTGGAACTGAAGACTCTCCCGAGTCTTTTACATGGAAAATACCTGTGTCTGGAGGAAAATAAGGATAGATATCTGCAACATTAAAGGTAAAAAAAATGTATAGATGATCTGACAAATTAACAACATAAGCGTTGTCCCCAACCTTGTGACAACAAATTTGGAAAGGACCAAGTTTTATGTCTTGTAACTTAGAATATGTTCCTACTAGTGTCCTTGCTATGCTGATATGAACCATTATTAGATCCCCAACTTCAAAAGTTTTTGCTCTTTTCTTTTTATCAGCCAAACTCTTATATTTAGCATTAGAGAACTCAAAGTGTTGTTGCACTTCTTGAAGCATATATTGAATGTCAGTTGCTGTTTTGAGTATTGCACTACTCTTAAAGATGGGTAATGATGTGAGGTCTTTAGTAAAGCTAGGGAGCTTTGAATGCACAAAATCAAATGGAGATCTACCTATGGATCTATTTATCATTCCATTGAAAGAGAACTTAGCCTATGCAAGAGCAAGGTCCCATTGTTTGGGTCTGCAACTTGAAATACACCCCAGCATGTTGCCTAATGTCTTGTTGACAACTTATATTTGTCCATTGGTCTGTGGGTGACAAGTGGTACTGAATTTTAAGAAAATATCAAATCTCTTCCATAATTTCTTCCAAAAATGCCCTGTGAACTTTACATCTCTATCTAAGACAACTGACTTAGGGATTCCATGTAAACGTACAACTTCCCTAAAGAAAATGCTAGCCACATAACTTGCATTAGTTGATTTCCTACAAGCAATAAAATGTTTGATTTTCAAAAATTTGTCACCAATCACTAATATTGAGTCCATGTTCCTTGAGATCTTGGGAAGGCCTAACACAAAGTCTGTACTAATGTCCTCCCAAATGTTAGAGGGAATAGGAAATGGTGTGTAAAGTCTTGTATTCTTTGCACTTCCTTTGGCAGATTGACATATAAGACACCTTTTAATATAGTCAATAATGTCTCTCTTCCTATGAGGCTACACATATATTTTCTACATTTAACTTATTGCTTTGTCCCTCCAAAATGAGCAGCAAGGCCACCTGCATAATGTTCCCTTATTAGGAATTCTCTTAGGGATGTTTTGGGAATGCACAATTGAATCCCTTTAAAAAGGAACCCATCTTGAAGCAAGTAATCCTCTACATGTTGTTTTGTGACACATTTGTGCCAGAATGAACGAAAATCTGGATCACTTGGATACAAATCTTTTAGGGACTCAAAACTAACCACTTCTTTCTTCATGACAGTGAGAAGGTGAGTTCTTCTACTCAATGTTTTTACAATAATGTTTGTTTTTTTTACTTTTATGGTGGAAAATAAAGTTGAATTTCTATTAATGGTGGAATTCTACTCAATGCTTCTACAATGATGTTTGTTTTCCCATTTTTATGGTGGAAAATAAAGTTAAATTTCTATTAATGGTGAAAAATGGCCCACCTTGCATGCATGCTATTCAAGTGTTTCTATTAATTTAGAAATTAAAAAGGTTGTTGGTCACAATAGAGACCAAACTACTTATGCATCAAGTAATGCTCCCAATGTTTAAAAGCCCTAACCGTACCATAGAATTCTTGTTCATAAGTGGTCTGATTCCTTCTTGCTTCACTTAACTTCTCACTAAAGTATTCAATCACCTACCCTTCTTTCTTTATAACTGCTCAATGCCAATCCCTAAGGCATCAGTTTATACCTCAAATAAGAGATCAAATTTTGGTAGTTCTAGGATAGGAGTTGTTTGTTTCTCCTTAACCAATCCAAAACACTTTTGTTGCTTTTCTTCCCATTGAAATTGCCCTTTTTGGTACATTCAATTAGAGATGGCACTAGTGTAATGAACCTTATGTAGAAGGATGCAAAACCATGAAAACTTCTCACCTCACTCACAATTTTAGGAGGGAGCCAATCCTGGTAGCAATTTCTGACATGATCCGAACATGACACGACACTAATTTTTTTTTAATTAGAATTGATCAATAATTTTTTTATGTAAAAATTTTGTTATTTCTTACTATTATAAATAGACAATACAAAAAAAAAGTTGAGTAAATTTTTTCGAATGTCAACTAATATAAAAATTCGACACAAATGACACGAAATGAACCTAGTACTGACATAAATAACACGAAATGAATACGACATGGACACAGCTAACATGACACAATTGCCACCTCCTTCACCTTTCTTTCATCAACTAAGATACTCTGTGAGCTAATTACAAATCCTAAGAACACTAGGCTGTCAGTTAAAAACTTGCATTTTTTAAGATTGAGAAATGACCTGTTTTGTCTAAGAACCTCCAATACCTCCTTTACATATGCTCATCTTTGTTTTTTCTTTTTTCTTTCATTGATAACGAATATGCTCATCTTTAGTCTTGCTAAAGATAAGGATATCATTAAAATAGACAACAACAAAAGTATTATTGAAAGATTTAGAACTTGGTTCAGAAGCCTCATGAAGGTGCTTGGGGTATTGTACAACCTAAAAGGCATCACTTATCATTTATACAGTCCTTCCCTTGTTTTGAAATTTGTTTTCCATTCATCTCCTAGCTTGATACTTATTTGGTGATAGCCACTCTAGAGGTCCAATTTAGAGAAGACATTGGATCCCACTAATTTATTCAACATATCCTCCAAACATGGGATTGGGAACCTATACTCACTATAATTTTATTGATGGCCCTACTATCAATACACATTCTACTTCCATCCTTTTTTGGGGACCAATAAAGCTGGAACAACCCAAGGATTAAGGCTCTCTTTAATGTGACTCCTTTGAAGAAGTCCTTACACTCTCACTTAGAGGGTTGCATGATCCTTTGGACTCATTCTATAATGGGGAATGTTAGGTAGTCTTACTCCAGGAAGAAATTCAATTTGATGTTGTATATTCCTCTATAAAGAAAAGGAGCCAAATCAACATACTCATTGAGTAACTCTTCCAAAGTTTGTCGGTTAGGAATTTGGGCTTGAGAAATATCTTTAATGGAAAAAAAAAAAAAACAACTACTAATCATTGTGTTTTCAACCCCTGTTCCAATTCATTTCCACTAATGGTGAGTAGCATAGGCTTTTCCACTCCCTTATCTCCCTTGTTGTTAAACTTTTCTTTTTGAGGGACCAAGATGATCTTGTTATTCCAAATAAAGAATAAGTGTTTTCTTTCTTTATGAGTGGTGTCTCTTGTGAACTGTCATGGCCAACCCAAAAGTAGATGACAAGCATCCATCTGATAAGTGCTCGAAAAGCACTAATATTTCGTGATTAATTGTGCTTAATTGTTTGATATATAGATTTATTATTATTGTTTATTCAATTAATTTCATAAATCTATCCATTCGGAGTCACGGGTATATTTTAGTGTATTTCAGGTGTTTTTAGCGTCAAATGAGTCAAATAATGAAAACACGCAAAGACGGAACACTTACGGCGCTCGGATCACGAGTTACGGACTAAACGAGACAAATATGTAAGCCTTACATAACGAGCCATCACATATGTAAGGGGGTACATGTGAAGAAACTGAAGACAAAGCGCGCCGCGGCGAGGAAAAGTTATGCCGCGGCGGGGAGCTCTCGGGTTTTTACACAATTTCCAGAATTTGTGTTGTGTCGCGGCGGGGAAAATGCATGCCGCGGCGCGCCTATTCCTAATGCAATCAGGAATCCCTTACATCTATAAATACCCCCTTAGACCCCCTTTACAAGAGAACTCGACCAATTCGTACACAACTCTTATTTTTCACAATTTTGCGACCCAAACACTACATTCAATCAGTTTTGAGAGCGTTGCCACACTCTAACGAAGCGAGAGACACTATTCTAAGGATTCAAGGAAGCCAACGACGATCGAAGATAAAGCTTACGGAGAAGAACGCTATCTAATCCATAAGCGGTATTTAGATCTAGGATTTTCTTGTTGTTATAGAATTAATTCCTCTTCTCTTTTTGTTAAAGTGTATGATCATATTTTATTTGTCTATGAATATTAATATGAACATGCCTGGCTAATTTTATTATGGATGTTTAGTTTGTGTTGCCATGTTTGCTAGAATTGTGTATGGTGTATTTTATTGATTTGGAATAAACGAATTACTTTTTGATTAAGAGCATGTTTAGATATTTAATTATGAATAATCATGGGCCCATTTGATGTTCGTAGTTAGGTTGAAAAATCTGAGAATTTAGTTATAGGAACGTCACCTTAACTTTATTCCGAAACACTTAATCGAAGCTTCAAGTTAGTGACTTAGTCATAGCATTAATTTGATTGGCATGTTTTCCTTGCGCATAATTTGATTACTATTTGATTTACCCCCGCCAAAGGCAATTAATTAGTTAATCAATAAAGAGACCTACCTCCGCCAAAAGGAGTCTCGTAATTAAAAGGAAAGCCGGTAGTTTAGTTTATATAGGACGTTCATGTTATCTCACCATACCTTTTCGATGCAAGCATGGTCAACCAAGTTAAACGTCCATACATCCTCCATTGATATTTGAATTGATTGTTTGCTTGCGATCTTGTTTTCGTTTGATTGTCGTATGATTGTTCTCGTTACAAAAACAAACAACATTTTTACAGTTTTAGTAGCTTTAGGATTCTAGTTACTTAGAGTTTTAGTTTCACTAGAACTCTATTTAATTAGTATTTTATTTTCATTAGAACTCTATTTAGATTAAAAAGTTAGTTATTTAAGACCACTGCAATTCCTTGAGAGACCGACCTTGGAAGTTGCTTATCACTTTACTACGAGTGATTCGTACACTTGCGAGTACACATCACCATCTCCCAAACATCACACTTTAACTGCTCTTGGTAGTGTCTCACAATTGACAAAAATACTTTACACCCCTTAGAAACACTAGTCTCCATTCCTTTTTTAATCCATCCTACCTTGGATGTTTGATAGTTGTTAAACTCATTGCTTTCACCAAAACTTTTGATACTACATTTTCACTACTCCCTCCATCAATTATAACATCACATACCTTCTTTCTTATAGTGCCACTGGTCCTGAAATTTCAAGCTCTTGTGATTGGTCAAGATCTTTTGATACCAACAGAATTCTCTACAAAATGCAAGTGAATCTCTCTCCTTCATCGCCAATAGCAACTTCAACCTCATCACATTTGTATCTGCATCCTCATATCTTTCTTCCCAATCCTCCACTCCTGCTACTAGATTGACAACTTTCCTTAGTAGACAATCACTTTGACCTATGGCCATGTTGATTGCACTTAAAGCACTTGGTAAGACTGGGCTTAGGGTAGTGATTCGATTTATGTACTTGTATTGGTTTAGTAAAGGATTTTTGGGGTGGGTCAAAAGGTTATCAAGAGGACCCTTATGAGAGCTAAATGTGCTTGTAAGTGTTGGATAGGTAGAAGGCTAGTGTTGCTAGTTGAAGGTTTGTGGCCACTAGAGAATTTTGAACTATAATTTCTTTTGGGATAATTGTTCCTTGTGAACCTTTGTAACTGGGCCTCATATCAAAGGGATAATGTGATAGCTTCTATGAAACTCATTGCATTTCTAACATCTATGAGGGACGGAGGATAATGGGGGTTGGGAGGGGTCGCAACTCGGGTCAACTTTTTTGCAAAGAATGAATTATATATATATTTTTAGTATTAAATAAATATTTTATTTACAATAATATATTGTGTATAATTTTTATGTACATATTTTGAAATATATTAACAATATTTAACAAATACATGGATAAAAATTATATGAACTGTAAATAAAATGATTAAATATATATATATTTTTTCATATATTTGGTAATTATTAGTAACAAAAATAAAATTGCAGTCATATATTATACAAAAAATTCTTCTTAAATGTGATAATTTAAAAAAAAAATTAAATATTTAACTTTCAACTCAACATTATAAAAATAAAATTAAAAAAAATATATATGATAAACTTCATATTAAAACTTTTATGCTTATATTTATCATATTTTATTTCAATCTAAATTTTAACTTTATCTAATATTATATTATTTGACATTTTATTTTAATAATCTTTTAGAATTTATTTAAAAAAAATTTATATAAAAAATTTATTATTTTTATTATTATTGGTCAGTCTTATATTGTTTATAAACATATATTTTTAAATATAATTTCAAGTTTAAAATTCTAAATCATATTTTACTTTTTACATTTTTATATGTTTATTTTAAATTTAACAACTATAAATTTTGGTGTGTTTAATTAAGCTTTCTATTTGCTTAGATTTTTTAATTAATACATTTATTTTATTCATGAATAATACTAATACTTATTAACTTATTATATTTTTGTTTAATTTTTATTATAAATTAATTATAATGTATTAACTCTATATTTTTTGAACTCTAATTCTATATCTCTATTATAATATGATGCAAAAAATTTAGTATTAAATTAAATATAATCTACTATAACTTTTAGTAAATTTTTACCATGTATAACAAAAATTAAATTTTAACCCGTCTTAATTTTTTTTTTCTAGTTCTGCCCTTGACATCCATCTTCCATAGCAATGGTTCTCTCAATCCTGAAACAAACCTTAGAACCTCCTAAGATTCACTTTCCTCCAGGTTGTTCCTAGCTCTAAGTTTGTAAGCCGCCATTTTTAGTTGTCTTTCCTCTGGTACTTCCAAATACTCAAAAATATTATCAATAATTTTGCACCAATCCAAAAACTCAACAATATTCATGTAACTACTATAATAAGGTATGTCATTTCTTATTCGATAATGGAGAAAATATGGGATTCTACAACGATGAGTATTAGGTGTTTTTTTACTTCAAAATTGTATGTAGTTTGTTGATATTGTATCTGGTGAGTGTTGTGAAAAGGAGTAAAGTGTTCACGAGGGATTTTAGCTTTTGTTTTTTGGGTAAATTTTTGTTGTGGGCTATCTGGATAGTTTGGAAAAGTGTTCAAAGATGATGGTTGATGGTCAGTAGGGTGGTTTTAAAGCACGAAGCTCAGTTAGGATTTTTGACTTCAACTTAGAAATGGCTTGGCGAAATTCTTTGATGAAATCTTGATGTTGCAACTCAAATTTTTGGTCTTGCTCACAAAGAAGCTAAAGTAGAGCTTGCGCGAAGGGATTGTTGTCTACCCTGCATGAGTCTTCTTCTAGGGTGGAGTGGAATTTGGACATCATTGCTAAGGGAAACAACATAGTGCTCTATTTTATTTTGGGAATCTCTTATGGTTCTGGTGGTAAGACTCTCAATCTTCTCACCATGAACTTAAGTTCAAGTCTCACCCGATATTTAAATGTGTTTTCTCTTTATTAATAAAAAGAATGAGACTTTAGAGTCCTTTTTTTTAAAATAAAAAAAAATTAAAGCAAAAATAAACTTCAATCCTGAGAAATAAATTATTCACAGTTCAACCCAAAAATCATAATGTCATTCATAAAGGAAAAGTTCTAACAAAAAATTTCTTACAATCCAAATTCTTCGTGACTAATATACCTTTTAAAGTTATGCTGGAAGACAAAAACAGAGACAAATCAACTCACTTCCTTTCTAAATAAACAACAGTAAAGGAAATAAAGCAAAAATAAAAATAATAAAAAACTACAATAAACTGTAAAAAAAGAACAATAGATAAGAATTGTTAAAATAAAAATCTTATCTCTCGCATCATTTTGGGAAATAGTTTCTTGCAAGTCAATTGTATTAGTTTGACCAGAGAAAAAAAAAATGTATTAGTTTGAGATAATAAAAAAAAAAAAAAATTTTGTCAATTCATGAACTATTTCTATATAAAAAAAAAATTTACCTTGACATGAAATTTATAGTGCAATACAATAGTATTATTATTGACTAAAAATAAAATTATTTCTTAAATTTAATGATTAAAATACATTTTTTTGTGGAATGACTAAACATGTGAAATAAGCATTCTTCGGGGAATTGAGTTCTGCCATTGGCGAACGAAACAATTACTAAGAATGGTAGCCTTTGGAGCTTTTTAATGGACACATCAATGTAATGGATTGTCAGTAGGTAATGGGATTAAAATCTTGTTAAGTAGTCAAAAAACAACCTTCTATCATTAATCGGATAAGAAAATTCGTAACTTTTAAAAAATTGAGATGAAAGACTAAAATAACAAAAAAACTGGATAAAGTCTTCTATACCTAACTAAATAAATTCAATATCATCTAAATTCAACCAAATCAAATGAATCTGGTTATCAACAATAACAATCCATCCCAATTAACAATCAACCTCAATCAATATCATTTAACGTCCAATCATTCCAAACAACAGTTACCTATGCTAATTAAAAAATAAAAACAAACAAACTTTTAACTTGTTATTTTTTGAAAACTGAAAATCTTTATAATTTTTGTAGTATATTGAACTATTATTTCAAAAATTGTTATAATTTATATATACCACTTTCTATTTAGAATATGACTTTTGAATACCTATGCTAAGTTTTATTTTATTTTTTCCAAATATAAAAGGAAATACTCTTTTTTCTTTATAGAAAAAGTGAAACACTCTTATAGTTGTAAAACTATAAACAGTACAGTGACATATGTGAATACCTATGCTATTTTTTTTTATTTTTTTTTGGTCCCAATTATAAAGGTAATATGCTCTTCTTTTTATAACAAAAGTGAAATACTCTAGTAGTTGTAAAATTATAAAAGTACAGAGTGGCATATGTGAAAATTTTCATGTTATCGTTATTAACGTGGGGTATATAGATCTTATCCTCAAAGTCAAGACTACAGCTACAACCCCTTCAATTCCCAAGGGATATTTGATCTTACAAAAAACCAATAAATCTACCACTTCGATCTAAACTTGAAAATTATATACCAATGTAATTTGTATTCCTATCATTGTAGTTTGTGTATATATATATTTGCCAAAATTCCTATCATTGTATTTATTTTGCTAGGATTCATGATAGCGTAAATGCAGACATGCTTGGAAACGTTAAAGTTGCCATACAAAAATGTAAACGATAAAAACAAGTATGAAAAATGTACGTCAAGATAGTGATAACAATGGCATATACTTTACACACTTTTTTATTAATTCTATGAACTTTCCTCCCTTTCAACAAAGAAACAATATCATCATGAACTATAAAGAAACTGATACAGTACATCCAGATGCTCAGCCACATGTAGAAAATTAGGAATACTAGAAAAATCATTCATAACCGATAGGGACATGCAACCGAATAAGATATGTATGAGCTTCTAGGAATGAATATGATCATGCAAACAAGGCCACTTTTCATTTTCATATTTGGTACCCCTCTTTTCAATACCCTCTAGCACTAGCAAGAAATCCCCATTAGAGTCCCAAAAGTCACTGCAATAGAATCCTTGAATGCCAAAAGTTCTATTTGTCACCACACGCTGAACAGAAGACTAATGGAGTATCTCTCTGAACTAAAATGAACTACCTCCATGAATCTTTATGCATTTAATATTGATAGCCACAATCATGAGCAAATGTCAATAAGACAGGAATGAAGCATCATAGTTCAACCTCTTTTATGAGTTATGAGAGTTATACTTATGACTACTACTTCCTTTCCTATGGCTAAATCTAAACCAAAACCGATTCCAGTCTTCCAAAGTATGTGTGTTAGGGAGAACAATAATGGGCACAAATAGAAGCCTATAAAGTTCGACAAGAGAACATTGAGAGAAATAAAGTAAGAGGCACAAAATGTTGGAAGCCAAGGCACCCCTATACTTGCAAAAGCAAAGAAAAAGAAGGGAAGGAAATAGTCATTGCTGTAAACGTTATTATGTAAATACAAATTTGTTTAGTAATTTATGACTAAGATAAACTTAAGTACTTCAACCCTATTTCACATCCCGCAATAACATAAGTTTCATAGAAGAAATTGAATTTAGAAAAGATACAAAAGAATACAAAAATACAGGCTATGACACAATTTTCTCCCAAAATAGAGGGACTTCAAACTGATGGGTGGGAGGTTGCACGGGTTGCTATTCAGATGGATATGGTATGGTGCTAAGTGCTCATAGTATTACTAAACACCAGACTTACCAATATTGGTCGTGCAGATCTCACACCGTGGTTAAAATGTGTACTTTTATTTTTTGTATAACACTAATAGATACAAGTGAGGTACATACAATTCACTTTCCTGGGGATGCAACATGTAACTGCTCTCTGTATCGAGTTAAAACATGATCCTTTGGAGATGATACCTTCACTCCTCCTGCCCGGCGCAATAACTCTGCATCATGGATTCTGTTAGCTCATAGTCTCATACTAAAAACCATCAACCTTTATCTAAATTATTGGAGATAAATGACATCACTATCAATGGGGAGCTTTTATTCTCCTTTGTAGTCTTCTTTTTTCTTAATTTGATAAACATTATTTACAACTTTTTACACTACTCCAGTGAAACAAGGGATCCAGAGTCCTAAAGCAAGATGCCCTTGAGAAAGGCTGTTACTTTTGGCTTAGAGAAATTTCCGCTATAAAGCTAGTTTGGAATATTACGGTAATAATCATCTCCTTGGCACCATTAGTGACCCAACATTAGTAGTTCCCTAGTCAGAAAATTAAGAAATTGGCAAGACTCTATTAAACACAAGATCTGCTTATCTTTGCAGGCTTATTGTAATGCACTATTTTTATCAGCATTTAAAATACTCAAGTAACTGGTCCAAGCAAATAATATGCAAAAGAAATGTAATTAAATTCATATAGAGGAAGAAAATTATTAACAAACTTGCCTCGCTTTCTCTCGAGCTCTTCAACAAGCTCTTCTTTCCACCTCCTTTGCCTCTCGGAGAAACTTGCACTAGAGGTAAAACTATTTCAGATAAAACATAAAACACAACAAAAAATTCTACAAAAGAGAACAAGAAAAGGATGGTAAACCTTGAGCTAATTGATCTTTCCTTGACATCAAGCAGAGGCTCTGTCCAAGCACTAGTCTGAGGTGGCTGGATTTCCTTCAAAGCTCGACCATGTGCACTGCTGATTTTTGAGACCTTTTTGATAGGACTACCAGTTACAAGGCTACCTCCACTGGGATTCTCAACCATCGCAGAGAGTCTTCTGCTTGGTGTTTGACTGGGTGACCTGCTCTTGGGAGGTAATTTCAAATGATTCTCAATGGTTCCACAATCTACAGTTCCTTTAGCATTTGGAAGACCAGCTGCATTCAACGTGCTATAGAACTCTTCATATAGCGGGGTCTGGAGCCTCTTCAATTCGAATGCCTGGTGTAGTTTCATTGAGCATGTTTAAAACAATATAAACTCAACCAAATTTTAAATGCTAGACTTGTATCTAATGTATCTAAAAGACTCCCAAATCACATGCCATAATTTAAAAATAGAAGTCATTGGGATGGTTTAAACCACCAAATCCAATCACATAATCATGAATAAAAGATCTGTGAACAAAAACAGAACCTTTTCATCCAGGAAAGATCTAATCTTTGAATCCGTAACTTCATCGTCATCATCAGCTGCAGATGGCCCACAAGAAAATTTGAAGTCACTTTCCTCATTATCAGATGCGCCAGGACTCTTGAAAGCCCTATGATCTGTTTGACCAGGAGGCCATTTCATTCCACTTCTACCCAGTTCTGGGCTCCCATCATACTTGCATTGCCAATCATCATTTGGTTCACATATGGGGTTAAAACTCTATTACAAGAGGACAAATTCACCCATCATTAGTCAAGTTAGTTTTAAACATCAAATGATATTAAGGACAAGAATTCAGTTGTTCACCTTGGTTAAATCATCAGAGAGTAAAGCAGAGTCAAACTTCCCTAATGAACTAACCACAAGGTCATCATTATAATCAATCTCACACATATCAGCATCACAATTGGACGGTCTCCATAGGGATCCTGCTCCTGAGAGACTCTGGGGGGACACAGTGGAGTATCTCACACCACCCAATTCAAATATATCCTTGAAACCAGTGCAGGTTGACCTCCTGGTTGCATAGCTCATGCTGCCGCATTGTTAAAATACCAATTCACACTGAAAACAAAAAAAAAATCCCTCCAAAAGAGAAATACTTACAGGTTCACAGCAGTTGTTCCTGGAACTGCCACGTGGTTTCCAGATTCCTGTTAAAACCATAGTTATGATAGACTAAATTTTGTCAAATGAAATAGAATAAAGGAACACAAAATAAAAAAGTTTTGTTTTTTAAAATCACTTATATCCACCATTGAAGTTTGAGCTGGATGTCCTTCAAGGTACTTCCCAGAGACAAATGGATGCTGCACATAAAGTAAACTGTACAATAAGGAAAAACAATTAATGAAATAAATGCTGTATAAAGAGACTTGCATAGGAGCACTTAAATGAACAAGCATGGAACTAAATGGATCACAAATGTGAAGACAAGTAGTCCTTGATGACATATCTTTAATATATGTACACATGTTTTCTTTAACACTCTTATTGCTGCATCATGAATTATCTGAAGAAAAAATAAATAAAGGAATTCACTATTACCCGCAACAATTCTGATGCAGTGGGCCTTAAGTTTGGTTCCCTGCCACAACATTTTGATGAAGAGATCTTATTTGTTGAGTATGAAACAATGAGAACATAATGTAACAGATAAAAAAGTACTGTATTAATCACGTGTCCACGCAAGTACGCATCAGCAGATTTTAAGAACAAAAATAAATTTCGATGTTTTCCCCTCTAATTAAAAGTTGAAACAAAATGAAAGCCGCCTGGGGGTGAGTGATGTGGAGGAAGGATCTAATGAAAAGACAAAGATTCAAAAATTATAATCATACTTCTGCAAGCACTTTAACAAAAAATCCTTTGCCTCAACAGAGAGATGCTCAGGAATTGGCGGATGAGATTTTGTTGTTCCTATGTGGAAGAGAGCTGCAACCTGACATTAATATCTCCTCTTAATTTACAAGAATTATGTGAAATGTGTAAATTATTAAGCCAATATTCAAATTATCACCTCTTGATACTGCTCGCTCCATGGAGGCTTTCCTGTTGCCATCTCTATCACAGTACACCCAACACTCCATATATCAGCAGAACTGAATTTAAAAAAAATACCATTTTAAAATCATTGGATCCATAATTACAGCTGTAAATAAAGAAAATTTTAACATTTGTTACATTAAATACATAAATTTACTTAAAAATGTTGCAAAATGATTCTTCAAAAGAGTTCCAACCAAAAGCTAAATCACTGAATATATGAAATCAATTCCACTTCAAGTTTCAAATACAGGAGAATAATAAACCCATGATAGCTAACATGTTATGTCATTATGCAAAATTACATTTAGCATCCCTAACTAAAGCAAACAATCGACCCAAATTTCTCAACACAAGGATCTATTGGAATGAAAAAAATTAACTCCAATCTAAATGGCAACTTAGTAACAAATTAGCAAAGGAAAAATCTAAATTGGATAAACTTTAGCTTGAACTGTTAAGGGATAAATTGTCTTACAAACTATGCCCAGTTTGAAGAATAACTTCAGGAGCCATCCAATATGGAGTACCCTTCATTGACTTAGCACCATTTATAGTAGCCTGTGTCATGAAATTGAAATATTGGCAAGTACTGAAAATTTTAATACTGTTGTGGTCACTGCACATAAAAGAAATGCCATACCAGCTCAACAACCTTCTTGGATGCACCAAAGTCTGCAAGTTTAATGCATCCCTTGTTATCAACAAGGATGTTTGCACCCTATATGAAGATTCCCATAAGTGAAAGAGTAAAGAAAGATCCATTTTGAAGTTAATAACCCATTAATCCATGTGAATATTCAACAAAAAGATGAGAGTTACCTTGATATCCCTGTGCATAATACCATTGTTATGAAGGTATTCAAGACCCAACAACAATTGCTTTGTATACGTTCTTATTACCTGTGAAATAGATTTTTCGAGGTGTAACATTAGCATCCATAAACCAGAAGGATGTTTTTTAATTATAACAATTACTTACAGTCTCCGGAAATGATCCTAATTTTCCCAATAAGGATGATAAGGATCCGCCTGGAACAAATTCCAACAGGATATTCAACGAATCCTCCTCTCTAACAGTTCCCATGTACCTCTGGGAATATTTTTAAGAATTTATAATTAGAAAATAAGCACTTGCCATCTTTCTCCGAAACAAAGAGAGGAAGTATACTCACAACTATATTTGGATGTGACAGATTCTTCAGAAGCTTTACTTCTTCCTCCAACTCCCTGATGTGGGCCTGCACTCAGAAAATTATTTTTGTAAACGAAAGGAGGTTCAAATTGGAATTTTGTAAGGTACATAAATGCTAAATTCACAGCATAAACGGAAGCTTTTTAAGTTCTAATAACTAGGTTTAGCGACCAAGAAGCAAGAACAATCATAAAGTTTCTCTGCCGCCTTCATTTTGTGCTTTGAAGATATGAATTATACCAACAGGTAAGAAATAAACAAACATAACTATCACAGTCTACAACTATTGAACTAGTATACAGTAAAGAAGATAAGCCAAGTGAAAGAAACAAAAAAACAAAAACGACGGATTCACATCATATTCATACTTGTGTTTTCTCCTTAGATGCGTTTGCAGCGATTAAAACCTGCAAAGACAAAATGAAAAACTAAAAATTTAAAAACCCAGATAGGAACCCAAAAAAAATACTAAAATGGGTACACAAAATCATATCCTATAGACCTGTTTCACTGCTATAAGCTCTCCACATTCGAGGTTCATTCCCATATACACCCGACCAAAGGCTCCACATCCAATCAAATCACCCTTACGCCAACGCATCGCTGGAGCATCGAGCTTCGGAGGCGGAGGGAGAGCTCGGACAGGTGGAGGTTTTGAAAACAATCCGATTCTTGAATTTCGAATGCTGGAACCGATCTTCTCAACCAAGCCACCGAATGCTCCACCACCACCATCGTCTCCTCCTGGAGTTCGGAACACTAAGGATCGGCGAACAGATCCAATTAGGTCTTGCATTGAAGTGATGAAATTCTTCGCCACTACAGCTCAGTGGCCTATCGCCGGAGGGTAATACGGAGAGGAAGTTTAGGGTTCAATGGGCATAACGTTCACTTCTTGTTCTGTACACTATGTAGAGAGAGGAAATTTGAAAGGAGGGAAAAGGCAATCAAGGATCTGTATTCAAAAATATTTGCCAACACTTATTCAAAAAAATAAATAAATCCTCCGTTTTTTTATAAACCTTTTATTCAACTTATTTCAAAATAACCTCATCTTTATTTTTTTTTGCCACACACATTTTCTTTTTTGTTTTTATAAATAGTACATGTAATCTTTTTCTTTTTTATAGATAATACATACATTTTTTTTTTAAGTAACACATATAATATCACACTTTTTTCCTGTTATGCAACATATTTTTTTTGGATAGCTCTCACTTTTTATTAAATAAAAATGATTGAATTATAAAAAAAAATACATATATTCAATTATATATAAAATATATATACGTTCAATTAAACAAAAAATTTATCAACATGTACCAAAAATATATATTCAAAATAAATAATGAAATTATAATTCAGTGCGTATGAAACTTTTAACTTAAAATAATATATGCAAAATGTGGCAAGAATAAAACAAAAGGAGGAAAAAAAAAAATTGCCGCACAGGAAAAACTGCACGAAAAAACGGTCCAAAACAACTTGCACACAAACGGAGGGGTTTTTTTCTTTTAGATATGAAACCCTACGAGTCAGGGTCATATAACACAGTTATCAATATACGAGTGAGTTTCCATTTTGTACTTGCGAAGGAGGGGTTTTTTCTTTTAAATATGAAACCCTATGAGTCAGGGTCATATAACGCACTTCTAAATATAAGAGTGAGAGTTTCCGTTTTGTAATTGTGACCCTTGCTGCCTAATGCCTATGTTTAGATTTTTTTTCTTTTTTCCCGAAGGAAAACTTTTTTGATTAAAATAAGGAACAGTTGCACCTCTAATTCGATTACAGTGATCGAATTTTAAAATTATCCATCGCACGCACATTGCATTTTTTCTTTTTTCTTTTTTCTTTTCTCTTTTGTTGTGCACCTCTTTCTTTTTTCTTTTAATTTTAATAATTTTTTAATCAAAATATCATTTTTTAAATTAATATTTTAATACAAACATATTAAAATAATATAATTTATTCTTAATTGACCTTTCAAAAAATAATATTAAATTAAAAAATTATTAAAATCACGTATTTTATCTGTAATGGACCCTTTTTTAAAAAAATTAAATGATCAAATAACATTATTTATAATCTCAGAGACCAAATAAATAAATGACATAATTTGAAGAATATTCACGACACTTTTCTCTAATTTTTTTTAAATATTATTATATAAATTTAATTATATTTACTAATAATAATACGCAACGTCATTTATTTATTCTCTTCTTTTTTTTTCTTTTTTTTTTGAATACATCATTTATTATTATTTTCTTTTATTGAATACATCATTTATTTCAAACGCATTATATTTAAACTTTTTAGCTACAATATAAAAAAGGTTATCTATTGTCATAATCTTATATTTATTAAAAATTAGATATGATTTCTTCCATTTAATTTTTTTTATATATTATAACAAAAATATCTTTAATTTTATTGATCAATTGTAATTAAATTTGATGAAATATATATTCAATTAAACTATCCATAATTAAATGGATGTCTAACTAATAGAATTTTAATCTATCAACAACTACATTCTTTAGAGTCGAGTTGAATACATATCTAATTAAATTATTCAAAATTAAACGAATATTTAATTGATCAAATTTTGATCGGCTATTGATCCACTTGGTGGAGCTTAATTTAACACCTATTTAATTAATTAAATAATTAATTAATCGATCAAATTTTGATTTACGTCCAACTAATTGTACAGTTGCCCAACAGGCCGAACTTAAACTATTGCTTTTAATTTGTTCTGCCTTTTCTCTTTTCGTGAATAGGATTTTTATTTGTCAAGCACATCCTAAGACATCTAATTAAACCAAAAAAAGGATATATCCATCTGCAATATCACAAATCAGATGTACCAAACTTCATTAAGTAAATATATAAGTTCAATGATACGATAATGAAAAACCAAAACGTTAAGCGATAACAATCCTCAGAGGTGCCAAAACCAGAACAAATAGCAAATATAAAATCAAAACCCCATTTTAGTCGAAATCCTAGTGAAACAAAATCAAACACCTACCGGAAGCTACTAAAAATAACTTCTCTTCTAGAATAAATTTGTAAAGAAACTCTATAGATTATATAAAGGTTATAAAAATCAACAATGCTAAATCACCAGCCAATTGGAACCATTGGAACAAACTAATGCCAAATGATTCAAAAACTTGAGCCCTAATATAAAAAATTAAAAATTAAAAAAAGACAAAGCAGGCTCAAGAAGAAGACGCTACATCTCCCCCGTTATTAGAGACAGTGAAATCTTCTTTACCCAAACTCAGCTTCGATTATAAATTCGGATTCACAACCTCAACTTGATTTCTATGATAATTGTTGGTAGAAAAAAAGGATCTCTGTGGGTGGGTCGTTGCTGATGATCGCCTCTCGCCAACCATCTATTATCAATGGCAGGAAAAGGATTCCGGTGGATGGGTGGTTGCCGATGATTGCCTCTTGCCAACCCTTGCAGATCATCACCAAATTATTGTTCTTGCTGCATTTGTAGATAAAATGGGGGAAGTCTTATTAAATCCTAATATGATAATAGATAAAATAAGGGGGAAAAAATAATATATTTGAAAAGGGTAAATTTGAAATATTAATATAATAGTAAGTGGGTGTACATTTTAGATTAAAATAAGAAGAGGGTTATATTAGGGAAGGCAATAAAAGCCTTTCACGTTTGCGATTTCCGAAAAGATTGTGGAACTAACCCGGTATGGCATCTCCATGGCCTTGCTGAGTCACTTTCAGTTACTGAACCATGCGCTAATATCTTCAATTGTCATGGTTTGCTTCAGCGACCTAGTTCTGCTCATTCCCATAGGCTTCTCCAATTCGCACTATTAAAGCTCAATTCTTTGTTTATGTTGATCTGTTAAAACTAGGCTTAAGATTAGAGGAGATTGGCTTTAACATGGAATCGTTGTCAGAGGCAACTTCGGGAGCCATTGGAGCTCTGGTTAGTACCACCATTTTATACCCACTTGACACTTGCAAGACTAAATATCAAGCCGAAGTCCGAGCTCACCATCAACAGAAATACAGGTCTATATTTCGCCTTCTTGGTTAATCATAAATTGATAATTGTGTTTGATCATTTATCTTGAAACAACCATATATTTATGTTTGCTTATGTATCTATCTTCTGGGTTTCTCTTCCTTTTAATTTATTGTTTTCGGTTTGGATGGCTTTCTTGGGTCATGTGATTTGTAGGGAGCGTCCTTAGGATTGAGCTAAATTCAATTTATTTGAGCTAGATTTGGATTCAATTTTGAGAATTAGAAATGTAGATTTGCACAGTACAGTGGAAGGAACTGCTCAGCAACACATTTGCTAATCACACTGGAATTTCGGTTTTATTGGAAAATCTTTTTCTGTTTCTTCTCGTAAACGTGTCAGGAAGTACTTAAACTTATTTTGGGAAAGTGTTACGACTAATGCAGTGTTTGTTTACCTGGCCGAAATTTATGGTTTCTTTTGGCCGATTATACTAGGGTTACGGGGTTCAAACTCCCTCCCAAAGTGGATGGTGTGTGTAAGTTCTTAAGCACCTCACTAGAGGGAAACCGATGAAATTTATCATCTTTCACTCAAAGCTAGAGCAGATAACTAGAATTTTTGGAAAGAGGGACATAAGAGTGAGGTTATTTTTTTTTATAACAATATGAGTTAGGTAATTAATTGTAAAGTAATTAAAGAGAATAATTTTTTTTATGTTTTGTGATTGTTAATATTATTATGAGCGAAGAGCTGCCATAGTTGCTTAAATTATGTGTTTTGGATTGGTAGTTTAAAAATAGCATTTTTTATCTTGTTGCTTTTAAGAAAAGGGTGGAGGATGGACAAAATCAATTTTTGAGCATTTTTTAATTAAACTTATCATGTGGCTTGCACATGACTTCCCTAATAGGGGCTAGAGGTGTCATTTTAATGATTATTCTTGCCACTCAACAAATACACCAATACCTTAGTTAGTGTGTCATTTTCTATCTGTCTTATTAATTTTTAATTTTAATCCCTGTTTTACCCTTACCTGAATAATAATATTTTAATTACATATGTCAAATAATAATATTTTATTGTAGATTTCACCGAATGTCCTTATATGACCCTTTTTGTAATAACAACAGGACAGAAAAAAAAACCTTTTTGGACTAATGGTCCCTTGACAGGACTTTGGCAACCCTTTTCTCTATTCATCCATTGTCTTAATTCTTCCCTAGTTGGAGTGTTCAACCAGTGACATTCTGTTTTGCAATATGTTGGAAGTGCAAAGATTGGGAACAAATGCTATATTACATGCAGATTTATGAGAGTGAGGAGAAATTTATCTCTATTAAGGGATACGTTTACATAATTGCATGAGAATGAATCTCCTTTTTTGCAGGAATATTTCTGATGTTTTGTGGGAAGCAATTTCTACTGGTCAAGTGCTTTCATTGTATCAGGGCCTTGGGACAAAGAACTTGCAGTCCTTAATTTCACAGTTTATTTACTTCTATGGATACAGTTTCTTTAAGAAATTGTACTTGGAAAAAAGCGGCAATAAGAAAATTGGAACTAAGGCAAATTTGGTTATTGCAGCTGCTGCTGGGGCTTGTACTGTCATTGTGATTCAGGTAAAATAATATTTGAAATGTTTATTTCTTTGGAAGACTTTGTAGTCTTGAGACATTATATTAAGTTGTTTTATATTAGCTTCTACTAAAATTTCACTGAGCAGTTTTCTTATCAGAAATATGAAGTGCATACTTTATTCTTTGTTATTGGTTACCACCACTCAGTCACTGCAGAGCTAAATAAGTCTACAAAAGAGGCCCAATTTTTTTCTCCAAAAAAAACTTTTGGTAAACTTGTAATCAGTTATTTTTTCCTTGAAGTTCTTTAAGTCTAATGATATTGACTGACATCAAACTTTGATGAAAGTGGAATGATTTTGGTATAGAAATCAGTTCTCATTGAAATGCCTCAAGAACATCAATACTTATGACTTCATAATTACTGAGTCTATTTTAGTCATTTTTCCTGATTTACTGTGCAGCCGCTGGATACAGCATCCTCAAAGATGCAGACAAGTGAGTTTGGAAAATCCAAAGGACTTTGGAAGACCCTTTCAGAGGGCAGATGGAATGAAGCATTTGATGGTCTTGCCATATCTCTTCTTTTAACATCTAATCCATCTATCCAGGTATCATGATATGCATACTATTACATATGCTCCTTTGCATTCTAACACCACATTTTATGCCCCTTTTTTTCATTTCATTTTTGTTTTCTAGGTTGGTCTGTTTGATTTTTTTTTTTTTTTTAGGTGACCGTGATGTCATTTTGAGCTTTTATTACTCTTTAATTCTTTGTGAGACAGTTTACAAATGGCCATCCTCTTTGTATTAGTTTAGATGCTTACTGCACCTGCAGTTTTATGCTCGTAGATTTTATCGTTCCTCATTTTTTATGTAAACCATAATTGGAAGCAATGAATATTTAAGTTGAAACTTGAAATTTTGTTGTGCAGTACACTGTATTTGATCAGCTGAAACAAAGACTATTAACGGACCAGCTAAGCAGAAAAATAGGTACAGGGTCTTCCCCAGTAGCTCTTTCTGCCTTTTCTGCTTTCAGCTTGGGTGCTGTATCAAAATGTGTCGCTACCATCTTGACATACCCAGCTATCAGGTGGATGGCCATTTCAATTCACTCTTCTTTATGCATGTCATGAATTGAGAAGAGAAGCTTTCTTGACCTCATTAAAAATGTTTTTCATAATATGTGGATCCACTGTTATGTTGATAATTAATAGGCTGTTTTGCATAAGTTTCCATGGTAATGATGCCTTATTCTCTATATAGGTTTTTCTTTTCTTTTTTGATGTAAAACTGAGTCACAATTTTTGCCACCAGGTGCAAAGTCATGATTCAAGCTGCAGATTTGGATGAATCAGGCAACAAGGAAGTTGACAGAAAGACTCGAAAAACAATTTTAGGTGGTCTGTATGCCATATGGAAAAAAGAAGGTCCACTTGGTTTCTTCAAAGGATTACAGGCTCAGATACTGAAGACTGTTTTGAGCTCAGCATTGCATTTGATGATAAAGGAAAAGATCACAAGGGTCACATGGATTCTACTCCTTGCTCTTAGAAGGTATATATTTGTCAAACATCCCAGATTAAAGAGCATTTAAATTAGGGATGGAATGGAGGATTAAATGTATAAGACCATTCATTATATAAAGAACTCAAATGGGGTGTGCCCTGTGAAGGATTTATGCGACAGCCGATGAATTAAACATTGGCTAATTTGCTGTTCTCCTTGTGTATCTGGCAAAAGAAATGGATTGCATATTTTTGTGCCATCAATAAATTATGTTCATATGCAACTGTTTTGAGAACATAAAGATAAGAGGACACTGAGTATGGTATCTGCCAAGAGAGAAATTAGTCATTGTTCTTGAAGTATTGTTGATATAGTGCTTCAGATATTAGTTACGTGCAAATGTTTTCTTGAAAAATCCAAATTAACGTATAGCATTTATGACCATTTTAGCTGATGGTGTCCAAGAAGGCAAGAATGTAGTCCAGTTTAATGATATTTCTTTTCGAAATAAATGGTTGCACACTAAACACACATTTACACATGGATTGGACTCGAACCAACGCCAGTGATGTGCCCACTGGGCATATGCTGTTGTGCTCCGTATGGCACTCAAGTGCCTTTATGATTTTAATATGACTAGACCGAACATTATGCCTGTGGCTACTAGAGTATTGTTCCACGCCATTTTAAGTTCCGGTAATTTTCAGGGGCATTATTTTAATAACGTGGATTATTTTACATGAACATTAACCAAAAGTTAATTATTGTCATACAAGGTTCAAAGCATGCTCAGCAAGTAAAGGGCTCTGTTTGGAAGTCTTGTCCAACTTTCAGGGTTTCTTATCTAGGAGCAAAGTGAATATCTTTTATTTTGATTCTATTGAGTTTATGCTTTAGGTGTTCGTAATAACTTTGTATAGAAATCGATAGTCAATGATCAACATTCTCTTTTCATCAATTGACATCTCGCCTTCTAACTTGATGACATATGCTCCATATGTGCACTAAAGTGAGGCAGGTTTGAGTCCGTCAATGTATAAGGATGTGTGGGTGTATGTAATCATTTATTTAATTAATAATTAATAAAAAACAATTAACATCTCAGGAAAGTGAGAAGCTTCAAAGTCAAAAAACAACAAATAGAAGTAAAACCCTGCATAATATACTTCACACGTCTCTGTTTAACATCCTACCACCAGTAACAACAGGGCAAATTAAGTACAGCTCCAATTTATGTAAATAAGGCGACTTCAACAAGATTCATGGTTTTGGTATACCGTTGAGAAAGCAAAGCAATTGTCTTGTATAGTAACCTTGATGATTGTCTCTCCAGAAAAAAAACAAAAGCAATCAAAACAAACAAGTTTGTACTCTAAGCTCTTGGATTATGGCAGTAACAATGAAGCCATCAGCAAAAATAAGAAGTGGTAAAACACACTAATCTTAAGAACTAAACTGCCTGAATTCTGTGCAGGCACGTAGCTTCCCTCAGATGTACTTGTTGTCAGCACAGCGACAATCCAGTTGTCTTCAGAACCAATCCCAATTCCAGTGTACTTTGTGTCATTAAGATAACCAGAGTACAGAGACTTTGTGAAGTTAGATAGGACAAGACTTGAATCCAGGTTAGGAACACAAGCAGGTAATACCACCCCATCTCTGGTGTTAGTGACATTCAAATGGCATTTGGCTAAAAGATCTGGGTAATTGGAAAATCGGGGCTCAGTGCCTGGCACTGTGTTAGAACCGGTGGTGTTTGTGCAGGGTTGATTCTTGAATTGATCAGCCATTTTATCAGCAAAACATTCGGCATTATCGTTAGTCCTTAGAGTTGACAAGTTTAGGGAAGTTCGATAAGCATTGATGCCTTGAAGAAGATTATCTTCCTCATCTGCGTGGGAAAAGAAGAAGATAAAAATGGCACATTCAGTTATCAGATATAAACTCAAATAATGACATCAAAGATCAAAGATATAGTTTAAATGTTTGAAATGGCCAACATCAGAACGGTGTCTCCATAAAATTAGCAAGGCCCCACATAGAATACAGAATATGAGAATCCAATCATCAGTAATTTTCTTTTTTATCTGGGTTTGACAATCCAAAACCCAGTTCTGAGGTATCAAAATGTTAAATGTAAACAATGATATTGTGAACCATGAAACAATACAAGGCATATGTGAAATATAATGAAGAGTCTAAATATAAAGCACATGCTTAATGAAAAGAAGCTCAAAATATAAGGCAATACAGTGCCATTTATTCCCTCAGGATTATGCAGCTTTACTTTGCCTGTAATATACTCAAAGTTAGTATGCATATGAATATCCTCTAGCGAGGACAGAAGCTTGTAAGTCATACACGAATTTGAAAAACGCTATGATTTAAACAAGCATATGTAAATCACAGCCGCACAAAATCATATTAAACAACCGGATCTATAAGATCTTGGCTAGCAGCCAAACATTTTTCTTTTTCTTTAATTTTCAATACAAATAAGCAAATCCATAGCAGAAATCGATCCTTAACCAGATCTTAAAATCGAAAAATGGTTTTAAAACTCCATCAAAGTTGTCAAACACAAACCTAAAATTAAATGGATAATGCAAAAAGAAACCTTTTTTCAATCCCTAATATGATAACTATCACCTGCTCGCATAGTAGCATTCTAATTCTAATACTATATTCGGTAGCCTTAAAATGATAGTTAAGATTTGGGCAAGATTAATACAGAAAAAATCCTATAAGAAAAATCTGCAAATTCAATAAAAAGGAACAAGAGTACTCAAATCCATAAGAAAGTTAGTTAATATAAAAAATAGAGAGAAAGAGATTACCATTATCACATTTGACGGTGTAATTAAACAAGAGAATCGAAGAAAATAAGATTGGGAGGATTATTCTATAGATGAAGGACGCCATTACTGGTGAGGAAGCAGAAAGCAAGTTCCTGAAGATATTCGCAGAAATTAGGGCCAGTGTAATATGAGAGAGAGAGAGAGCTTACTGTTTCTTTAAGTACAAGTCTTAACTAGAGAAGTTGAAGAAATCACTTTTTTTTAATAAGAAAAGTAGAAGAAATCACTTCGAAGAAGACGGGCCAACTGAATATTACTACCACGTTTTGAGATGCGCTTTCGCTGTCCAAAACGGCGAATTTTGATAATAAATTGGATTAAAATTTCAAGAGATTTTTTAATCAAAAAAAATTCAGGAGAATTTAATCCAATTAGGTAACTTAGACACTTAGTTCACGTTTGGTTCACTTCCGTTTGGTTGGGTGTAATAACACCCGTAATGTAATGCCCATTACGATTATATTATTTACTTTAAAAAAAAATGAATTCAGTGATGTAATGGCATTACAGGAAATCAGTAAAAATCATTACACTCACAAACGGATGTAATTACAATTACATTTGTTTCGGTAATAAACAATGCCCGCATGAACAGTAATTTTTTTTTTTTTTAATGTTCGCTGCGAACCAGAGTACAATTTTTTTTTTCTGAATGAACAGTGCCCGCATGAACAGTAATTTTTTTTTTTTTTTTTTTCTAAATGTCATGTAATTTTTTTTTAAATATAATTATTTTTAAATTATATTTTTTATTAATTATTGTTATAAAATTGTATTTTTCTGAATGTAATTTTTTTTAAATTGTATTTTTTATTAATTGTATTTTTTGTATTAATTGTTGTTATAAAATTGTATTATTTCTTAAATTTTATTTTTTAATATTGTATTTTTAAAATAATTATATAAATTTTTTTCTATTCCATTACATTACAGTTGTCAAACCAAACACTGTAATACTGATTCCTTTTTTGATTACAGTGACTAAACCAAACACTGTAATCGTAATACTGATTCCTTTACATTACATTCCATTACGATTACGATTACGATTACGATTACATTACAGCGAACCAAACGCAACCTTAACGTAATCGTAATCGTAATCGTAATCGTAATCGTAATCGTAATCGTAAAGGAAACAATATTACTATTACGATGTTTAGTTTAATCACCGTAATCAAAATAAGAATCAATATTATAAAATGCTATTTAAAAATGATAATGCCATTTAGAGCAAGTACACGTAAGAATAAGATGCCGCCCAAAATAAGGACCTGTCCATATTCATAATGTCTGGCCAAATTAGACCGATAGAAAATGATTAACAATGCTTAATGTCAGATACCATCAAGAACCAGATACCATCACAGAATTCTATAGCTTCATCATTCAACATTATTGCATCAATGTCCCTATATAACATATTACACGGCTATGGACTAACCTGAGCAAACTCCATATAGCAGGACTACCCACCTTCCACCTTCAGATTGACATGTTAGAAATATATTAATTTCATTGATATATTAGAACACAAATCTATATCAGAAAACATACCTGATGCAGCCATGATTTTCAACTAACTTGGTTAGATCTTCCCCTACCAACTCTTACTAGAAACTACTCTAATGGGTGAGCCTCACGATCGTTTCTATCTCGGTGAGTGGAGGGGGGACCTATCCATATGTATAAATAGCATTAGGGTTTCACCCATCACAAAACCCTAAGCCTATTGGACTACACATACCCATCACATCAATAATTGGCCCAAGCTCACAACGAGGTGTGTCAAGCCCATAAAAATAATTGAGCCTCCAGACAGATTAGTTAGACTATAGTTCAACCCGTTTTGTAAATTAATAAAAGCCCAATAAGAAAATTCTAACATTCTCCCACTTGGGCAACATTGACTAGTAGTTTGAGTTTGAAAACACTTTTAAGAAAACGACTCACAGGTTGAAACACAACTATGGCCACAAAACATAGTCTAACTAAACACCTCAATCATGATCCGGTCCAACACAACTACTAGCATTAAACCATATATGTCATTATGTCATTAAACGCACAAATTCATACTATGATCATAATATTAGTGTTGATGTTGACATGATCACACTTGATGTGAAGTGTAGTACAAACTTTAGCTATTTATTTAACCAACAACGCTAAGTTTGTATCGGTCCTCGTGGTTCTCACGAAACCACAATGTCACCATACAATCTCTCACGAGATCAAAATATTAACAACAAAGGTGACATTTGTCTTCCTCACGGTAGACCATATCTCTTTAAATTAAGAAATATATATATCACCTCACGGCAACATATCCATGGCTCTCATGAGACACTCGTTTCCTCATGGAAACATAAGAACAACATCTCACGATGTTTAGTGACGTCACCACGTAATCATATAGCATGCTATAACTTGAAACTGTAAAAAAAATAATCAATGGCATAATAATCACATGTACAACAATATTTAATAAAATGTGCAATTCACTTTATTAAATAATGAATTCAATTTAAAACAATGTGTAATCAAAGTTGCCCAAGCAACAACTCCCACTAACCCAACATATCAAATGAACTCAAGAGACCCATATTGCCTGCATGTCTCTTAAAATCAATAGGTTTAAGCCCTTTGGTTAGTGGATCAGCTATCATTGCTCCAGTACCAATGTGCACAATGATAATGCTACCTTGTTTCACCATATCTCTGACTGCTAAATATTTAATTTCAATATGCTTAGAGCCACTGGAACTTTTATTATTCTTGGAAAAGAATACTGCAGCGGAGTTATCACAATGTATAGTTATTGGCCTAGGGATGGAATCAATAATTTTAAGTTCTGACATGAAATTATTTAGCCACATAGCTTGTGTAGCAGCTCCATAACAAGCTACAAACTCAGCCTGCATTGTCGAAGAGGCAACAAGGGTTTGTTTTACACTCTTCCAAGAAATAGCCCCACCAGCGAACATGAAAACATAGCCTGAAGTGGACTTCCTATCATCTGTACATCCAGCAAAATCAGCATCGCTGTAACCAATCACTTCTAAGTGATCAACCTTTCTATAGGTCAACATGAAGTCCTTTGTTCTCTGCAAGTAACGCATGACTTTCTTGGTTGCTATCCAATGATTCATTCCAGGATTAGACAAAAATCTTCCCAAGACATTTACAGCAAAGGCGATATCAGGTCTAGTGCAGACTTGTGCATACATCAAACTCCCCACTGCACTAGCATAAGGAATATTCTTCATAGATTCCTTTTGTAATTCAGTTTTAGAACAAAGTTCCTTGTTAAAAACATCACCCTTTGTGACGGGTACTTCACCTGGCTTACAACCTTCCATATTGAATTGTTTTAACACACGATCAATATATGCTCTTTGAGAGAGTCCCAACACACCACGAGACCTATCTCTATGTATCTCTATGCCAAGAACATATGAGGCTTCTCCTAAATCTTTCATATCAAAACTATTAAACAACATACGTTTGGTTTCATGAAGTAAGCTCGAATCACTGCTAGCAAGCAATATGTCATCAACATAAAGCACAAGAAAGATAAAATGACTCCCACTCACTTTAAGGTAAATGCATTGATCTATCTTGTTTTCCACAAAGCCAAGGGAGGTGATCACTTCATCAAATTTCAAATACCATTGGCGTGAAGCTTGCTTAAGACCATAGATAGATTTCTTTAATTTACACACCAAATGCTCTTTTCCTTCCTCCACAAATCCTTCAGGTTGCTTCATGTACACTTCCTCACTGAGATCTCCATTTAAGAATGTTGTTTTTACATCCATTTGGTGCAATTCAAGGTCATAATGTGCCACAAGTGCCATTACAATTCTAAATGAATCCTTAGATGACACAGGAGAAAAAGTTTCATTATAATCAACACCCTTTTTCTGAGTGAATCCTTGAGCTACCAATCTTGATCTGTATCTCTCTATTTTCCCTTTAGAATCTTTCTTGGTTCTATAAACCCACCTACATCCAATTTCTTTATATCTATCAGGTAATTCAACAAGTTCCCATACCCCATTCTGAGTCATAGATCGCATCTCATCCTCCATAGAATCTTGCCACTCACGGAATTGAGGCCCTGTAACTGCTTGATTATATGAAGTTGGATCTTCAATAAATACAATACTCGAATCATGTTCTCCAAGATAAATCACATAATCATTTGAAAAGGCTGACTTCCTTTCTCTTTGAGAACGTCTCAATCCAGTTTCTTGAGATGCCACAGGAAGCTCAGGTTGAATAATTGGAGGCTCAGATTGAATAATTGGATGCTCATGATGAATAACTGAAGGCTCAGACTGAATAATTGGAGGCTCAAATTGTTGAGTAGGAGAATTAATATGAGGTTGATCATATTCGACTCGAGTAGGGACCAATAACTACTTTCTGTTTAAGGATGGGGAATTTGATAGCAGCTGGAATATCCTCCAATGTCAAATCTTTTGTGTGTGAACAATCACATTCATTAACATCATTTTCTAAAAATTTAGCAGTAATAGCCTCAACAATTTTTGTGCCACGAGAAGGACAGTAAAATCGATAACCTTTAGCATTAGATGGATAACCAATGAAATGACAACGGGTGGATCTAGGATCTAACTTGCTCTCTGAAGGGTTATAAATTCTCACTTCAGCTGGACAACCCCACACCCGAAGGTGATTAAGACTTGGTTTTCGACCTACCCATAACTCGAAAGGTGTTTTAGGTACTGACTTACTTGGGACTCGATTAAGGATGTACAGTGCTGTTTTTAAGGCTTCACCCCAAAGTGACATAGGTAAATTAGTTCTGGACATCATTGATCTTACCATCTCCTTAAGAGTGCGATTTCGTCTCTCAGCCACACCGTTTTGCTCAGGTGTTCCTGGCATAGTATATTGTGCTACAATCCCACAATCTTGTAAGTACTTAGCAAAAGGACCAATCTGTTGATCAAATATTCCTTGCTTTCCAAAGTACTCACCACCTCGATCAGACCTTACCACTTTTATGACTTTTTCACGTTGTTTCTCAATCTCAGTTTTAAATATTTTGAATTTCTCAAGTGCTTCAGATTTTTCGGAGATTAAGTAAACATATCCATAACGGGAAAAATCATCTATAAACGTGATAAAAAACTTCTTTCCACATAAGGTAGGGGTTAAAGGTCCACTGATATCTGTATGAATAAGCTCTAAAATTTCATTACTACGAGTGGATCCTTTCCTTTTGGTTTTGGTCAATTTTCCCCTAATACAATCAACACAAGTTTCATAATCACCAAAGTCCAGGATAGGTAACGTTTCATCTCTTATTAATCTTTCAATTCTTTCTTTAGAGATGTGACCCAAACGTTTATGCCATAACATGGAAGAGTGTTCTTTAGTTAATGTTCTTTTAGTACCTATGCTATGTGTGAACAATGAAACCACCAAGTGTTTGATGGAACATCAATAGAGTTAGATTCAAAGCAGACTAAGGTAAGTGAATTACCTCCATTTTTATTCTTCTTTCTCTCTAACCAAGACTTAAAACCTTGGCAATCTTCCCTCTTATGACCATCTTGTTTGCAAAACCAGCACTTGTTGTCTTTCTTAATTCTTTTATTAGGGCCACCTACCTTTTGTGTCTGACCTCGATTTTGACGTTTGAACTTATTATGGGGTATGAATTTCTTATGGTGTGGCTGATTGACTAAACTCACACTCTCACCTGATTCACGGCGAAATTTTTCTTCCTCTTGGGAACAGTGAGATATGAGTTCATCCATATTCCATTTCTCTTTAAGGGTATTAAAGGCAGTCCTAAGCTGGCTAAATTGAGAAGGGAGAGAATTCAAAGCTTGGTGAACAAGGAATTGATCAGGAATGGGTACATCTAGACTCTTAAGTTTGTTTGCAATATGACTCCTATGAAGAAGATACTCTCTAACCCCACCCACACCGTTGTATCTCATTCCCATTAGCTTATCCATCAATTCTCCAGCTTCAAACTTTTGGGTTTCATGATATTTCTGTCCTATGGCAGCAAGGAATTTCTTAGCATTATTCTCCTTAGGAACGGCTTCACGAATTGACTCAGAAATTGTTTTTCTCATTATCATAAGGCATAAGCGATTAGCTCTTTCCCATTTGTCATACTTAGTTTGCTCTTCACTCTTACTTGTGTCAGTCGGTTTTGGGGGCTCATCTTCGTGCAATGCTATATCCAACTCCATCAGGCCCAATGAAAGTTCAAGGTCTTCCTTCCATCTCTTATAGTTCGATCCAGTCAGAGTTTCAATTGACGAGGATTGGTTGTTAACAACAAAGTTGTTCGAGTCTGGAACAACAATATGATGATAAGTAAAATTTCACAGGCAACAAACAAGAATGAGCCAATAATTTAATTACAATGGTCATTCTCACAAGAGATTTTATTACAATGTTACATGCTCACCTTTGGGTGGAGCACATGACACATAATGAAGTCTCTTTGAACAAGGAGTCCTTGTAGCATCATTATATACTCACCTTTGGGTGGAGTATACAACGCACAACAAGAAGCTCAACACAAGTGAATAAGTAAAAATGTCAACTTTCGGTAAACTCATCTCCTTTGGGAGGACAAGCTCCTAGGTTTAACAATCTTTACAAATTCCTCCATGCAACCTTATAATTATGACATGTAATTACCACCTTTGGGTGGGTAGTTACATGCCACCTTCTAAGATGCAAGTAATTCAAGTTGCCAAAAGAATCAATCATCATAACAACCAACTATAATAAAAGATATTATGGATCAAAATTAACTATTGTCATACTAAGTTTTTAATTTATTTATTAAAAACTATATATACATAACCCATCAATCCTACTTCTAGCTTATTTACATATACAATTATATGAATAAAAAAAAATTTTAAAATTTAAATTCACATAAAATTCATGTGCATATATACAATCAGTTAAGGATTCAAAAAAAAAAAAAAATTAAAATTTATCTAAGCATTATGTATCACATATTTAAATTAAATGATTACCAAAATAAATAAGAAATACTCAAATTATTCATTAACAAGGTGCAAGGGACAGAAGGCTTGAATCCAACTCTGAGATAGCTTCCCAGGAATCATGTTTTTAGAAACACATCATTTAAATCACAGACCAATCTAATATATATGAGCTTTAAATTATAATACACCAAATAACAATAACAAATACTGAAGATTATCGATGAAGCTGGTTATTAAATTTCAGAAAAAAAAAAAAAAAAATCTAGGTAGATCAAAAAATCCTAGGATTAGAAAATAAATGAGTCAGCATCGATAATGAAAGGGCAATCCGGAAAATCACGACATGGAAACGAATTGCATATATTAACAAAGCATAAAAAAAAAAAATTAAACTTTGAAAATCTCAATTCACGCCATAATCAAATAAAAAGCAGATCTGGTATAAATTGAGATCAATAGCACAAAAGGTAAAGGGAAGAAAACGCAGATCCAAAAAATATATATATATAAATGATTCTAATCATCAATGAATTATTGGCTCTGATACCAAATGTTAGAAATATATTAATTTCATTGATATATTAGAACACAAATCTATATCAGAAAACATACCTGATGCAGCCATGATTTTCAACTAACTTGGTTAGATCTTTCCCTACCAACTCTTACTAGAAACTACTCTAATGGGTGAGCCTCACGATCGTTTCTATCTCGGTGAGTGGAGGCGGGACCTATCCATATGTATAAATAGCATTAGGGTTTCACCCATCACAAAACCCTAAGCCTATTGGACTACACATACCCATCACATCAATAATTGGCCCAAGCTCACAACGAGGTGTGTCAAGCCCATAAAAATAATTGAGCCTCCAGACAGATTAGTTAGACTATAGTTCAACCCGTTTTGTAAATTAATAAAAGCCCAATCAATGTTAGCCCAATAAGAAAATTCTAACATGACAGGCCATAAATGTTTCGTTAGTAGCTAATGCCTAATGCTAATATAACAGTGATTGATTGTTCCTTGTTATTATAGTAGTTTCAATGTTCTCTACAAACGAACTCCATTATCAGTGGAAAACTTAACATATATGCATGAAAATTTTTCCACATACTTAGATTTAGAGACACTATGCAGTTGTTCCTTCAAAAACTCAAATCCTAAATATTTGAAGAGAAACACAATAAGCAAGCAGAAGTCTTCCACTAACAACCACAAACACACAAAAAAAAAAAAAAAAGTTGAATTGTCTAAGCTCAAGCTAAAACCCAAGTTAGCTATCACAAATTCAACACATTTCCATAAATCGCAACCCAAAATGCAAACACAATTAATACACAAACACCCAAAATCAAAGAATCAAACAAAAGATAACCCAAATTTCTATCATATAAACAAAAATAGAAACATGAAAAATTAACCTCTGAGAAAATTATAGACTTGTATAACTGTGAACACATACTCGAAGAAGAAGAAATCTTTCGGCACGGAGAAGAGCGAATGGCACAGAGGAGAGCAAACGGCACGGAGGAGAGCTAGCAGCTTCGAGTTGGACGACGGAGCACGAAGAGGAGACAGAGAAGACGAGTGCGAGAAATAGGTCACGTAAAGGAAAACCCGTTTCCTTCTTCTCACTTATGTAATCTCAATTTTTTATTATTTTGTAATTAATTACATTACATTATTTTCTTTAACACAACCAAACATTGTAATATGCAGAATCAATTACATTTTCTATTATATTACAACCAACCAAATACACCATTAACTCCACAAATTTTTAGATAATACACCAAAAAAAATTACTAATTTTAAGATAATTATAATTCACATGCCTCTAACAGCGATAAATTTTATGTGTGTGTGTGTATATATATATGTATATTTTAACATAGAAAAAAGCTCCACGAAAAGAGACGGGATAATTCCTACTATGCTTCATTCACCAGGATCAAATCAACGCCTTGTTTTAAGAGTACCAACAGTAGCTAGTACTTTAGGCTATCGTCAAAAGGGTCTTTATGCACAATTACGACTGTTTTACCTCTCGAATCCATGACCTAGTGCATGTAGCCCAGTGGCGTTACCTACTGAGTTATACACTATCGGTAAAAATAAAGTATATATTATTGAGATATAATTTATTAGCATGTAAGTTTATAAACTCTATGTGTCCAAATTATTTAACTTGTAATCAACAGTAAGATAGCGCGAGATCTTATTGCATATCACTTATATGTATCAAGAGCAAGATAAGGTGAGATCTTATTGCATATCACTTGTATGTATCAAGATTTAGATTCGAGCATTGAAAATATTTTAATTATGCTAAAAGATCATCTGAATATTCATGTATAAAAATGTGGTGACCATAGTGACAATTTTTTTGTACCAACAGTGGATAGCTCAGTGGGTAATTTCATTGGACTACATACACCAAGTTATGGGTTAAAGTGGTGAAACAGTTGTAATTGTGCATAAAGACTCATCTGACGACAGCTTAAGATGTTAGCTACTGTTGGTACTCTTAAAATAAGACGTTGATCCTAGTAAATGGAGCATAGTAAAAGTTACACGTCTTCGTCCGATGAGGTTTCTTTCTATTAAAAAAAATAGTAAGATTTTTTGTGATAAAATTGTCTTTTACCTAACCTGCATGTTTCTTGAACCAATTTAATTTATTTACTATGCAATTAATAAAAGATATAACTTTTTGCAAATTGCTTATTGCAATAACATAAGCTATAAATAGATATTAGTTATAAAACTAAAGAAAAATATAGAAAAAAGTATAAAAAAAAGTAAATAATAAAAGTAATTTTTATTTATTATTGTGTAAATAATACATTATTAAAGACCCTATTTATAGGGTTTATAATATACAATATGAATTTTGAATGTAAAATATAATAGATATTAAATCTCTAATTATCTCTAATTAAATACATATCTATGATATAATAGAGATAAATTTACATTTGAAATAAATATAACCATAAGATAGATATATCATATTTAAGATTTGACATTTAAATTATAACACTCGCCCTGGATGTCAAATGCATTGAGAATATGCCTCGTTAAAAATATTGCTAGAAAAATTCAATGGGATAAAAACAAGCAAAGGAAAAAAAAAAGTACATTATTCTAATACGCTTAAATTGCCTCATTAAAACTTTTACAAATAAAACCCAGTGGAACAAAACCGTAAAAAGAAAAAAGAGTACAACGAGTATACAAATGTGCTCTCCCTGATGATGATAATTATTCAACATAAGATATCCTTTTAATTGACATATTTTAACATCACTATGATAATCTTTCAAATGTTAAAGTAAATATAATAACTCATATCGAGTAAGCATATTTGATCGTCACTTGACTTTATATGTAGTATAATATCATAGTTGTAGGCTAAATGTAGTTACTTCAATAGCAATAGTACATTTAAATACTAATTTGTAAGGTACATGTTATTTTATAAAATAATTTATTTTGTCAGTCATTACAAAATTAATTAGAAACCTTTTACTTATAAAATATACTGCAGTAAATATAATAATTAATATATCCAATATATAATAAAATTCATCATTTTATTCTTCTGAAAGATTTAACATTTGTATATGCTCTAATAACATTCATCAATGTTAATAAATATACTGAGCATCAATTATTTTACTAAATGGTGCCAACTGATTATAAAATGAAGAACAATATAAGATAATTTTTATATCATACAACCAAATAATAACTAGATATATAATGTGCATATATATTATCCATAAAAAGTAAATTAATATAAGTTTATGTCTCTTTAATATAATTACTTATTTTGTCATATTTTTTAAGAGCACATGAAATAATTAATATGCTTTGTATCCATAACAAAGTCATGTGGCTTGTAAAAATATTAAATTTTAATGTTGATGTGAATGTAGAAGATATATATTAGAATTCATGTAGTTATTCACATTATTTTAATAGTACATGCCTATAAATTATCATAATAATATATGGTATTTGAAGTTAATATTTTTATAAGCAATAAGTACTATTAATTTATTCAAATCAGTAACTATATATAAGTAATATTATGTGAGCATTAGTCATATTTTAAAGTCATTATATACATACGGGAATAAAATTTTGTATCTTACAGCCTCATCATATTTTATATAAATTCATGTATTTTTAACACATTTTACATTTCTAAGCATTTTGACAACTAATTTTTATAAATATCTAACGAACATCTCAGGTGTTCATATTATATCTGTTTCACTTTGTGCCTAAGTAAATGAATATGTGAATGAAATAATATTTTGTAGTTGGCCAATACTTTTCTTTATCGATATTTAATAATTTTTAATATTATTAAGGATCTTTATCATCTCTTGCTTATTAAATAGAGATATGAAAGAAAATATGTTGTACAACATTAACATATTAATATTTTCTTCCTCCAGTCATCAAAATGATATCATTTTATATCAGGTACTTGAGACTCTATAGGAGTCAATAATTATTATAATCTTTTTCGATATCATTTCTTAGAGTATTAACTACATTATTCCAACAAATACTATTAAATTGAACCAAAAAATATATCATATTTCATAGTAAGACTGACAATATTATTTTCATAATATATGATTTTTTATATGCATGAGATTCATTATTAATTTTTGTTAAATATAGTGAGTTCATTTTGCCTTAGAAACATATAACACATATAGTTATTGATTAAAGAAAAGTTTGGACTTTGATCCACAACCATTTAACTTTCTATTGTAAACTGAACCAATTTTGGTTCTTTCTAACTTATTTTAATCATGATAATTATTCAAACTTTTATCCATCAAAATTATTTTATATTTGCGATATAAATCGAGAAAAGCTTTCAAATATTAACTTCTACTCATGTATTTGTGGCATTATATTTTAGACTAACATATGCACTATCCATGCAATTTTAATCATAAGATTGATCTTAAGACTTTTTAAGTTAAGCTTTTATTTGTGATTTTATATATTATATTTTGATTGTAATCTTGAATGTCACTATCACCAAATATATTCAAAATATTAAGTTTATTCTCAACTTTGAAAAATCTGAACACAATTAAATATAATATAATTCATTATATTTTAGCTATTCAAAGCCTTTTATTATATTATACATGAAATTATATTAACTCATATATTATTCAACAATAATGAATATTGTTGCATTGCCTTTGAGACACATAAGTATTCACAATTTAAATTGATAGACAATAGTTACACGCTCATTTTATATTTTTTCATCCATCATTATCCATCGAGATCAAAATGTGATATATATTGAATAATATTGATAAAATATTGGACCTTAATTAATATTCTTTTGTTCTGCTTCTATGAAAGTTCATGGTCCATTATAAAATTAGAGCTCAAATACGTCATGATATAATAATAACTCTAAAATAAATTTTTACTATTACAAATTTGCCTTTATAGGACGGTCACTGGCCGTCCTATAAAGCCACATCCTAAAAGAATCGAAAAAATAGGACGTTTATGGAGCGTCTTATAAAAAAATTGGCTGTTCTATAAAATTTTTTTAAGACAGCCACTGACCGTCTTATAAAATTCTTTTAGGACGACCATAAAAAAAAATTCTAGTAGCCGTCCTAAAAGATTTTTTTTTGTGTTCGTTCAGTACTGAAATCTATATATAACATGTACAAATTAATTTTATTCTATAAACACGATTCCAGAATAAATTTCATTTCAAAAATATCCATAATTTACTTCACATATATATAGTTAAAAAAAATTTGGCGCGGCTTTCAATTTTGCTTTTCTCGCTTTAGTTTTTCAATTCTCTCTTTCTTTTTAGGACTCAACCTAACAATCAAAATTCAACCCATAGATTCACAATAAGAAACTAACAAGCCAAATATCATTAATACTCAACATTAAGACTGATACTCATAACAGAAATGCAAAGAAAATGGCCAAAGATGGGCGAAAAAATGGTAAACGAAAATCAAGAAAGGAGAATGATCAGAGTGAGCAAAAGGAAATAAAGAAATCAAATGTCCAACTATTTAAAGAATATATATATTAAAGTCGAGCAAAATACAAATATTAACCCAAAGTGGAGAATATATATATATTTAAAAAAAATTACCAAAGATTAGCGTAAGAATAAAATAAATAATAAGTGCAGAATAAATAGTTAAAGCCTTCACATGCTACCAGCTTTGCTAGCAAAAATTAATTATTATTGGTGGTGATATTGAAGGGGATGGGAATAAGGATGAGTATTTTGGTGAGAAAAAGGAGGACGAGGGATTGAATTTTTTAACTTAAAATCAGTTAGGTTCACTTGCGAGGAGAAAGATATATAAGTAAAAAAAATTACACTCGTTCTTTTAGGATGAACACAAAAAAAAAAATTCTTTTAAGACGGCCACTGACCGTCTTATAAAATTCTTTTAGGACGGCTATTGGCTGTCCTAAAAGAATTTTTTTTTTTTGGTTCATTTAGTATTGAAATCTATATATAACATGTGCAAATTCTTTTAGAAGAATTTTTTTTATGGCCGTCCAGTACTAAAACTATATAGGATGGCTATTAGCCGTCCTATATAGTAACATATAGGACGGCTAATAGCCGTCCTAAAAGAATTTTTATTAGCCGTCCTAAAAGAATTTTTTTTAAGACGGCTAATAACCGTCCTATAAAGTTTCACCTAATTTTTTCCGTAATAGCCGTCCTATATTTTTTATAGGACGGCCATATACTTGAGACTGTCCTATTTATTTCTCACTCCAAATTATAAGCCGTCTTATATTGCCCAAATTATAGTAGTGTTTATTTATTTGTATGAGCTTTCAATAATACAATAAAATTGTAACTAACACTTTAACAATATTAACACAATAGCTTAAACCAAGTACATGATATCATATAATATTCACTTTTAGTAATGATATGATCAAAATGTCTTTATTTTCTTAATAATTTATAAAAGTACATAATATTTAAATATATATATATATGTGTGTGTGTGTGTGTGTTTCTTTATTGCTATTTTATGAGCCAATTTTACTTGTAAAAGATACTATATGAATGATTCATAACTTTGCTAATTTCACTCTTAATGTTATTATGTAAGCATACATGAGCTTTATGTATATATTTCTTTTGGCTCTCAATAAAATATATGATTGAATAACTTTTTTTCTCTCCAAAGTTTGTTAAATAAAAGGTTAATGATCAAGATTTGATAGTGATTATCAAATTAATTACTTGCAATCTTTCAATATATATTTTTCTCCTTTGATTATATTCAATTCAATGTCAACATCAAATGACATTTGTTTCAAGGATCATATAATCAAAATGCCCTTATATCCATAATGATATTTAGGACATATACTGTTTATATATGTTATTATCTTGCTACTTTAATAGCATATTTTACTCATAAAATAATATATAAGTATTTTATTATGTCAATTTTGCTCTTGATATTGTTATGTTAGTATTGTAGCTTGTGGGCTTTCGATCAATGACATAGATACGATTCTAAAATATTACATTTTATACTTTCAAATATATATTTCTATTAGCATCATAGCTTGGGCTCTCAATTAATACCATAGATATAATTTTAAAATATTATATTTTTTACTTCAAGGGAATAATTAAATCTCTTATTTCTTTTTATATATGTAAAATTTTTGCAATGCTTTAGCAATATAGAAACACAATTAATATTCATTAAAAGTGCTTCCAAGAATGAACGGTAGGGCAAGGCGTCCTTAAAAACCATTCTCCTAGATAAAGCAACGTTTTTAGGAAAGACTAGTGGTGTGGTACAAAGGCTTTCAAGAACTAACCTTCTAAACAAAAGGCCTTTAGATCCTATTACTTATACAATCACACACTTAAAATATTTATTTCAGTTACCAAAACATAAAATTTTAGTCATTTATTTAATATTTAAAATATCACAAATAATAATAATATCAATTTAGCATAAAAATTAACCCAAAATTTAGTGTATTTAATTAATAAATATAAATAAATAGATACACATAAAAAATTATAATTATACCATAAAAATTTATTTAAGTGATTGAAAATTATATCAATACTGAAAAAGTATTATCAATAAATGAAAACATATGAATATGGATCTATGAGGTAATTACATTTAAATAACTTTAATATAATTTACAATTAATGTCAAATGAATATTATTCAAGATACTAAGGGCATTACATTCTAAAACTCATTTCAACCTTTTTTTTGATTAATATGGTTATCATATATGCGTGCTACATATATCATTCATTAATAATAAATTATTAATTTAAAATAAAGTTAAATACTAACAGATATTCATGAGACATTTCTATCTATCAATTTAGTATAAAATATTCAAAATTTGTAATTTTTTAAAATAATAATAATAAATATTTATATCGAAAAACTTAAATATATATTTATTATTATATTCATAAATATATTTACAAAATATTTATATATAATATTATTAAATAATTACAATATATTTAACAGAAAAATAACAAATAAAAATTAGATTTGTAAATAATAAACAATATATTTAGTATCTTATAATAAATTAGTTTCAAATTTTATTGTTGACCAAAGTTTAACTAAAAAAATTTATTATTAGATAATATTTATTTTCATACCAATAGTCTACGATAAAATAAGAAAGTTTAATTTGAGACATTTTTAGAATTTGTTAGCTTATCAACATGATATAGTATATGAGATTACTTTTTAGAATTTGTTGGCTTTTCAATTTTGTTGAATTCTGAATTTGATGTGATATTTGAAACTATTAAAAACAATACTACAATATAGATATATATAAATATTGATATATAAATCAAACAATTTAACAAATTTTAAAACTCGATTACAATATAAATATATATAGATATTGATATATAAATTAAACAATTTAACAAATTTTAAAAGGCAAATAAATCATAAATATTATTGATTATGATACCTAATTAAAACAATTAAGAAATAAAAAAAATTCTTGATAAATTTTTAATGAAGATAAAATTTGAGTTTAATCATAAAAAACAAAAAGAATCAAGAATTTGTAACTTTTGTGATATGACATTATACTACAAAAAGTTTGTTGTATATTATAGTCAATGTCATTTCACATGTATTCACAAGTCTTGAATAAACAATCGTGCTGATAACGTGTTATAAAATTAAAGAAAAGTAAAGAAAAAGAAAATAACAGAAGTAATCCTCATTTATTGTTGTGTAAATAATACACTGCTAAAGATATGATAGGGTTTATAATATACAATATGAATTTTAAATATAAGATATGATAGATATTAAATCTCTAATTATCTTTAATTAAATACAAATCTATGATACTATAGAGATAAATCTTCATTTGAAATAAATCTAACTATAATATATATATATATATATATATATATATATATATATATATCATATTTAAGATTTGATATTTAAATTATAACAATATTTAAATTTTAAGAGTTTAAATTTCATCCGTATAAATAATTATATGAGTGTGTAATATATTATTTTATAAAAAATATTACTTTCTATATTATCATTATTCAATTGTTATTATCACACAATTTTTTATTAATAATAAATTTATCTATATGAATAATTATTATTATCACACAATTTTTTATTAATAATAAATTTATCTATGTAAAAATGTAATTAATTATGTTTTATTATAATCCAATTATGTAATTCATTATGTTTTATTATAATCCAATTATTTGTCCAATTTTATTTGTAACATATCTTAACAAATAAATATATGTTCATTTTTATGCCTGTAAAAATAAAACTCTAAAAGGTCTGATTATACTAATTATCAAAAACATATCATCATTTAAGATTAACCTTAAATTTAAAATTTGATAAATTTTCTTTTCATTTATAAAAATATTGTCATTATCCCTTCTAATTAAATCTAAATTATATGAATATAATATCAAAACTAATTTGGACAACATCATTAATTAATTTATTTTAAATATTCCGTTCATTAAGTTGTTATTCTGTCATACTCCTACCAGCCAGTGACTCAAATACTTCTGCCAAAAACCAACCCTTTTACGTGGCAGTCCAATCTAGAACATATATATATATATATATATATATCTTCTTCTTTCAAATTTTTGCTTTTCGACCGTTAGTTGAATGATTTTTAGTTTAAGTTTAACGTTTTAAGTTTGAATATTATCCTCGTATAAAAATATATAAAAAAAGGTTTGAATATCATCCATAAGAAAAATGTTTTTTTTTTAGCAACAAATTGATGGACAACTCTATATATACTACTAAAATATCACCCCACTATATCTTGTTAAAAAATAAACTACAAATTTTTGTAATTCTAGCCTGATTTAATAGCAAAACTTATGTTTAAAAGTTAATATAAAATTTATACATTGTTGGATCTTAATACAAATAAAATTACTACTAACATCCCATATTTTAATATCCAAATTAACACATCAATGGAATGCATATAGCATTAATTAGTCTACCATATATACTATTGAGTGATGCTTCCATGCTATTATTCTTTGTTAATTTATGAGTTTCAAAGTATCTCAAAGCAGAACCAGCAGAATATTCTCCTATTCGTAATTTCAATTTTAGTGCAAAGGACTATTACGTAATCTTTCGGTAAACTGCAGACAAACCCAAAATAAAAATTGGTGGATGCAAATGGTTCTGGATAAAGTGGCCCAATCCACCAATAGCATGGCATTCCATGTAAGCCTAATTTTAATCTCTGGTGTCTACTCTAGTCCCCCAACAATGGCCTCCATTAATGTTTTCCATCTTCTCAGGCCTTAAGATATAAATATATTACATACTCTTTCAGTTATTGCAATTTCCATTTTCTCCTTAGGAAATGGCAATCTCAACTGATTGCCGGATTTCTCTTTCAGTTTCCAGCCACTTCCATGGGGCTGCAGAGTTAGTGGGTAGGAACTGGAGTCTTGTGAAGTTCAGTAATGGACAATTAATGGGGAAGAAGCTGAAACTGACCCAACTTCACCAAGTAAATAATGGTAGCACTAAGAATGTCAATCAACGTATTTGCATGTCTCTCACTGCTGATGTAGCCATGGAGGCTAAGGTCACTTCAACCTTAATTTTGTCTGTTTTATTGGCAATGATAGTTTCTGCTAGAAGTAGACTGGTAGAGCAGTAGTGCTCTTACTTCAGCATAAAGTCCTTGAAGCTGAGCTTCAATGTCAATAGTTATGTTCTTATTTTTTCTGTCAGCAATTTTATCAAGCATTATAGGTTGTAGAGTTGGAGGTACACATTTTTCCTGAAATTTGTGACTGGAATGTGTTCGACAAAATTATAGAGTTAGTACTTGTTGTTCGGAGGAGTAGCCTATCTCAATTATATACCTAATTTCCTATTCATATCTTTTCTATGTGAAACTTGTTTACACAATTTACACACGTAATAGTATTGAAGCATATATATATGATGTACATAATCCAGTTGACTCAAAATAATATATCAATTATACATAATATGTTTAAAATCTGCACTCGTTAAAATTATTGAAAATGGGTGAATTAGTATGGATGGAAGAGTAAAGTTTACTATGAGAAGAAAATATTAGTAAGTGTAAAATAAAAGGACCAATTCCCTAATAGAATCTGAAAGCGTACTAAAGCGACATTGCCAATTAAGCTTCAAACATGTGACCTTAGTAGTTTCTGGACAAGTAGTTTATCACCACGTTGATAACCTATTATTGTGTTATTAACATCATTTTTCTCAATGCATGGACTATAGCAGACTTGTACTCGATGGGTCATAAGGATCTTTCCTTTGGTTTCACTTGCTCTTTGATCTTGCTTAACCAATATATTGAAATCACTTACAGTTAAGGGACTTAGAAATGGAGAAAAGGGATCCAAGGACAGTTGTGGCAATCATACTAGGAGGAGGAGCCGGTACTCGATTATTCCCCTTGACCAAGAGGCGTGCCAAGCCCGCTGTAAGTCTCAATTCGTCCAAATATATTCTGACTTTATTTATATACATTTATGTGATTCTCTATCTGGTTTTTATTTTGTGAAACTTCAAAAGTATTTACAGGTCAGTGAATGATCTTGGTATTTTCCTTTGTTTTCGCTGCAGGTTCCGATAGGAGGAGCATACAGACTGATTGATGTGCCAATGAGCAATTGCATAAACAGTGGAATTAATAAAGTTTATATTCTCACTCAGTTCAACTCAGCTTCACTCAACAGACATCTTGCACGCGCTTACAACTTTGGTAGTGGAGTTACATTTGGAGATGGCTGTGTCGAGGTATATACAAGATTTTGGGCTGATATATTTTGTGCAGGTTCTTAGTGGTAGTCATTCCTTCTAGAACTAGCATTTGATTTATTAAAAATAAAAAATAAAAAAATACACCTATTTGCTGAGGCTCTCAAATAACAAGGACCTGAGAATGTCTTACAATATTGCTAATTTTTTAAGTTCTATATATGTTAGGTTCTAGCAGCCACTCAAACTCCTGGAGACGCAGGTAAAAATTGGTTCCAGGGTACTGCAGATGCTGTAAGACAATTCCATTGGCTATTTGAGGTAAAAAATATATATATATTTAGATCAAACAATGCTAATGTAATTCGAACCTGTAACAAGAAATAATACACTCCCAATTTGCGTGCCAGTTCAATGTGAATCTGATTAATCCCCTGGATCATCTTGGTTTGCATTAACAGAACACTAGCTGAATTGCACCGAAGGAAAACAAAAATCGTCATTGTGATTATCTAATTCATCTAAACTGACGAAGCTAATAATTTCAGTTACATATGCTAAAGAGTAAAGACAATAAGAAGATTTTTTACTATAAGGGTTTTCATGCAACAGGATCGAAGAAGTAAAGACATTGAGGATGTGGTAATTCTCTCTGGAGATCACTTATATAGAATGGATTACATGGACTTTGTTCAAGTAAGGCAATGAATTTAGTTCACTTTTACTTCATATGTTTCAACGCTGAGCCTCAACTAGCAATCATTTCTTAATTTGCAGCATCATCGACAGAGTGGTGCAGATATCACTCTTTCCTGTCTCCCAATGGATGATACGTAAGTTTTTGGTCTTAGACAAGTTTGGTTTTCCACTATTTATTTCCCCAACAATATTTTTCACAGTATTGTTTTAAGATTTGATAATCATTACATTATTGAGTTTCTTCCTGGTTTCGTTACAGCCGAGCCTCAGATTTTGGTTTGATGAAAATAGATAATAAAGGAAGGATCCTTTCGTTCAGTGAAAAACCCAAAGGTGAAGACCTTAAGGCAATGGTAATAATCAAACTTGTGATGTCACTAAAATCAAACTTGGACCGGATGAGTTTAAATGCTTGTACTGATTACAGTAAATTCTTTAGGCGGTAGATACAAAAGTTTTAGGACTTACAAGGGAAGAGGCAGAAAAGAAACCATACATTGCTTCCATGGGAGTGTATGTCTTCAAGAAGGAGATACTTTTGAATCTTTTAAGGTACTAGCCACCTGAATTCCTTTATAAAATATTAAGTTATTAAAAAAAAGATGAAAATCATTTCCTGCTCTACTATTACTGTACACACACAATCTCATACACGAAAAATAATGTCAAACAAAACCAAGGGACTACTAATTGGAGCTATATTTTTGAAACAGATGGCGTTTTCCCACAGCTAATGACTTTGGGTCAGAGATAATCCCTGCCTCAGCTTCAGAGTTCTTCTTAAAGGTCTAAGTTCTAACAAGTTTCTCACTTTCTTTTCTCCTTATGTCCATTTTCAAGCGTGTTCATAAATAAATGGATGTTTAGTTGTAAATTTTCTGTGCAGGCTTATCTGTTCAACGATTACTGGGAAGATATAGGGACTATCAGATCTTTTTTTGAGGCAAATCTTGCTCTGACTGAGCATGTAAGTATCAAAACATACAATCATAGATGTTAGTTGTTTTAAGTTTACTGTAGCAATAAACGGAGGAAAGTTACCAAGAGTTCCAGTGCCAACTCACTTTAGGGATCTACTCAACTTCTTAATGATATGGGGAGATTCATCCACCCTTTAAGACTATGCTAAAAGATCTTGTTTCTTTGTTTAATTTTGAAACTGCAAGTGTGACTCATTTGCTAATTTGGAATTTTTCTTTCTCCGGAGATGGGGAGATTCTTATTGAAAGCCATGTTAATTGCTTTAAAATTGAAGGATAGCTGTAATACTATATCATAAGAACATTGCCAGGAGAACAATGACATGTTACTACACGAGGTCTACTCTTATAACCAATTTAATGTCATAATATTATTTTTGATGTTCAGCCACCAAGGTTCAGTTTTTATGATGCAACAAAACCAATGTTTACTTCAAGAAGAAACTTGCCTCCATCAAATATTGACAAGTGCAAGGTAAGTTGATGCCTATTTTCTACTTGCTTTTCGAGTATTTAAATGAAATTTAATGTCATGTATTGTCTGTGAGCATGCAATTAGGCATGTAACCAGCACTATGTTCTGCTACCGTATGCAACTTTCCTAGACTCCTTCTTCTTAGTTGTTTACATTTCTTCTGAATTTTACGCAGATTGTTGATTCAATCATATCTCATGGGAGTTTTTTAACTAACAGCTTCATAGAGCACAGTGTTGTCGGTATCAGATCCCGGATTAACTCTAATGTTCAGTTAAAGGTTTGTCATTGCCTGAGCTTAGTATTGGAGAAACCAGCAAAATGAAATTTTAGTTCTACTTTTGTGGAAAGGCATTTTAAACACACAACATGTTGTGGTTTTTCTTTTTCTTCTAAATGTTTATTACTTCTAAATGGATATACAAATAATGCGTATGTTTATTTCTTGAAATCAAACTAATCCAAGTAGAGTACATTAATGATCAAACTAAAGGTGGGCTTATGATGATGAGTACATATATGCAGGACACAGTGATGCTTGGAGCTGACTTCTACGAAACCGATGCTGAGGCAGCATCACTGCTTGCGGAGGGAAGAGTTCCTTTGGGAATTGGGGAAAATACTAAAATCAAGTACAATCTCCATTCCTCATAAAAAAATTTTAATAACTATTGTCTTGGATATTATCGCAGCTCTTTTTGACATTATGTGCAGGGATTGTATCATTGACAAAAACGCAAGGATTGGGAAGAATGTTGTCATTGCCAACTCAGAGGTACATATTAGAGTTATAGTTCTTCAATAATATGCATGCAACATTGAACCTCCATCAAATTGTTATTTATTTATTGTACTGACTTCTACTGAATTACATTGAGAACAAAAATGCCCTATATCACCCATGAAAATGAAAAAAAATAAGGAAAGATAAAAATTCAGAATGGCTCACTGAAGCTTTGCACTTGTTTTTCCTTATGAGTTGCAGGGCATCCAAGAAGCAAATAGAACATCAGAAGGGTTTTACATCCGTTCAGGCATAACAGTCATATCGAAAAATTCAGTAATCCCAGACGGATTTGTGATCTAATTTTTTGTCTATCCTCTCACATTTCTCCTCCTTGTTTATTTTTTGGGGGGGTTCCATTAGGATGTGAATGAACAATAACATGGAACACATAAGTACTGGTCTTGTTTGGTCAAGGCATTCTGGCTACGTCAATGAGAATGGCCCTTGGTCCCTCGTTTATTACGTAAGTTGTAGCAGCACTTAATTTCAATCAGTGCAAAAATGAAATTCTCTCTTAAACATACAAGTTGAAGCAGAAACACTAGCAGGAAATTCGGAACTGTAGTTGTATCGAACAATTTAGTATAGGCATTTCACAATACAAATGTTTCTTTGTGTTGACAAAAGTACAAATGGGTCAATCACAAAACAGGTAGAATTCGATTTCTGAGTCAAATCATCAACCAAATGCAAGCAGGAAAAAAAATACTGCTAGAATGAACATGTATTGTCATTAGCTCTATAAAATTATCTCTTCACAAATAAACATCAGTTCATTCTCATATCTTTGTAAAACAAATCGCTCCTCGGAAGTTAAAATGTTGGTAACAATACACTTTTTATCTGAAAATGGTTTCCTTCCTGTTCGCCCAGCTCGATGAAGATAATCAACTGCAGTTTTTGGAAGATCAAAGTTATATATATGTGTAGTTTCTGGCAAGTCCAGCCCTCTGGCGGCTATATCTGTTGATACCAGGAGATAATGACCTCCTTGCCTCACATCCTGCATTAAGCAAACGTATACATTAGAAAGATGGAAACAGAGTTGCACCACGGAAAAGATTGGACTACATTGCTGATTGCTTAGACTTTTGTGCACAATTAAAGATTGGAACCACTTCTTATTTTGTTTGAAAGTTCTTTCAAATGAATTAATGCAATTTTAATGGTGTCGAAAATCTTATAAAAAGTTCTTTCAAAATTTTGACAAGCGCCTGCTTCTAAGAGTAGTACTTACATTTGGGAAATTAATTTTAGATGCATACTCTCATCCTAAAATAATTCCTAATTTGTTAATTAAAACCACTTATGATAATTTTATATCAAACACTTAAATGTTTTTTTCAAAATCACTTTTGACCAAACCAATTCTAAAAAAGCACTTCCAAGCGTAGCCAAATAACTACTTGATAACTGTGGTAATTTTTTTGGTCACAAAGATATTTTTATTGTGTGCAGCATTTGAGACAAGTATATACTTATATCAACATATATCTATAGCTAATCGTTTTTAACAGTTTTGGTTACATGCAATATCCAGATTTCTTCTAAAACCTCATGCTAGCGTTAAATAAACCTCATGATATGATAACCCATGCTTTTGTTCATGTAGGTTCAAATTTCATCATAGTCCACTGGATAGTTACTAGTTACTACTTAAGTGGTCCACTATAGAAAGTTAACCCTTTCTGATTAGAAAGAAATACTTTTGTTATTTCCAGCTGGGTAAGAATTTGAAATAGCTTACTGACAGAGAAGCAGCTCTTAAATTGAAGTTCATGCCCTCTTCCAAGAGAAGGATGTCTACACCAAAGGTATACGAAGCCCCCAAGAAATCAGTTAATAGAGTTGTTGATGGAACATTTCCTGCATTTTTTGACTTTTCAGACTGCATAAAAAGATGAATGAAAGTGAGAAAGTCCATTTACTTTAGACAAAAGCAACAGGTAGAAACTTTAATCAGACCGTCACTGCATGTTGGAAGCATTACAGTAGTTCATTGCACCACACAAAAAACCATGCATGTTTTTCACCAATTGAAATATCGAAGCTCACTTATTCTTCACAAACTATTTATTTTAAACAAACATTGATTAAATCATGCAGAATAATTAGGTTCAAGTGAAATTTATGTCCATTTGCAAAATACAGTTAAATTATTGTTTTATCTTAAAGATAAATAACAAAATTGAGAGGGATACAACTACAAACCTGCTCAGCAACAAAAATAATGGCCGAGTCAGGTTTGTCAGACCCTAATAAGGATAGTAATGTTTGCTGCCTCCAGTCCTTACCACAAATCTGTCAATCAGTACAGCATAGCATGTATTAGTTATGAACACTCCTAAAAATAACGATATCTCCTTCAACTGTCATCACTTAAAACAGTAGTGATTGGTCAAAAAAACTATCAAAAGGTGCATATCTTTAAAAGGTGTATCAAGTGATACAAAAAAGACCAGAAGGGATTTTAAACCATAAAAAACTGTTACCACAAATCTATGACATAAGCGTGATGGCATGGGCTCAACCGGATTGATATGAATGTGAACAGCATCAGTCTGCAAGGTATAGTAGATATCACAATGCAAGACAAGAAACTAGCATCATACCATATTTAATATAGTCAACATTGAAACAGGAGCTAATATAAGTGTTAGATATGTATATATTAATTGTGATTAGCTGTACATTAGGTATATATATATTTAGTTTAATTATAGGGATCCTATTTAATAACTTTCCTAAGTTAGAACCAAGTTTTGTATATATATATGTGTATTACCTTTCAATGGAATAATAAGAAATTATTCAATTCAATCTTAAATAACATGGTATCAGAGCATTAGGGTTACAAAATTGGAATTTTTTCGTCCAAATTAGAGTTTGGTTTTGAGTAACACGAATCAGGTGTTAGTGTATTTTTGGGACCCAAATTGGAACACTTTTTTCGAGTCAACATTTATTCTCACCGCCGGCACAGGGAGAAAGCCCAGCCGCCGATCAGCAAAACCCCAAAATCCGGCGACCAGACGAGCCGCGAGTGGCCCCCACGCGCCACCGCGAGTTTCTGCATTCTTCCCACGCGTCGGCCATTTACCTCACCGCCGGCACAGGGAGGAAGCCCAGCTGCCGATCGGCAAAACCCCAAAATCCGGTGACCAGACGAGCCGCGAGTGACCCCCACGCGCCACCGCGAGTTTTCGCGTGACGGCGCGTTTCTGCCTGAAATTTTCTCCGGTCGACCTCGAGCGGCTCGCCGGCGTTCCCTTGTGTCATCTGTGGTGGTTCGGCTCTCATTGGTTCAGGTTTGGGTTCTTCCAATTCGGATTTTGGCCAATTTTGCGTTCTTGTTCGCTACCTTTTCTGTTCGCTGCTTTGTTGGATTTTGTTTGTTCGCTTGTCCGCTGTCTTGTTGTTTGTAAGAGTTATGACTGAAAAGAAATTTAGTGTTGTGACGGATATGGTGCCTGTAATGTCTAAAATCACGGACCATAAGCTCAATGGCTCGAATTATTTGGATTGGAGCAAGACCATTCGACTTTATTTGAGGAGTATTGATAAAGATAATCATTTGACTGACGATCCTCCTAACGATGATTCAAAGCAGACATGGCTTCGAGAAGATGCTCGTTTATTTCTGCAGATTCGAAACTCTATTGAGAGCGAGGTAATTGGCTTGATCAATCATTGTGAATTTGTTAAGGAATTGGTGAATTATTTGGATTTCTTATATTCTGGTAAAGGAAACCTTTCTCGCATGTATGAGGTATGTAAGGCATTTTACCGTGAAGACAAGCAAGATCAGTCTCTTACGAGTTATTTTATGGAATTTAAGAAGACTTATGAGGAGCTCAATAGTTTGATGCCTTTTAGTCCTGATGTGAAGGTTCAGCAACGCCAACGAGAGCAAATGGCTGTCATGAGTTTTCTTGCTGGTCTTCCCTCTGACTTTGAGACTGCTAAGTCACAGGTTCTTTCTGGTTCTGAGATCTCCTCTTTACAAGAAGTGTTTAGTCGAGTACTTCGTACAGAAGGCACTCCACCTGCTCAATTAAATGGTGCTTTGGTCAGCCAAAATAATAACTATGAGCCTGGAAGGTCAACTTATATGAGTGGAAACAAAGGAGGCGCCTCGCCAGGGTTTGAAACTCGACCACAAGATCCGAGAGGAATTATATGTTACTATTGTCGCAAACCAGGACATACGAAACGTGACTGAAGAAAGCTTCAGTACAGAAATCAGAAAGGTCAATCGGCTCATATTGCATCCACCCATGATACCTCTGAAAAATCAGTTCTTATCTCTGCAGATGAATTTATCAAATTCTCACAGTATCAAGAATCACTAAAGTCTTCATCACCTTCTATCACTGCTATTGCTGATTCAGGTAAACCAAATGCGTGTCTTCTTTCTTCATCTTCCAAATGGGTTATTGATTCTGGTGCCACAGATCACATGACAGGTAATTCTAGTCTCTTTTCTACTCTTCAGCCACACACTTCCACCTCTACTGTTACCTTAGTCGATGGGTCACCATCTCGTGTTCTTGGATCTGGCACAATCACTCCTACTTCTTTGCTTCCTCTGTCGTCTGTCTTACATTTACCTAACTTATCATTTAATTTGATTTCTGTAAGTCAACTTACTCGCAATCTTAACTGTTGTATCTCATTCTTTCCTACTCATTGCTTATTTCAGGATCTTATGACGAAGAAGATTATTGGTAAAGGACATGAATTTGGAGGCCTCTACATTCTTTACACACCAATACCGAAATCTGTTGCTTGCTCTGGTGTAACCTCTCCCTTCGAGGCACATTGTAGACTGGGTCATCCATCTCTTCCTTTACTCAAGAAGCTTTGTCCTCAGTTTAGTAAGGTGTCTTCATTAGATTGTGAGTCTTGTCAGTTTGCAAAACGTCATCGTCTTAGTTCGAGTCCAAGAGTTAATAAACGTGCTAGTGTTCCTTTTGAATTAGTTCATTCTGACGTTTTGGGTCCTTGCCCTATTTTGTCTAAACCTAGATTTAAGTATTTTGTTACTTTTGTGGATGATTATTCTCGTGTAACTTGGTTATATTTAATGAAGAGTCGTTCTGAGTTGTTTTCTATTTTTTGTGCATTTTGTGCTGAGATTAAAACTCAATTTAATGTTTCAATTCGTACTTTGCGAAGTGATAATGCTAAAGAATATACATCTGCTTTGTTTCAATCTTATATGGTTCAAAATGGCATGCTTCATGAAACTTCTTGTGTTGATACTCCATCTCAAAATGGAGTGGCTGAACGTAAGAACAGACATCTTCTTGAAACTGCACGTGCCTTGTTATTTCAAATGAATGTTTCTAAACCTTTTTGGGCTGATGCAGTTTCAACAGCATGTTTTCTTATTAATCGCATGCCCTCATCTGTTCTTCATGGTGAGATTCCTTACAACATCCTGTTTCCTAATAAGTCACTATTTTCGGTTGACCCTAAGATATTTGGTAGCACTTGTTTTGTTCGAGATGTTCGTCCGCATGTTACTAAATTAGATCCCAAGTCTTTGAAGTGTATCTTCCTTGGTTATTCTCGTCTTCAAAAAGATTATAGATGTTATTGTCTTAGTCTTAACAAATATCTTGTCTCAATTGATGTTACTTTCATGGAAGACACCCTATTTTTCGTCTTCTTTGCCTTCCGCACGTCAGGGGGAGGATGATAATTTGTTAGTCTATTCTATCACTTCATTTGAACCTGTCTCGGATCTAGCTCCTGTCAAGCCTCCCATTATTCACGTCTACTCCAGACATAGACCTTCTGATTCATGTCCTGTACCTGCTCCTTCGTCTTCAGATCCAGTTATGAGCGATGATCTTCCTATTGCGTTACGCAAAGGTAAACGTCAATGTACTTATCCTATTTCCTCTTTTGTTTCTTATAACTGCTTGTCATCTTCCTCTTACTCTTTTATTGCCTCTCTTGATTCTATTTTGTATCCCTAAAAATGTTCACGAAGCCATATCTCACCCTGATTGGCATCATGCAATGATAGAGGAAATGAATGCTTTAGATGACAATGGTACTTGGGACTTGGTTGATTTACCTTCGAGAAAACGAGCTATAGGATGCAAATGGGTGTTCACAGTTAAGGTTAATCCGGATGGATCAGTTGCTCGATTAAAGGCCCGTCTTGTTGCTAAAGGATATGCTCAAACCTATGGAGTGGACTATTCTGACACTTTCTCTCCTGTTGCTAAATTGACTTCTGTTCGGTTGTTTATTTCTATGGCAGCTACTCATAATTGGCCTTTGCATCAACTAGATATCAAGAACGCTTTTCTTCATGGTGATCTTCGAGAGGAGGTGTATATGGAGCAACCTCCTGGTTTTGTTGCTCAGGGGGAGTCTGGGCGAGTTTGTCGTCTCCGCAAATCTCTGTATGGTTTGAAACAGAGTCCTCGTGCTTGGTTTGGAAAATTTAGTCAAGCTATAGAAACATTTGGTATGATGAAAAGCAAGTCTGATCATTCTGTGTTCTACAAACAATCAAAAGCTGGTATCATTCTTTTAGTTGTGTATGTGGATGACATTGTTATTACTGGAAGTGATACTACGGGAATTTCATCTCTTAAGTCTTTCTTGCATACTCAATTTCACACGAAAGATTTGGGAATGCTAAAGTATTTCTTGGGTGTTGAAGTCACAAGGAGTAAAAAATGTATCTTTCTATCTCAGAGAAAATACGTTCTTGACTTATTAACTGAGACAGGAAAATTAGGAGCAAAGCCTTGTAGTGCTCCAATGAATCCGAACATCCACCTTACAGGAGATGGGCAACTATTTAAAGATGCTGGGAGATATCGAAGGTTGGTTGGAAAGCTAAATTACCTTACCGTGACTCATCCAGACATTGCATATTCAGTCAGTGTTGTTAGTCAATTTATGTCATCTCCAACAGTTCACCATTGAGCAGCGTTAGAGCAAATTTTGTGTTACTTGAAAGGAGCACCTGGACGTGGTATCTTGTATGCAAATCATGGGCACACTCATATTGAATGTTTTTCAGATGCAGATTGGGCAGGTTCTAAAGTGGATAGAAGATCCACATCAGGCTATTGTATTTTTGTTGGAGGAAATTTGGTCTCATGGAAGAGTAAGAAGCAGAATGTGGTGTCACGATCGAGTGCAGAGTCAGAATATAGAGCTATGGCACAGTCTACGTGTGAGATAATGTGAATATACCAGCTTTTGAATGAAGTAGGTCTTAAAACTTCAGTACCAGCAAGATTGTGGTGTGATAACCAAGCTGCTCTTCATATTGCTTCTAATCCTGTATTTCATGAGCGAACTAAATACATTGAAATTGATTGTCATTTCGTCCGCGAGAAAATTCAACAAGGTTTAATTTCTACAGGATATGTGAAGACTGGAGAACAACTAGGAGATATCTTCACGAAAGCTTTAAATGGAGTTCGGGTTGATTATCTTTGTAACAAGTTAGGCATGATTAATATCTATGCTCCAACTTGAGGGGGAGTGTTAGATATGTATATATTAATTGTGATTAGCTGTACATTAGGTATATATATATTTAGTTTAATTATAGGGATCCTATTTAATAACTTTCCTAAGTTAGAACCTAAGTTTTGTATATATATATGTGTATTACCTTTCAATGGAATAATAAGAAATTATTCAATTCAATCTTAAATAACAATAAGCAAACCTTAGTCCACTTCTGCTGTATGCAGTCGTGTAAAAATCGCCTATGCTGTGGTATTGATGCACTAGCAAAAATACTCTGGCGGTTACTGATTGTTGAATATGATGTCAAAAGCTTTCGGAGGGAACTGACTTGTTTTGAAGAATTGAACATGAAGTCAACCTGACCAAACTCTAAATTTGGAAGTCAATTCTTACAGAGCATGTCTTAGAACAAGCTTCTGCTTTTATTTAAGCTTTAAAAAGAATATTACATACATTCTATATAGTTATGATTGCATGCAAATTGAAGGTCCCTTGACTCCCTATTTTAATGTACATGAGACACACTTTGTTAAAACTTTATACAGTACAAACATAACTAATATAAGGTGAAGCAAAATAACTTCCATAAATAAATACAGTAGCAACTACTTAATGTAATCAAATCCTATTTTGGTGTAGAAGGTAACTTCTAACAATATAGCTTCATGCCAGTTGTAATTGCATTAACCTTCAATTAATTCTTGACATCACTCCCATATTTGAAGTCAAAATTTTAGTAAAATCCATTTTGAAGTAATTTCAAATCGTATTTGATAGAGTCACCATTTAGAGAAAAAATAATTTGCCAGACTGGAAGGAGCTTATTCAAATTGAAATAGAAGACTTAGATTTCAAAAATAATTCAACCGAAACAAATATAAAGACCAATTCAACCCTACCTCATCAATTACCAGCACCCTCATTGATTCAAGACTAAACATTTTCTTCTCAAGCATTTGGCACAGACTTCCTATGGTCGCCACCATAATTGTAGGGGGTTCTGCCTGAAAAGTTTAGACACAAGCTGAGCTTATTTATCAAGATTCAACTTTTATTTTTTAAGATTCTTATAGTTAGTTACCAGCAAACTAGCAATCAAGTAGACATGAAAAAAATTAGCATCATTAACATAAAACTTTTTCCAATCAGGTAAAAAATATTGATTGCCCAAAAGGGGAAGGAAATAAACTAACAAGTGGTGTGTTTAAACTTCTATGTATTTCATCTCTATAGCTGAAGAAATTTAAAACTTTCTCCCATTATTCACATAAATTGATAGAAGTGATAAAAACAACGGGTGCACAATTACTTTATTAAGAAAAGAAAAAAGGATGGGTTGAAATCCATTCAATGTCAAGTTGTCAACTATCTTTTGGCCGGCATCAAAGATACACAAAATGTGAAAGAACAAACAAATGCTTTACCTTGAGCCAACTCTTGTGTCTTTTCAACATTCCTCCATCTAAAAGAGCCATGACTGTACAGGATGTGTGTTCTGGTTGATATTCTACAGGTTTTGCAGCTAACATTCGAGCAACTTTTGTAACCTTGTTAGTTGAAAGGAAGAGAGGGAGAGGATAACAAGGAAAACATAATTGTTATGATAGGAAAGAGAATGAGAATCATCTTTCTGTACTTGCAGTCTATGAATAAGAATCAACCACTTACTATCTATAATGTCTTCAAATTTTTATTATATCAGCAATAGATTTTATACATATAGCTTCTATTGTTATGCCATACAAAAACCCATTCCGATGATTATGTATATAGAGGCACACATATTACAAGGAAGGAATACCACGACTTATGATTATTAAAATAGATTTAAGCAATGAAGCAACAAGTGAAAACAAAAGGATAAACAAGTTCACTTTAGTCATACTTTACATATACATCAGCTAAATTTACATCGGTGGTTAAGCAGCGAAAAGGAAAAAAATCCCCATGGAAGTGTAGAATATATTTTGATTAGCACTTGCCTATGCTGGATATGTTAGTTAGCCCTTCCATCTCCCTGACCTCTCCCTCCTCTGTTTCCCTATAAGTCAACTACCGAAAAATGGTTACAGTATAGTGGCAACAACGTCATGCCGACACAGGTTCAAAGATCACTTTAGCCCAACAATCACACAGACGGAAAAAGTATCCAAAATTACCTCTGTTTTTTTTCCTTGCCTTATAATTGTACTTTCAGCAATTAATGCAAATAATCAAGGTTAACAACGCAGACAGTAAAGTATAACAAAGGGAAGAAAGAAAGAGCATTGTGTAAACTACCCACATGATTTTAGCAGAGAAGAAAAGAAAATCACAGCATGAATAAGACACTCAAACAAACATAATATAATTGTAAGTTATCTAAATTGGAAGTTTTATTAACTAGTAACTATTCTTGAAAAAAATGCAAGCAGTGAAGTAGGTAGCTCCGAAGAAAAATAATAATAGGTATTAACTAAAAAATCAGAAATGCCATCCTTACTTGGATCCCAAGTTCGCGAGTTGGCACCACAATGAGTGCTTGAACAGCTGATCTTTCAGCGTCAATGACAGAAAGTATCAACAATAGGTATGTCAGCGTTTTCCCTGAACCAGTCTACAGTTCCAAGAACAAAATGAATAAGCTTCAGTGAGCACCAAAGATTCAATCACTTAGAAACTATCACTATCCCATCTTTGCCTTCAAATTTTTTCTGAATTAAATTATCGACATTGAACAAAATATTTAACATATATATTTAACATGGAATTATAGCAGGTGATTTAAAAATGGCAACATAAAAAAATCAACACAATTGCATAAATCAACAGAGAAAAATCCAAATTTTGAAACAAGAAATAAACTAACAATTACACCAAATTCACCTGCGCGTGAAGTATGCAATCCCGACCAGAAAAGAGAACCGGCAAAGCTTCTCTTTGAACATCTGTTGGCCTAACATACCCAACTTCCTCTGCCCTGCAAAACATTATGTTCCCACCAGAAGAATTTCACATTTTACTTCCTTCGACAGCTTACGAGCAACGATACGAAAATACCGAGTTCAACTTGCCTGCGAAGTACGTGCCCGGGAACATGACCTTGGCAAATGTGTCTAAGAGTGAAGGTGGAGTCGTTCTGTTCAGCATCGGCTTCTCTTGATTCTGAAGAAGACTTGAGCAGAATTTCTCGGGGACTACGGTTGGTAATGGCGCGAAAAGGTCGGTTGGAGCAGCCATTGAAGTTGGAAATCCTAGGGTTAGGGTTTTGTAATTGAAAAGAAAAAGGAGCAAAATCAGCAAAACGGTTGATTTTGGAGGGAACAAGTCCTGAAAGAGAAAAGAGCTCAGTAGCTGAAAGTGTCGCCATTGGCTCAGTCACTACTCTCAATATCTCTCTGACTGTTTCTCTTCTCATCTGTTATTCTGTAAAGTAAATTATTATCGACGGTTCAGATCAAAGAAACGAACAGACGGCTTAGATATAATGACAGTGGAAAGAAGAAAATGGCAAAAAAAACAAAAAAAAAAAAATTATAAAAAAAAAAAAGGAGAATAGGAAAGATTTGATTAATTCCATTCCATCAAAACAAAGCATCAGAATCGGATCACTTTCCGGCAATTTCTGCCTTTTTATCTTTCCTTCCATATCCCAACAGCACCCAAAAGACAATTCTTTTCTTTGACCATTTACAAATACACACTTTCTCCTTCTCTGTACACTTCTAAGGTTCCTTTCTTCTTCATCTACTTCACTCTTATTTTTCGTTCACCTTTTTGCATAATCTCTATCTTTATCTATATTTCTTCATTTGCATTCAGTGCTTAAGCTCTGACATGGCTGATTTCACTCCCTCCTTTCCTTCCTCTTCTTCTTCACTGAACCCAGTTGCTATTTTGACTGAATCATCATGTTCCTTATCTTCTTCCATTGATGTGCTTGAAGAAGAAGACTCGTGCAGTATTTGCCTTGAGCCATTCAACATTAATGACCCTTCCACTGTATGACTCTGAACTTTGTGTGTGTGTATGTAATTTACTTTTTAAAATCAGCTTAGTGTTTAGTTTCTTTCACGATCCGGTTTTGGAAGTAGCTTTGTTAATATGTTGCAAGTGAATTGTGATCATGCATTATTCATTTTAGAAAGGAAAAGGATCAATTTTTTGGTATTTTTATAGCTTTGATAGGATGAAACTCTGACTACTGGCTGAAAAAGATCCAAAAAGAAATTAAAATACGTGTTTTCTATCTGTTGCTTGGTTTTAATCGTCCAATTGCACCGGTTTTGTTTATGCGATTATATCATATATATAGTTATCTGGTTAATGGGACATGACGTGTGGCCACTTACTGAGTTATACAATAATGGTTGATAATTGTGTCGCCCCTTTTGTTTTCTGAAAAATGTTATTGATTTAAATAAAAAAATTACTATGCCATCTTGGGTTTGATCTAAGTTTTGCCTATGACAGTGGTCGTTTACAACTCATGAAGCTTGTGAACATATGTGTATGCCTTTTTTGGCCAACTTAGGGAAAGTACTCCCTTGCCGTTCTGTTTTTACTGTTCTTTTTGAGAGTAGCCTGACATAATATGATTTGTTCTTCCCTATTTATCTTTATCTTTATCTTTATGTTTAATATTTAATATGATTTTATAAAAAAATTAAAAAACATGTTTGATTTTGCACAAAAAAAAAAAAGGCTTCTTTATCGCTTTATTTGAGCACTTTATGTCAGAAGTTGACTTCTTAAGCCTTTTTCTTTTTACAGGTTACTACCTGCAAACATGAATACCACCTTCATTGCATTCTTGAATGGTAGGTCCAATTATATAATGAGTTCAGTGTTTTGGCCTATGTACAAACACACGCTTACAAGATGATATGATGCTTGATCGTTTCACAGGTTAGGAAAAAGCAAACAATGCCCAGTATGTTGGCAACTGCTTATCTTTAAGGATCCTGCCTGGTACTAACTTTCCTATTTATAACAAAGCTAGTTTATTGTGTTTGTTTTAGTTTTTTTTTTTTTTTTTCCTGACTTGTGTTCTTAGATTGATTGTGTTTTATCATTGTACTTGTACAGTCAAGAACTTTTAGGTGCAATTGAGAGGGAAAAGAAGTCAAGGTTAAAGAAAATATCCTTCCTAGCGCCCCCTACTGTGCATTATTCCCACGATGAGTTTCAGACTGAGCATGTGAGGGTTAACTTTAAGATATCTACCTATTATGCTTTATACACCATTAATGTGCAGTGGCGATTAATATCAAATTATAACACTTGGTTCAAACTTTTCAGGATTCTTTTACTGTAAACTCCAATGTTGATGAGCATATGCAGCATCTAGCTAATGCAACTAGCTCAACTCTTTACCTCAGCAGAAGGGAAAGACATAGATCTTCCAGACTTCATCCTTCCGAAGTTCTCGTTACCACCTCTCTGGCAAATGTTTTGGCCGGTGTAGATCATGCAGATACAGCTTCTTCAGAAGAACGTAGACTTCTGAATTGTGGGTCATATGATTCACTGGCTTCTAACAGAGGCAGACCACATGGTTTCAATTCTGGACCTTTACCAGCCATAGCTCCATCTAGTAATGGTGAGACTGGTGTCAATGGTGGCGTCTCTATCAATCCCAGGTAAGTTTTCTAGTGATCTAAATTTCTTATTGCAACATTTTTTTTTTTTGTAATTACTACATAGTTGTTGTTTATACTTCATTTTTTTTTGTTAGGCATGTTTGGAACTGCTTCTTTTTTTAACTTAAAAATTATTAGTTTAAGTAGGAGCTTTAGATGGATGCATTCTCCCTCTGTAATTATCATCCAAAATACTTCTAATAATTTCATTTACAAGTCTAAATGCTTCTTCTAAAATTACTTTTAATCAAAACATTTCATTTCAAACAAAAAGCAGTTCCAAACGGGCCTTAATCATGTCAGTAACTTGTTTTATACTTTTGATTCTTAATAAGCTCATCTTATTGAAGGCCAACAATCATGTTTTTCTGTTCTTTTTTCTTGCTTCATTGTCCAGATTTCTATACAGCCAATCACCACCTGACTTACAGAGATCAACCTCATCCGAGACTAGTCCTCTCTCAGAATCCATCAAATCCAAGTTTTCTGCTGCCTCAGCTAGGTAAGAGACAAGACATCCTTAATTCAGTTCAATCTAGTCCACATAATTTGTCCAGTACCTTTTCATAGCCTAACATTTTTTTAACAGATACAAGGAGTCCTTCTCAAAAAGCACTAAAAATTTCAAGGAGAAGCTACTTGCACGTAATGCCACAGTAAAGGAACTAAGCAAAGAAGTTCATCGTGAAATGAATGCTGGTATTACACGAATGATTAAGCGCTTCGATCATATTGCCTCAAAAAGAGCTGATGATGGTGTTTCTTCAAGCTTTAACTTCAAGGGAAAAGCTGTCCTTCAAAATGTTATTGCTCAGACTCTTAATAAGCACAGAGAAAAAGTGGTAGATGAAATAACTTCGGATGCAGCTTCACATACTCCAATTGCTTCTGCACCAGGCGGAGTCGAGGTTTCTCAAGCACAGGTTGGTTCATCTTGTACAAGATTTGAAAACAAACTAAGATTTCATTCTATATCTAAACTTATCTATTATCAAAAAGTTTCACAACTATGTTGTTGCTAACATCCATGTTTTTCATTTTGATTCAATCTTAGAGTGGTCACTGACGTTGTGGAGCTTGGAGTTCATTCAGGTTAAGGGAAGGCCTATGGTGCAAGTTACCAATGACTTATTGGTTTGCATCCTGCATTCTATGCACATGTACATTATTTATTCATAAGTGGTAATTCGATTCTGGATCATCAACTCTTTTGAGGCGTCTCCATTTGTCTCAACTGTTAGAACATTCAAATTTCTATATATTGATAATTATCTCTTTTAGTTTTCATTGGCCATATATGTCAAATGCATTGTGTGAAAATAATAATAATGATATTTTGGGGTAAAAAATTGTAGAAACCTGCATAATCATAATCAATCTTCAAGCGACGACTTAGTGTTTGAATTTCACATTTACAGCAAGTTAAAAAGTAGGTTTCTTAAACACAGACCACCATTAACAGTAACAAATAGTGTTCTCCCTGGTTACTGCAAATTTGTTAAACTTTCAAGGTCTCAACTAGTTAATAATAATAAAAAGTGTACAAGCCATAATATCTAATATTTTGAAAAAAGAGTTTGGTATATTTGTTTCCCTTTATGCTCATAAGAGACGTTACATTAAAGTATTAGACGATACAGTCATTGAAGCTCTCAATCATGCTTCAACTGGCCCAATTTTGGTGAGGATTTTGGACGTGCCTACAAGTGTTTATGATAGTTTTGGATATGATGATGATAACGACTACGATGAGATATGGAACATTTTATTGGGAGATAATGGTGATCATCAACATCAAGCCTCTTGAAAGTCAAAGTTGCATGGATGATTAAATTAGTTTTTGTTTTAGATTTAGATTTTTATGTTAATTACTTATATTTTAACTGTTACAATTGTATATACGTATAAACAGCTTCAAGTTTGCATAATAAAAGTTCGTTATAAAATTTCCTCATTTTGTTAATTAATTATATTTATTTCATTCTTTTTATTATTACTATTTACAAGATAGTATGTTTAAGATGGTAAACTGTAAAATTACATTTATTAGGTTATGTAATTATGTAATTTTTGTATTATATGCTAGTAAGAGTAACATCTGAAGCAGAAACATTTGAGAGGAACTTGATTTGTTGATCTAATCTTTTTAGCCTTTTCTTTAACACCAGACTCTTCATTCTTTATCTTCTCTTCTAGCAGTGCCCTTGCTCCTCTCACTATCTCATCTATCCTTGTTAACTTGTTATTGTAATGCTGCAAGTTTTGTGTTCTTCTCTCCTCTATTATATTCTGCATATATTCAGTTCATTCAAAATAGACACCACGAGTGGTAATTTAAACTTATGAATAATTTATCAAAAAGTAATTAATTATTAATGGTTATAGAAGAAGTTAACCTTTCTTCTTTCCATCTTGAATTTAGCTTGCTTCTTTTTCTCACTTTCCCAAGCAATAATATCAGATTTTATCTTTTCATACCTGAAATTATGTGAAATATTTGCATCAATATTTATAGGTAATTGCTATTTCCAGAGCAGAAAAGTGTTTCTAAAAATAGAAACTTTGCTATGGAATTAGCAAAAAATGTTATCTTTTCCTATTAGTAAAGTGTTTATATATTTATACCAAAGTCGAACTAATATTCCAAAACAAAGAAAACTTTTACCGCTTCTGAATCTTTTCCATCTGAGTTTTTTCCCAAGCATCTGCTTTAGTGTCCTCACTGCTACGTCCTGTAGACGTACCCTTTTGCCTTTGGTCTTTATTTGCTCGTGTTGTTGGTCTTACTGATGATGTACCACTAGGAAGATTACTGAGTGAAGTAGTTCTCTCTGATAATGTCTTGTGATCCTGCCCAAATTGCTTTTTCATTGAACCTTCATATATTAACTTAGACCTTTTAGTTCTCTTGAGAAACAATATCATTATAATGGAATACTTAAGGCCTTGCTTTTAGACTGAAAAGCACTTTTTAAGTATCAAAATATGTTGAAATTACCAGCTTTGTTAGTTTCCTTGTTTGACAATCTCTTTGTGATCTCTCTACCTGCAGTGTTTGGCATATTGGTAATAGTGATCTCATTATCTTTGGTGGTCCTAGCCCTGTTTCCCGAAGTATGATCAAAGCTTTCTCTTATGTTTTTTTGATATTGTAGCTCTGCTTCTTCCTTTGAGTGAATTGCAAATGCAGATGCTGCAACTGCTGTAGCGAAGTCAAAGTTCATTGTGTCATAATCTTGATTCATTAGCCTTGGGAACTGTGATATTGACGACTCCTTTTTATCTACAATGGTCATTACTCAGATCAGTTTCATATGTAGTAAACTTGTAAATTTCCTTTTTCAATTCTTTTCACATGCAAAGTAGGTTTTGTTTTCAGAAACCATGTTTTTAATCACAAAATGGCAAGAAAACATGCTGAGCAATAAACTTAAAGAGAAAAATGAAATTGAAAGGTGAGTTTTATTGTCAGAAACACTAAGTAAAATAAAAGATTTAAATTCAAAACATGGCGTGAAACCGATTTTCTTTTGAACTTCGCATACTTAAACTACGTAACGTAAGATAAAGTTTCCACCGGCTAGAACAAGGACAAGGACAACAATGATAGAATTAAGGCTGTAAGTTGTATTATGATTTGTACTTTCTTTTGACTAAAAATGCTTTCAATTTTGTAAGAAGCATTTTTAAGTGTTTGTCAATCTTTACTAGAAGTTTTTTAAAAATAATTTTTAAGAGCAAATAACTAAGCAATAGAAGTCAGTAGTTTTGCATTCAGGATCCATTCTTAAAATGATTACCATATGTTACTCAAACATATCTTTTATGTTAAAGACTTAAATACATTTTTAGAAATCACTTTTACCTAAATTACTTTATTACAAGTCACTTCTCTTGAAACCATTAAGGCACTCAGAAGCCTCACTATCAAAATGCACAAGTTCAAATGTAGTTTAAGCAAAGTTCTAAAAAATTTCATGCTAAGAAAATTTGGTACCTTCCTTAGGCATAGTTACTCCTTTTCTTTCTCTAAACACGCTTGATTCGTCACGCTTGTCTCTTCCATACCCAGAAAGTTGTCCTCTAAAATAAAATGATGGTTATGAACATATGTTGATTTCTTTGTTTGTTTTGTTTTACTGTTATGAGTATCACAATTCAAAAAAGGAATTCCAAAGCAACTGCTGAGTCAAAACGTGGGCCTGAATTACTTACCTCTTTTGCTTAACTAGAATCTCCATTGTTGTCCCAATTAAATTCTGTGATTTTGCTGCTGTGTGGTTTTGTACGTAGAAAGATAGAAGCATGGCTTATGGATTATGTTGCTTATATTAGTTTTGACTCAATGAACAGAAAAATTAGAAAGCAAGGTAAAAGATTCTTTGCATGAGAATGCTTGTGAAGCAAAGGATTTTCCTTCTTGTGTAAGTTATCCCAATAGCTATATGTGAACTCACACAAGCACATGCACAAATGGCCCAACTCACAAGTTGTTTCAATTTTTTAAGTTCTTGCTTTCCTTCCCTCTTTTAAGAGACCTGTTTGACAGAAAAATCACATATAGAAACATATAATATATATGCAATTGTTTTATAGTAATGATGTATATATTGTAGGCACATTAGTAGTGTTGGGTGGGTTTGAGACTATCTACATTGCGTGCGCTGTGCGCGTGCATGGGTTGTAACAGTTTATTTAAAAACCTAAATATAGATTAAGATCGCAAGTCGTCATTTACTTTTGAAAATAAGCATTTTAGTCAAACTTTTTCATTGGGTTTATTTAGTTTAACTTGTCTAAAAGAGTTCAAAAAAGTTCAACCCTATTAAAAAAATGTCATTTATATCCATAACTTCCTTATCCTTAGAGATAATTGCAAATAACTGAAAATTTAGTTATCCGCAAAATTAGATGAATATTCTTTGAAATTAACTTCAATCGAATATGCGTGTGCAGAGATAGTTATTACAAATGTGAAACAACGCATAACCAAAACGAAACATAACTCAATATATTTCATGTACATGGTAAAAAAAAAAAGTGTTGTATTGAAAACATAACTCTTTGAATGTTAACTCCACCAAATGTAAACGTAATAAAAATTATAATCGTAATAGAATGTAAAAAAATACAGTATTATAATATTTGATTTGACCATTATAATAGAATAAAAAACACAATAATACTACATTAATACTCAATGTTCAATGAAGTTTAAATAATTTCATTTTATTATTATTTTCTAAATCAAATAAAATATATTTTTTAAAATTATATAATTATTTTAAATAATTGTTACTTAGAAATTTTAAACTTGTTAATTGAAAAATTAATATTTATAATCTTATTAAAACCAAAATTTTAATAATATCATATAATGTTATTTATCAAATTCATAAACCCAAATATCATATCAAAATATAAGAAGTGTTCACAAACTTAAAAATACATATCAAATTTAAAATTAAAATACATAGGAAAGACTATTTAGGCAAATATATGAAATACAAATCCATATGCATATACTAATTACACTTTTCCATAATTATTTAGAAACCACCTTCCCATTTAAAGAGACTTCTAATCCAACCATCTTTTTTATCATCAGGTATGTCGAAGAAGACATTCATTCTTGCAGGTTTGTCAACAAGTAGAATAGTAACAATATCAAACTCTTCAGTGTTAATTGATGTGGTTCTTTGCAATTAGTTGTACAATTTTATTTGTTTTTCTTCTTCTCCTTCTTTTGATACAGATCGGCTTAAAATGTTTCCAACATTCTTCATTTCATCAGCAAGTATCGAAGTGGTCCTCTCAACAGATTATTCATAGTCATTAGCTCCTATAATTCTCTTCCTTTTTTTGGAGGAAGTATTAGAGTTCTTCTGATTGGTAGCATTTACAGACGTAAACAATAGGTCAGTTTCATCTATTGCCTCTTGATCCTGTTCCTTATCAAGTTCTACCACAATATCATCTACAATCTCTACATTTTTTTCAGTGACCCTGTGTTTACCAAATATAATGGATAAGTCCTCATAATAGGGGAATGACCTATGTCTAAAAAATTTATCCACAAGATAATAGTGCCCTATATTTTTAAAAAAAATTTATACTTAATTTCATATTCTAGGAGTAAAAAACGAAAAAAAAAAAAAAAAATTGATCAATTCACACTGTACGTACCTTGTGGGACTTTAAATGAATCTCTTCTATGTAACGCCTCACGTAAGATTCTACTATCAGCTGATGAACCCTCCCAACCAGGTAAAACATAAATAAATTGCATATCTGGAGAGCAAACCCCAAAAATATTTGTGGTAATCTCACATTTTCAGTTTCGATACCTAACCTTATCAACTATAAGTACTCGTACCCTAATATGAGTACCGTCAAGTGCTCCTAAGTAACCGTAGTACAACAAATAATGTAAAATATTAAGTTATTAAAAATTTTAAGTGACAATAAGAAGAAAAGAAAAGATAATTAAATAATTATCTACCTTGAAAGATTTTCATCTATCGTCGTTACAATCCTCAAGAATAGGCTCAGGTTTTCCCAAAAACTCCTTATGCAAGCGTATGATGGAATGCAAGACATTGTTGAAGTACTTACTAATTATCTCTCCAAATCTTCTAAATCAATCAATGATAATTCTATTTTTCACATGGTGTGCAATTACATGAAGAAACATGGCTACCTGCTCATCTACTAGCAAATGCTTTGATGTTTTAATCCCCCTCGAATTTCAAGCATTTCACACAATTTTGTAAAAGCACTCCTATTCATCCTAAGTTGATTAATACTAGTAATATCGATGTCATAGCACAACCTATGCACAATTTTCTTAGTTGCAAAAAATCTAGCTCATACAATTGTCTCCTTAAAGATATTGTCATGTCTTTATCTAATATTAGTTCAAAAAAAAAAAAATTCACAATCGTCATTATTTGTATCAGGTCACAACAATAGCATCCAACTCTTTGTCATTCAACTTATATGCATTCATTTAACCTTAAAACAAGCAAACAAAAAGAGAATTGAAAAATATGCTAAAGCAATACATAAAGACAAATTTTAAAAAAAATTCCAATGCATGCTCAAGTACATATTAAATAAAACACTTTAACCGAAAATAAAGAGGAAGCTTTACCTAATAACTTATTTGAATGAGAGGTTTTAGAGTTGGAGTTTGATAAAACTGTAATGCGCTTGATATGGAAAAGGATAACAAAGACCAACTAAAGTCATATGAGGAAGCTTTTTTCCTTTCTACTTTTCCCAATTCGAATCATTTGCTATCCAAATAGAATTAAGAACATGGATAAACATTGTAACATCTATAATATGTCGCCAACAGAAAAATATAGGCTAGGTCCCTAACGTTTACCTCCTTATTGAATTCAGTTTGCTTCCTAACTTACAATTTACATAATTTGGCTCATAGCCTTTCAAAATCTAGTTACTAAACTTGAACCTTTTGAAATGTAGTCAATTTGGTAACCTTCATTGCTCCTAACTTCCAATTTACTCAATTTGGTCCATGACATTTCAAAATCTAGCTACTTTAGTCCCTAACCTTCCAAAATATAGTAAACTTGATCTCTAGGAAATAAGTCAATTTTGTCAAATAGAAAACTCTGTTTGACATGTTAAAAGTCAAAGTGGGTTGACCAAAAAAAATTTCCTTGCATGAATCGTCAGAGCCACTTGTAGAGGTATATGGAACATTTGACTCCTTGACACCAAATACGCAATTGTTAACAGTACAATTCCTAAAACTTGCACAGGTAAAAAGGAGACCAAAGTTAAATGAAAAACTCTGTAAAGCAGACCAATTGAGATTAGAAGATTTTTACTACCAAACAATTTTTGCAGATTGACTAGAGTTATGTAGTTGATCAATAGACAAATTTTGAAAGTTCAGGGGCCATGAGGAATGAAATGGTAAATGAAGGAAAACATGAACAGACCAACAAAAGGAAGAAACTGAGAACAAGACTTATCATAATTACTATCCCTGGCCAAGAAAGCGAGATAAAGGAACTTAATAAAACATAAGATATACCTAGAAAATGAAATAGCACCATGAATTTTTTGACATTAGAGTAAGATGGGGAAAGTGATAAAAGTAGGAAAAGAATATCCACAGTCCACAATATTATAGCTTCAACAGAAACAACTCTTAAACAAAAGCGTAGAATATGCAAGAAATTTGGAAGAATCACAATATATCAAACAATCCCAATATATCAAACAATCGTAGAATTTGCAAAAAAAATTGGAAGAAATTTGCAAACAATCTGTACAGACCGGGTGCAAGGGGAGACGGGGAGCTGGACAACGGCACCGAGAGGAGAGTTAGTGCGAGGGGGAGACGGAGGGTTGGACGACGGTATCGAGAGGAGAGCTGGACCGTTGCGAGAGGAGAGCAGGACAGCCAGAGGAGAGCGGACGGCGCCGGAGGAGAGCTGGCAGCTTGAAAGTTCTAGACGACGCACGAAGAGTGAAATGGAAGAGACGAAAGTGAAATGCTTTTTCAGGTCACGTAATGGAAACACTTTTCCTTCTCTAAATTATGTAATCCCAATTCTTTATTATTTTATAATTATTTACACACATTACATATTTTTAACACAATTAAATATTATAATATGTAAAATCGATTATATTTTTTTTCGATTACAACTAAACAAACACACCTCAAAGTGAGAAAGTTATTACTAGAAATTATATTTCTATTCCACATTTACTCCCAAAAAAGTCAATTTTAAGGTCCGTTTGAGTTTTTTTTTTTAAGTAAAGTTAATGAAATAAATACGTTTCAACGAAAAAGTAGAGGACCTAAGTAATTCGCAGAGATTAAATGATATATAGTATTCTTGAAGATGGGAATGGGAACAAGAACCTTGTAAGCTGTAAATGATTCACGGCTGTCCATTTTCAGGCAGCTAATACCCTTTATTCCTTATACCCTTTGAAAGGTACAGGGCATAAGCTGCAAGGTTAAAAGTACAAGCACAAAGTATATGCTTGCCAATTCTGGTATCTTAAAATTCTTGGCAAATAAATTGTTTATTACTCAATTAAGACAAATAACGAGTTATTCCAGAAATTCGAAGCGCACAGATTTCATTTTGTCATAGATATAAACCTACAGAAGAAAATTGGAAAAATAACAAAACTAATACCCTTCAAAACTTCTAATAACAAAACTAGCACCCATTGTGTTCAAACTTATATTTTCACAATTAAAAAAATGACTAATATGTCATTTTTCTTTGAACATCTATCCAATTAGAATTGAACATTCAATATTATTGAGGTGCTAGTTTTGTTACTATAAATTTTAGGGGTGTTATTTTTGGTAAATTTCCAAAAAAATTACAATATAAACATAAACAACCTGGAAACCTAACATGTGTAATCACTTCCCCCAAATAACCATATATTGGCCAAATTCGTGGTAAAATATAAGAGTTACTGTATGAAGGAAAATTTACTGCAATACGAACTGGAAACGAAACCAGTATCAAGACTAGCTTCAACTTTTGAAAACTTCTTCACAAGCTAGGTCACATTTATTTCCAAGGAGGATGAGTTCCACTCCAGAAAGCCTAAAGAATTTCACAATTCACATATGATACATTTGAAACCATTTTGAGTTCTGACTACAGACCAACTTGCTTAGTGTTTTGCGTGAAATTCAATGAATCAATGTACCATTAGATCTGTCCTAGAATAGTGTCTGCCCCAGAAACCTTCACCTCTGATGGTTTTTCCTCCACATTAAGAACCTGAATCTTTCCATCAACCACATATGCTGACCATCTACACAGCAGCAACATATTATACTATTAGTACAACATCTTTTGTACATGATGTCTAAAACTTCAATGAAACAACAAGCACTAATGAGCCAAGAAAATGAGCCACTAACTTTGCAGAAATCTAAAGTTTAATTGGTAATTTCCAAACAATCTCAATATAAGTACAATTGGAACATGGGATCATACCTTTTGGCACGGGTTCCAAGCAAAGCAGCAGATAGATCCGTATCTAATTGCAAGCTCTTGTGGAAGCTCCCATCAAAGTCCCCATAAAATTCTATCTATAAGGGGCAAATATTCAAGTGATCCATCATGCTAAAGTATTGCATAAAAAAGAATGAATGACCCTAATGCTGTAATATTAAAATCAGATTTATTGTGATTATATATGAATAGTTAGTTAAAAAAATGACAAATATGATACATCTCGCTGAGAAGGAAGAAACATTGAACGGGTATCCTTATAAAGAGACAATATGCTAGAATTTTTTTTAAAATGACAATATACTAGTCTTTTATTTATTATAAAGGCCTAATGTATCTTTGGGGATTGAGAAAGGAATTTCCAAAGCACTGTTAAATATTCACAAATGGCACAAAAGACTCGAACCCATTCCATTGGCACAACAAGCTTACCATTTGAGTACCGGGTTGTGGGATATGGGCTAGACAATATGTTAATCTGACAGGACGAAGATGTCTCATGCTCAAATTACCTAAGAATGACATAACATAAAAGGGAACAAAAAACCCAATCTCAAGATCTATGCATACTAATTTTAGAATAAAATTATAAGATGTTACATAAATCAAGGAGCAAGCACAAACAATGAACATAGAAACAAAAGTATTTTACATAACAAGACATGAAAACCACCTCAATTGATTAAGAGACAGGTCATATAATTATATGATTCTGAACAAAGGATACAAAATTTAAAGCAATTAAGTAAAGTGAGGCTAATGAAAAGAAAAACTAAAATAGTGAAAGAGGAATGAAAAAAAACTCAAATATTAGGGAATCGAGTCCTTCAGATAGGGGTGTCAATTCGTGCGAGCTGGACTAGTTCGAGCTAGCCCAAACTAGCCCAGCCCAGCCCAGCTCGAATTGGTTCAACCTTAGCTCAATTCAAATTTAATTCGAGTTAGCAAATGTGAGCCCGAATTCAAACCAAACACAAACGAACTGGCTCAAACTGGCCCAAATTAGTCCGAATTATTAATTATATATATATTTTTTAGTTAATATGGCTTTTTTTTATTAAAAAAATATGTTTAATAATTAATGCTCAAACAACATTACATAAAATAATAAAAATATATATATAAATATAAGAAAAAATTAATTATTAAAGCAAAAAGTCAATTACTAAATTAATTAGGCAATGAGTACCTACATTAAACTCCCATCATACAAAATTTAGAAATCGTCATGTCCTCATGAAAATTCACATTTAAAATAAAGAGTTCTCAAGCCCAAATAAATTTTTTTTTAACTATTAAACAAAATAAATGGAGATAAGTAGATCAAATAAATATACTTACCAAAAATTGAACAGTTAAAGTAAATTAAAATGTTACACAAGAATATAACTTTTTTTATATACACTAAAATAAAACTTTGATTATTACATAATATATAAGTCTCAAGACAATGTACAAGTGAAAAAAAGAATAGCATAACACAAGTATCAATTTAAAAATAGAAACTTCATAATACTAATTTAAATTAAATATAAATATTATTTTTTTGTTTAAAGAGTTAGGTAAATTTATACGCTAAATACATTAACATCAAATAACGTAGCATAATATTATGACCAAATGAATAAATTATAACTATTTATTCATTATCAGCTTATTTAAAAAAAAAATTAATATATCATAAAAGAGAAATACTGAAAGAAATGAAAGATTATTTTAATTTTAATATAGTCTTTTTTATTTTATATTTAATTTTATTTCGGGCTAATAGGCTAACCCTAACCCAGCTCAAATTTTTTTGGGTTATTCAAGCTGAGCCGAAACAAGCCCAAATTTAATTCGATTCGATCAATCAAGTTATAGTACAAATTGCCACCCCTACCTTCAGGGTCTAGTAACTATGACTTTCATTACACTTAGATGAGTTCATTTAGTACTTTAATTTAAAAGCATGATCATTTGAATCAAAATTTTCAAAAATTGGGATTTTTTCAAGGTTAAAATGAGAATAATATATTTTATTAATAAAAAATCAAAAAAAAAAAAAAAACTCAGTAGTGGTCCACCCCCATTTCCCCCACCCCCCCTTCATGTGCATTTGATTTAGTTCATTGTTGAGTTACTCTCAGACTCAATCGTAAACTTCAATCATTTTTCTGGTTTTTACTCTCTATTGGCAAACTCTCTTAGATTCTCGTTTTTTATTTTAATCATTTGTTCTAGATTGTAAAGTTGATCTTGATTAGTTCTCTGTGGCTTTAGTGATTTAGCCTCTTAATCCAAATAAGCTTCAACTTGCTAGCTTGACTGGAGGGCGGAGGCATCTAGCTAATTTGTGGTTTCATAATTTTGTTACTTTGGCCTGATATGGTGACAGTGTTCTGAGAAAATTGTCTCTAGAACCAAAGCTTCCTAGTTTGATATCACTGAAATTACTATGCGACTTTGTTATAAGAATTTTTTGAATCTTCTCCACTGCTGCTCTTTGGGTTGGTTTTTCTTTCTTGAATCTTGTTGCTTTTCGATGCCAGAGGGTTGTGAATGTTGTTTACCTCTTAACTGGGCATGACTTGATGGTTAGAGGGGCATTGGATGTGCAATTGGTGCTATGTGCAGTTTTTTTTTTAACTCAATGTTGAAAAGGTATTAAGGAAACCGGAGGTGACTGAGTGGAGCTTGGTTCTGTGATATGTGCACTAAAGAATATAGTTCGGTATGGGTGGAAGTTTTGCTTTTAACAATGGATGTACGTTCCATTCTTAACACCGTTTCAAGAAAATATATCTACTAAACAGTGGAAGATTGTACTCTTGAACAATGGAGGTTAAAACAAGTCATTAGAGATGTTAACAGTTTGTTCTATCTCTTTGCACTGCTATGCAGTGGATCATAACTTCATAAGATAACTCGTTGGGTTAGCCAAACTGTCTGAGGTGTTAGCACTCTCTGTACTCAGCTTTTCTATTATGACTTTTGTAATTGTAAGCAAATGATGTACTTTGAAGTTTAGGTAATGAAAAATCTGTATTGACAAACTTAAAAGGATAACTTACAGCTTCTTTGGCTTGAATATTTTCTGCCCAACCATTCATCACATATGGATCGTTAATAGCAACACATATTACAGAATCAACCCCTTTGGCCTTAAGCTTGTCAACATTTTTCTTATAACCAGGCACATGCTGCTGTGAACAAACTCCAGTATATGCACCCTGATAGGAAAATTATCTAACTTCAGATATCAAATAATAATATTGCTCAGATGTTAGAAATGCAACAAACAAATGAGAAATTAACGTTTTTTTTTTTAAGGTTCTAAATAAGATGTGAACTCTTATCAGAGAAATGTTCTGGGATATATCATATATCAACCTAATAAAGACAAACTACTTATCCTACAGTACCTAACTATGTATCTCGATTTTCACATGAAATTTGAAATGAGCTCGTTAAACTTACAAAATAAATCATTATTGCTTTAGAACAAAATATATAGAAAATGCAACATAAAAGAAATCCCAATTCTAAACACGTGTACAAATGTTCAACAGTAAAAGAAAAATTCATGATACTTACGGGTAGCCCAAAGATGACGATTTTCTTCTCCTGAAATATCAACAAAACCCAAAAATATCAGTCACAAAATAAAATCCACAAAAATGTAAATCTAAGATGTCGGGAAAATACTCACAAAATGAAAAGTAAACAGTGTTGGAAATAATTCAGAACATTAAAAATAAATAAATAAATCTAAACTCGGACCAATTACAAGTCAGAAGAAAATTCGAAATGAGTAACAATATGGGAAACCTTGAAAATATCTTTCAAAGGAGTAGTGGCGAAATTGGAGGATACTCCTTCATCCCAAGAACGAGCTTTCTGGAGGGAAGCATTTGGTGCATGAGAAATTAAATTTGTACCAACTGCAACAGAAGCAAAACCCTTGGACGCCATTGATCTCACTTCCATGAAGCTTGTTCGCTTTAACAGCTTGTAGGCCATAGCTCTAACCGAGGACTCGGACTTAGACTCACTAAGATGACTCAGTAAAAACGTTTCGGTTCCTGTTGGATTTGCCGGTTCTTCGAGGTCTTGGGGGAAGAAGGGAGATTGTTTTTGTATGGCAGTTAGGCATGTAGTACGGGAAAATAATAGGGCCTCAAGGCCCATCAGTCTTCGTAAATAGGCATCTGGGCTGAACTATAGATCTTCTGTAAGTTTCTAGTAGCCCATCATTCTTCTTAACTTAGCCCACTGCAAGTAATTAAACATTAGTTGTGGGCTTTAAGAAAAATGATGGTTTATTTAGTAGCAAGTAACTCAAAAGCGTAAATTGTATTCTTATGAGATATTGTTGGAATTGCAGGATTTAATGACCTACAATAATAATTTATTAACATTTTTATTTATTTTTCTTTAATTAGCATTACAATTTCGTTTTCAGATATTGGAATTACTTTTTTATTAACAATTTTATCCTTTTGTTCTTATTATGGTGCAAAAAAGTCAGTAAATTTAGAGTCTGTAGTTTATGTATTGCAAGACCCTTACATAGCATATATGTAATATAGTTTACATATCAGAGATTATGTATGTAAATTATGTCTAGTCTCAAGGCTCGCCTTAAGACTATTTTTTCATTCGAACAACCTTGAAGCTAGCTTATTAGGGTTTGAAAAATTATACGTTTTTTGTTGTTGAGGCTCAAGCTTTTTTGCACACATTGATGCTATGCATTGAGGCTATGTAGGCGTATAGCCTTTATTTAGTATCAAGAAAAGAAGAGTTGGTGGGTTAAGATGTAAAATTAAGTCTCCACCTTGATTCCTAGATAAAGCTCATTAACAATACAATCCAAGTAAGTAAAATAGAAGTTAAAAAAATTAATAGAATTACTGACAAAGTGAAAGTAAAAGACTCCTAATTTTTACGGTCAAATTTCTTAACATCTCTTTCTTCCTCAACCTCTAGTTTTGTTATTCTCTTTTAGCAATCTCATGTTTCCTCCAACAACTAATTTTTAAAACTTTTGAAAAATATAAGTAGAAATATTATTTCAGCAAAGAAGAGTGTTGAAATGTAAATAAAGTGAGTTAAAGTAGAAGATATTGAACTTAAAGAAAGAGATAAAAGAATTAATTTTTTGATAAATATGATATTCATGACAATAATAATGATAATCATTTGGTGGTCACTGGAATTACACAAAAGTAAGCCTATAAAGACTTCACACCACCCATCTTGTCCCATTGTCACCAATACGTAATAGTATCTCACAAGAACAACCTAGATTGTAGCCTTGAAAAGGAGGGAACACAACATTCGACACAAACAACAAATCTAGCATTAAACTTCACAGATCGCACAAGATGAGCTGACAATATACCTTGAAGATAACAAGTCAGTCAAGATGACCGAGCAGAAAATTGCAGGTTCAAAAGCAATAGAGAATCACTAGAGTAGATCCTAAGTTGCGTTCTAGAGAGCAACTACTCTCAGAAAGATTCCATTGATCTATGACAAAGATGCAGAGGGAGATAGACAACTTGGATGAACTCTCAACCAGCTCTTTCCTGTCTAATTCAGAAAATCAAACAAGCTAATATCCATTATTAGGGAGAGGGTTAGGGAAACGGAGAGGAAAAATCAGTAGATGAACTTAAATTAGAAAAACGAAGGAGAATCAAATATTAGAGGAGCCATAAAAAGGACGAAAAATGAAAAGTGGAAAATCCATGGAGGACGAAAGTAGCTGAAGTCTGAAGATCTGTGATTGGATTTTGGCAATGGAGGGGCAAAGAAAGAAGAGAGAGTAAACCCTGCGAGAGATCTCAAGTCTTACCAACTCTCACAAGGACAAAAGCAGAACATATAGAGACCTAATGTTTTTGCTCATGAATTTATACATGAAGGTAGAAAAACAAAGCAGTCTACTTGTTAAAAAAACAAAGCGTCATACTTGTTGAGCAAACTAGAGAAGACCTAAAAAAAATTTATCTAATATGATATACTCAAACCAAATATTAATTATGATAAGCATATTTGAAATTCTTAACATCAACAGCCAAATATAAATTACACTCAATACCCAAAAATAAAAGACCTAGAAAGATAGGACGACCTACCCAGAGAGATGCCCAGCCAAGACGCACCTCTGAATCATAACCAGCTTTGAATTTAAGATCCTTACCATATGTGTGCTTGTAAACTGTACTCCAGTTGTTGGCATCAAAATTGTACCAATAGCTGAACATATATTCGTTAGAACAAATAACAAGAACAATAAATTTATAGAAACAAAGAGAAAGCTGATTACTGGGAGGGAAAAATATCACACATACTCTGGCAGACTGCATTAACAGAGAATTGCATATGCTGAAAAAAGGGCAGTTGATAATGTTGGGAGAGTTGCTGACAATAACAAGCTTGTAGCTGGTGAAAAAGCCGAGTGAGATTCGATATTAAATAAGCTGATGTGAAGAAGCTGATGTGAAGAGTTTCTTGGAGTGAGTGTTTAGGTGGTTAGTGACCCACGTGCTGTGATTAGAATCAGTTAGAGATTAGTTAGCAATTGTTTTGAAATTAGTTAGCAACTGATTTGTAAGGCCTTGTAATGAGAAGTACTATAAAAACGATTGTATCAGAATCATTTCGTTATGTTGTATTTTTTCATTGTACACAGATTAATAAAGAAAGGAAATCTTTTACTATTCATCGTCTTCTTCGTTGTGTCTGTTATTTTTCTCAACAGTCTATTACTTCTCTTTCTTCATTTCTTTCATGGTATCAGAGCACGAAAGCTGAGCTAGCTTCACAGTTTACAAGATCCATGGATAATTCTCCTAATACAGATCAAACTCATCAAATTGATGAGATTACGAGAACGGAAAAACTCAGAGAAATGGAAAGAAGAGAGGTATTTTCTTTTCATAATGTTTTAGTTACAATCAAGTTGGATGAAAGTAATTTCACAATTTGGAGGCATCAAATTCTAAAGATTCTCAGAAGTTTAGAGTTACAGAGCTTTATATTAGAAGATCCACCTTCGAAATACCTCATCACTGGAAAAGAAAATTCTGAATACAAGTCTTGGAAGAAACAAGATGATATGCTTGGATGTTGGTTGATGAACTGCATGACGAATGATTTGTTAAAACAAGTAGCAGGTTTTGATACAGCTCGTGATGCATGGTGTATGCTGGAGAAAAACTTTGCTTCAAAATCAAGAGCAAGAATGATACAGTTAAAAGAAGAGTTACAAAACTTTAAGAAAAGAAGTCTTTCTGTAAATGAATATGTTTTGAAAATAAAGGTACTTTGTGATGAATTAATAGCAGCAGGCTGCACTGTAACAGAAGAGGAGAAACTAATGTATGTTCTTAGTGGCTTGGATGAGTCGTTTGATAGTGTGTTTGCAACACTTACAGAAAAAATGTTGACTGAAAGAATAACGCTGGATGATGCTAAGGCTTTAATGTTAAGCCATGAAAGTAGAGTGGAACGCAGAAAAGTAACTCTGGTTTCTCCGTTACCAGTGGTAAATATGGCTACCAAAAATGATACTATCAACAAAATGCATGATAATCATAATGTAATGAATGGTGTATCTTCTCAAATGCAACAAATGTCAGTCTCTGGTGCTCCAATTTCAGAATCAAGAACTGTAACAGAGAATATGCCCAACTATGGAAGTCAAGGTGATAATCGTGGAAGAGGACGTGGCTTTGGAAGAGGTGGAAACAGACCTCAGTGTCAAATTTGTGGACGATTAGGACATCTTGCTATGAATTGTTGGCACAGGTTTGACAGAAATTTTCAGCATAATTCTAATGTTGTTAGTAATCAAAAACCTTCTTCAAATTTCTTTTCTGCAACTTCTAATCAATTCAGATCACCAATGCATGCAACAAATTCCTCTTTTCGTATTCCAACTTCTACACCAATGCATGCAATGTTTGCATCACCAATCAATTCTTTCACACCAGAGTTATATACAAATTCTTCAGTCCAAATGCCTAATATTCACAACTCATCTTCTATACAACCTTCTGTGAATTATGGTTCAAGTTTCTCATCTCTTTCTTCTCCACAAAATGTCTCACCTCCAAATATATCAGAAGTGTCACAAGAACCATGTTGGTTTCCTGATTCAGGAGCCAGTCATCATGTAACTGCAGACCCGAGTAACCTAGCATATTCTCAGCCTTATCCAGGTACACAATGTCTCACAATTGGTAATGGTACTGGTTTGCCTATTTCATTTGTTGGTTATAATAAATTCTCTTGTCTAGGATCAGATCATAGAACTCTCAACATGAACAATATGTTACTTGTTCCTAACATTGCTAAGAATCTTCTTAGTGTATCTCAATTTGCTAAAGACAATTCAGTTTTCTTTGAATTTCACTCTCATTCTTGTTGTGTAAAGGATAATGTCACTGGAGAAGTGCTACTTCAAGGAACACTCAGTGATGGTCTTTACAAGTTTGATTTACAGCTTCATCACACACCTTCAGAGTCTGCTTCTTCTTCTCCTGTTCATAGTAAATGGTCTGCTCATGTAGCTCATCTCTCAGATCTATCTCTTTGGCATCAGAGATTGGGTCATGCTTCTTTTTCTGTTGTTAAGAAAGCTCTTCAAAGTTGTAATATTTCTTTTCAGTCTAATAATCTTCAGTTTTCAACCTTATGTGTAGCTTGTCAAAATAGTAAAAGTCATAAGCTTTCTTTTGCTAACTCTCTGCATAAAGCTACTGTCCCTCTTGAGATTGTACATTCTGATATATGGGTAGCTTCTGTAACTTCTTCTAATGGTCATCAATACTATATACATTTCACTGATGAATTCTCTCGGTATACTTGGATTTATTTTCTTAAAACCAAGTCATCTGCGTATCAAGCATTTCTGCAATTTAAAGCTCAGGCTGAACTTCAAACAAATTCCAAAATTAAAATCTTGCAGAGTGACTGGGGTGGAGAGTTTCAATCACTCACTGGTTTTCTTAATCAGGCTGGGATTGTTCATCACACCTCATGTCCTCATACACATGAACAAAACGGGCTTGCTGAACGCAAGCACAGGCATATTGTTGATCTTGGATTGGCTATGCTTAATCATGCTTCTCTTCCTTTAAAATTCTGGGATGAGGCATTCTTTTCCAGTGTGTTTCTCATTAATCGTCTTCCAAATTCTGTCTTAAAGGATCTTTCTCCTCTTGAAACTTTGTTTCACTTAAAGCCTGATTACAATTTCCTTCGAGTATTTGGTTGTCTTTGCTTTCCTTGCATAAGATCTTATAATAAGCACAAGATGGAGAATAGATCCGTGGCTTGCACATTTCTTGGTTATAGCCCTAGGCATAAAGGGTACAAATGTCTTTCTAAGGATGGTAGACTCTATCTCAGTCGTGATGTTGTTTTTTATGAAAATGAATTTCCTTTTAAAGGTACTGAGCCATCCTCATCTTTATTGTCTGAATCACAATCCTCACAATATCAGACTGTGCTTCCTGTTCTCTGTAATAACTCTTCTAAACAACCGTCTTCTACTTTATTACATGAACCACATCATCTTTCTCATGATCAATCTAAGTCTTTTTTGTCTTCTAGCACTTTACCTGTTTCCTCTGATTCACCTGCTCCTTCTGTTTCTTCTGTTCCTCTTGTCTTGTCTTCAGTTCCTCTTTCTCTTGCATCTGAGTCTCCTACTAAAGTTGCTTCTACACCTCATTCTGATTTACCAGTGTCACAGTCTAGTACTCCTTCCATTGTTCCCTCTCTTCCAACAAATGGTCATTCAATGGTGACAAGAGCTAAGAAAGGTATTTTCAAACCCAAAGCTTATCTAATAGCCCTTAGTGATTATGCTGAAAAAGAACCTACCTCTGTTAAGCAAGCTTTAATTAGTCCTGAGTGGTTTGAATCAATGCAGCAAGAGTTTAATGCATTAATTAAAAATAAGACATGGACTCTTGTGCCTCCTCCTCAACATAGAACTGTTATTGGTAGCAAGTGGATTTTTCGTATTAAACGTCTTCCTTCTGGTCAGCTTGATAAACGTAAGTCACGGGTTGTGGCTCAAGGTTTCAAGCAGGTACCTGGCTTTGATTTCTCTGAAACTTTTAGTCCTGTAGTAAAACAGGTTACCATAAGAGTGGTTATTACTATAGCTTTGTCAAATGGCTGGAAGCTGCATCAGTTAGACATAAATAATGCCTTTCTGAATGGACAGTTGCAGGAAGAGGTTTACATGCGTCAGCCTCAGGGATTTGAGCATCCAGATCATCCTCAGTATGTCTGCAGATTGGACAAAGCTATCTATGGTTTGAAACAAGCACCACGTGCTTGGTTTGATACACTCAGTGCAGCTCTCATTGATATGGGTTTCAGTAGATCACAGGCTGATTTCTCGTTGTTTTCTAAGCACTCCTCTTCCTCAATTGTTTTTCTGTTGGTATATGTTGATGACATTATCATTACAGGAAATAATGAAAGTGATATTCAGCTACTTATTTCTACTTTGCACACTCGGTTTGCTCTTAAATATATGGGTCTTCTCAGTTATTTTCTGGGAATTGAAGTTCATCATTTGGAGAATGGAGATTTGTTGTTGTCTCAGCAAAAGTATATTAGGGAATTACTGGTTAAAGCTAAACTTGATCAGTGTAAATCTATTTCAACACCCATGGCTTCTAATTCTTATCTGTCTGCTTGTGAAGGGGAACTTTTTCATAATCCTACTTTGTTTAGAAGTATTGTTGGGGCTCTTCAATATATTACTATCACTCGGCCTGATCTATCTTTCGCAGTTAATAAAGCATGTCAGTTTATGGCTGCTCCAAGGGAGCCACATTGGAATGCTGTTAAACGCATTCTTAGATACTTGCATGGTACTATCTGTCATGGTTTGGTTTTTAAGCCCTCCTCTCAGTTTTTGCTTCAAGGCTTTGCTGATGCCGATTGGGGCAGTTGCCCAGATGATCGCCGTTCCACCTCAGGCATTGTTGTTTATCTTGGTGCTAATCCAATTTATTGGTCATCCAAAAAGCAGGCTTCGGTTTCTCGTTCAAGTACTGAGGCAGAATACAGATCTTTGGCGAATACAACTGCTGAAATTTTATGGATTCAGGCTTTACTCTCTGAGCTGAGAATTGTGCTTCCAGCTTCCCCTATGATATGGTGTGATAATCTCAGTACGGTGCAACTAGCTGCTAATCCTATTTTACATTCTAGAATGAAGCATGTTGAATTGGATTTTCATTTTGTCAGGGAAAAGGTTTTAGCTAAGCGTTTGATGGTATGTCATATTCCGTCTTTTGAACAGCCTGCAGACATTCTTACTAAAGCTCTGCCTGTTGCCTCTTTTGTTCCTATGCGTAGCAAACTGAGTGTCATGATAATGCCTCTCAGTTTGAGGGGGGATGTTGGGAGAGTTGCTGACAATAACAAGCTTGTAGCTGGTGAAAAAGCCGAGTGAGATTCGATATTAAATAAGCTGATGTGAAGAAGCTGATGTGAAGAGTTTCTTGGAGTGAGTGTTTAGGTGGTTAGTGACCCACGTGCTGTGATTAGAATCAGTTAGAGATTAGTTAGCAATTGTTTTGAAATTAGTTAGCAACTGATTTGTAAGGCCTTGTAATGAGAAGTACTATAAAAACGATTGTATCAGAATCATTTCGTTATGTTGTATTTTTTCATTGTACACAGATTAATAAAGAAAGGAAATCTTTTACTATTCATCGTCTTCTTCGTTGTGTCTGTTATTTTTCTCAACAGTCTATTACTTCTCTTTCTTCATTTCTTTCAGATAACCCCTAACTTTTGTGTTTATTTCAGTTTAGTACAGCTATTGATGTCCTATTATACACTCTAACAGGACCAGGACCAACATGTAAACATGCATGTTTATGCAGTCTACAGTCTGAAAAGACCATCCTTCACTAAAAAACAGGGTTATTTATATTTTAAAATCTAAACAAAATTTGGATCTCATATTCTGACATTTTAACATTTATTTTCATGTTATCATCTTCAAATAGATTAGCACGTCTCTATTGATAATACTAGACAGCCTACTCAGTATTCACCAACATCAATAGAAGTTAATTATATCAGAGAACAAGTCAAATTGACTGATATATTATAAAGAAACGGGATCCAGAAAAATTAGTAGAATAGTTCAAACTAATATAATGAGGACGGGAATACGTTATCAATAAACTTAATGATATCTAACATTATACAAAAAATTTTAATTTTCTAAACATGGGAAGTATTTTTTTTTTTTATATTTTTTCAAGTCAAAATCATAAAAAATACAAATTTAAACAAAAAATCATGATTCTTGTTGCAGTGGATTCTATATGATTTATTGAGCCTAAAAAATGGGATTTGGCACAGTGAAAGTATAAAGATGGCATGCAAATATTATTTTTTGTCACATTATACCATAATGGCATGCATTTGTATATCATGATGACATGCATTGGTAGGCTAGTGTGCAGCAACATAGGTATGTTAAAACCTCACATGCTATAATTGTGTGCAGTAGCAAAGGCATTTTGTGGCACAACCATGCCCACAATCAAAGCATGTCATGCCATGGTACACACTTGCCCAGCAACTAGACATGTTGTGGCATACAATTGTTCATTACCATGGCATAAATAATTTTTTTTTTATCAAAACATGGAATTTTAACAAAATTTTTTGCAGAGATACTATGAAAAATGTAAAATATCATTGTGTAAAATTTTATAATTTTTTGGACATGGAAAGTATTTTTTTTAAAAAAAATTTTTGAAGAACAAATCTTGTAAAACTTAATGAAAATTTGTGATTCTTATTGGAGTGAATTCCTCTCATTGTATTTGATTTATTGAGAAAAAAAAAGAATTTGGCACAATAATAATAAGAAGATGGCAAGAAAATATTGTTTTTTATGTTACTATGTGCCACCAAAATATGTCTCATGGCACACACATATATTTTTTCCACTACCAAGAAAATTTATATTTTTGCATGTATTATGGCACACATATTTTACATAAGTCTGTTGCTAAATCACCAATACATTAAGATTTTATCCTTAATGTAATATTGAAATCCTTTAGACAATTTACGACTAAGTAATTCATGCAATAACCTATTTTGCCTTATTCTGATGGTCGATGCGTACATATCTTAAAGGTTGTTTATTAACTTAAATTGACTTAATAATTACATAAATTGTCTTAGGAATGTAAGCTGTTATGGGATTTCTGTAGTGTTCTAGAGTGGTTTTATTTCTTAATGATGTATTTATGGGGCATTTTTGTGTAGCTGAGACACGTATTTTTGTGACATATGCTACTTCCAGATAGAAATGTGGATATCACCATCCATCTCCCAGCGCTAAAATTGTCTAAAGTAGATGTTTTGGGCTACTTCTAGATGGGGGCAAACTGTTGCCGAAAATGGGTTGGGTTGCTACTAGAGATAGCACTGCTGCTGGAGAAGGAGACTTGAGTGGCTACTACTGGAGAAGTAGAGAGATGAGGGGAGAGTTGTGGGAATGGTGGCTAGGAATTAAGAAGAAAGAAAATAAAAAGTTGTAAATTAACGTAGCATTTTTAGTTTTCTAGCCTTTTTTTTTTTTTTTATAATTTTTAATGATTTCATGTTAACGAGTTAGCTCGAAACTAGCTCAATTTTTTTCGGGCAATTTGAACTTGCCCAAATTTAATCCAAATTTAATTTAATTTGTATTTTTTGATTTAATCAATCAAGCTACGACATAAATTGCACCCTTAACTTACAGTACACTATCTTAGGAATAATATAATAACACGAATGAGTAATAAACTAAATATTCGAGTTGTAGCCACTCTAATGCAAAGCGAATGTGATATGAAATCATTTATTTCATGGAAAAAAGAAGCAAAGGTGGTGATAAGCTCTGTATTGAAGTTGACACAATTAACAATTACAGAAAACAAATTCTTCATTTTAGCAAGGTTCTGTCAAGTGTCAACTACAATACTCTTGGTAAATAGGCATTCCATATACCCAAAACTATATCAAAACAAATTCTAACATAAAGGTGAGAAAGTTTTTATTTATTTATTTACTAGATCTCTTACGCTTGATATAGGCAAAATATTTCAAATTCATGACAAAAATGAATACATAAAATTAATTACAGCGGCTAAAGCCATGAAGTTTTGAACTGTGCCCCATGAAAACCTTCGACCTTCACATTGAAAGATTAGTTTCTTAGAATTTTTGTAGTAACCTAGTTCTCATATGTGTAATTGGCTTCACAATATCTCTACAATTTAAATTTATAAAACAAGTAGAAGTACAAGTTTTGTAACATAAGCTAAGAAAATTGGAGAAATTTAAATAAAAAACAAGTAAAAGTGCAAGTGTTGTAACATAAGCTAAGAAAATTGGAGAAATTTAAATAAAGGAATGAAGAATGATAAATAATCTAATCTAGCAACAATCATAAGAAAGGAGGTTGACTATTAACAACTAAAAAATAATTCATTTTGTCTGGAAAAATAATTTTGATCATAATGGTTAAACAAAATAATTAATTTATTTAGCATTTAATATTTATTTTAATAATTTGAAAAAATTTATGTAAGAATTTAAAATTAAAAATAATATTTACAAATTTCTTTAAAATGCCTTCAAATATTCATCCATATGATATTTTCGCCCATGAGCATCAGTATCATCGTCGAGTTTCAAGTACTTGAAAAATAGCTCTAAAGCTTTGTCACCCACTCCAAAAGTGTGATTTTCATCTACTGATAAAAGGTAAGACTTGCTTCTCTCTACCCCTCCTTCTCTTCTTTCATTCCAGTTTTCAAATTCTCTTTCGGAGTCCACAGGGGCTTCGATTAACGTACTTCGTCTTATTAATGCATTGTGTTCTTCATTTGCTTTTATGCAATTGGGTCATGGTCTACTTTTCTTTCTGGTCCTTTTCGTTTTCATATGAAATTTAGGATAGAATCTGTTCGACCATATGTTTCATCCTTTGGGCTGTGGATCGCATCTGATCCAGGAATACAAGGAAGGTTTAATTGTTACTAGTCAACCTCCTTTCTTACGAGTGTTTCTAGATTAGATTATTTCTCATTTTTCATTCCTTTATTTAAATTTCTCCAATTGTCTTAGCTTACGTTACAACACTTGTACTTCTACTTGTTTTATAAATTTAAGTTGTGGAGATATTGGGAAGCCAATAACATAGATGAGCATCAGTTTAGGGTTTAGGAGTAGAGAGAAGCAAGTCTTGGCTTTTATTAGTAGGCGGATGAAAATCACAGTTTTGGAGTGGATGACGAAGCTTTAGAGCTATTTTTCAAGTACTTGAAACTCGACCATGGTATTGATGCTTATGGACGAAAATATCATATGGATGAATATCGATGGATATTTGAAGGCATTTTAAAGAAATTTGTAAATATTATTTTTATTTTTAAATTCTTTCATAAATTTTTTCAAATTATTAAAATAAATATTAAATGCTAAATAAATTAATTATTTCGTTTAACCATTATGATCAAAATAATTTTTCCAGACAAAATGATTTTTTTTAATTTTATGATATTTATAAAAAAATTATATTTAAATGAAATTATTTAAAAATGGTAAAAAGTACCAAAAATTCACTAACTATAACTAATTTTTTGGTGAGATATTTAGAGTTTAATAACTATTAAAAAGAATACCAGAAGTTCAAAATTTTTAAAATTTTTCATAATTTTGTACATGTAGTGCCACTCAGTACATGTCATGTGGACAAATTTATGATAATTATAGAAGTTTTGGATTTCTAGTACCATTTTTAATAGTTATTAGACTTATAATATTTCACTCTAAAATTAGTAAACTTTTGTATCCTTTAATTATAATTAATAGAATTCTTGTAAGCTTTGTCCTAAAAACTAATAATAGTACAAAATTATTTTAAAAATAAGGATTATATATATTAAATATACAAAATATCATGAGAGAGTATAAAAAGATAATTGCAAAAAAATTATGTAAGTATGTACAAATGTATTATAAATTAATAAATTATAATTAAATAATTATGTGAAAAATTAGGAAAAAGAAAAAAATTAATTACCTTGAAATAATTATTCGCATAGTCATGTATATTTAATTTGATAAATTTAAAATTAATATTTTTCGATATATTTATATCAATATTTTATATTTTTTAAAATTTTTATCAAAATTTTAAGAAATTATAATATGACCTACAAAAATATTTATAAAAAAATTCAACATTTTTAGATATTTACGTGGAAATATTGAATTTTTTTTTATGTGGATATTTTGGAAGATATTTTGAAAACAACATTTTTATATTAGTCCCTTCACTTCACGAAAATTTTGATAAAAATATCTAGAAACATTAGGATATTTTCATCCATACCAATGTTTTTTTTTTCTTCCTTTTGTTGCAAATGAGAAGATCTATGTCAATGCTTAATCTTCGTTATTTTCTCAGCAATTTTTAATATAATTTTTTGTTTTATTATTAATTTTAGTTCTTTGACCCATCACTCCAGTTGCCTGGTAGTAAAAATGCTATCTCATAATCTCTTAAATGTAGGTTCGAATTTTACTTCCAATAATTGTGTATCTCAAAGTGAATTATATCGATTGTCCAAAAAATTGACTTGAGTCAAAACTCTTGCAAAAATCTCGATTTTGATATCCCTAAAAAATGCTCTCATGCGAGATGGGTTGGTGTTTGGGATTACATTTTTGGCAATCTTATTATTGATTCTTATTTTTAATAAATTCTTTTAAAATATATTATGTATTTGTAAAATCTTAGAGTTAAATTATGTGAATTTTGTAGGAAAAAAAATCATCAATAAATTAATATTTTAATTATGAATGGTTGGCTTTCATATGATCCATCCGGACAAATCAGGGTTGGGTTTATTCTTCAGCTTACTATGGTTAATTAGGAAGGCTACGAACTCTTGGGTCCATGATGCAAAGAGGCTAACCATTCACCATATCATTTGAACTGCTACAAGTACCTTAAAGAATCACACTCAATTTGAGAATATTCGACCAATATATGGTTTCCCTTTACACCTCATACTAGTGTGCTTAAGATTAACGTGGATGTAGCACAGGATGTTGGTACTAAACTTTCATGTTTGGGTGTTGTTGCACGAAAACATAATGAGCATTTTGTTTTTGCTAGAGCTATACACAAGTCTCAAACCGAAAACATTGATTTATCTCAACAAGGTTATATAGCTCAGGATGTCAGAAACTATTTGAGAAATGTACCTTAAATTGATGTCAGTTTTTGTCCTAGAAGTGCCAAATATGGTTGCTCATACTTTAGCTAATTGTGAAAAAAATTTCATCGAATATCCTTGTATTAAACAGACTGTGGACATGGACCTATCTTAATTATCTTTATAAATAAAGATACTGTTTGTTTAAAAAAATATGATTATAAAAAATAGACATAGAAGAACAAACTCGTTATAACATAATTATTTTAATATTTTGAACCCTTCAATAAAATGGAGAGATGCATTAAAGGGAGAGTTTGGTCACTCGTTGTCTCTCACCCCAAACACAAACATCCCAACATTTCACCTATTTCATTCTTAGCCATTTTTTAAAGCTCAAAAATCCAAATAAATAATATGTTATTCTTCTCATTTTTGCAATGAAAACTATTAAATAATATAACATATTAAAGCTTCTCTTCAATCAACACATTTTTAACAATGAAAATGATACTTATTCAGAGCAAATGAAATACGTTGGGTCTAACCGGAATGTTTATCAATGGTTTCCCTAATTAGTTTAGTGACCTATGTGGATTTGCTTTAATTCCTTAAATAATAATCTGTGATATGCAATAATCGATACGCTATGAGATCAATATCATGAAGAATTTCTTAAATATCTAACAAGTTAACAAAAATAAGGATCATTATTCATAGCTTGCAAAAATGTAGTCTATTTGTCTTTTCTAAACTTATGTCGCCCACTCTCGTTCAGGAACATGTATGCAAACAATGTAGAGACATTATTAGACTTACCTAGATTAGGGCATAAGAAAGTTAAAAAAGAAATAAATTAAGCCCATACTTTGCAGTCTTATCAGCTCTCACAGCAGAAGTTATTTGAAACCTACATGTATTTTTTGGTCATAAAAGAAAGTGCCCAATTTCAGAGCCACAAACAGAGCTCGATTTCAACAAGTTATTAGATACAGCAGAGGCAATGCACCATTTCATTACAACCATTGATGTCTCCCAGAAATCAGACACGTTATAATTTATAGGATAGATCAATGTTGGCAATGCAAGAGTGGGTATCGTCTATTGTATCTAAGAATCTCTTGATTTCAACCGAAGCCAATAGTGTCAAATCAGGAGAGAAATGGTAGACGGAAGGGACAACAAAACGATGGAATTCAGTTTCTTTTACACTAATGATAGGTTCGGCCTCATTAAGATAGCAAAATCCATCTCCCAGCAATTTCGGTGACTCAATATTTCAAATTTGTCCAGTCCTTTGCTGCAGATAAACCTGCTTGATATCAAGCACACTGAATTTAGATCCCTTGAATGCAAATTAAATTAAAAGATGTGCACCAAGAGGACATTATATGCTAATGAGCGAAAGGTTCAAGTAATAGTATAGCACTAATGGTCATTTACAGATTCTCAGAGAATTGTGCTAGCTAGAAAAGAGAAAAGGTTACCATCAATTACTTTGCAGACTTTGCACATAAAATCTATAAGCGAAATTGAAGTGCCAAAATTTCCGCAGGTAATCACAGAAATGGTTTGACAATATAGTAAAACATAATGAGAAAAATACAGACCATAATTCCCACTCTGGAAATTAAGCATATTAAAAGTAAAACATAATTTTATTCTAAAAAAAAAAAAAAAAAAATTGTATTCTTATTTTCGGTCATACATGCTCACTTGCAAAGGATATCAGGATACTAAAGACTGAGCAAAGTGTCAGAAATCGTACTATTTTTAGGTACAGGCTTTGCTTGGTTGTTTAAATGTTCACCTCTTCACTCACCATTTTAACTAAAATGAAGAGATTGGAATTTGGTTACAAAACAAAAGGAAATGCATACCTCTTCGTTTGTGTGATTTGACAATTTGATGCAACCCATCAAAAACTGTGTTATCGATTTCTTTATCCCTAAAGATTATCAAATCTATAGGAAGACTACCACTCACATCAAGCTTCTCTAAGAATCCGAAGTCTACTTTACCATAAAAGGCCTAAAGTCTTAAACATCTACAAGATTAACATTAAAGAAAGATAAGCACAAAAAATCAAAACTTAAATCGAAAAACGTTTTAGCTAGAAGGATAACATTGGTAACTTTGAGATAGTGAAGTTAACTACGCATAGTCACATACCGAGCAGCTCAGTTTTGCAATAATTGAACTTTTTTGCGAATAGATTATAGATGAAATACCTCACTGTTTATTTTGTTTGTGCCAATTCTCTATGCTTCTATACCAATCCCACTGGATACATAGAGCCACAAAACGTAAAGGACCAGCAGCAACCACCTCAACAAAAGCCATCAGAAATGATCTCTGAGGAGATAAGCCCGAAGTTGCAATGGTCAATAAAAGTCCAAGAGAGTTGCAAGGAATGATAAAGCTACCACATTTAATGCCATCCAAAGCTTTCTTGGCAACTTCGTCAGCTTTCATTACCCCAGAGGTGGCAGCTATAATGCTAGTAAGCTGGGGCCGCTTCACGTTCTCTGCATTGACATCAGCATTTTAATTGAATAAAAAAACGACAAAATTAAAATGGGATGGAGAAAATGTTTTTACCTTCCGCAAGACCAGGAGTATCAGTATCTGGAGGAAATATAAGAGAGACGTGAATGTCTTGGGCAATGACTTCTTGTTGCAGTGCTTCAGCAAGACCCCTAAGGGCAAACTTGCTTGCGGAGTAAGCCGTATAACCATAAATTCCCACCTATCCAGAAAATAATTTTTTCATATTAGCATTCAGAGTTAATATCAACTAATCAAAAGCCTACTAACTTATTCAGTGGAAAACAGGATTTGTCAGCAAACCTGCCCAGCCTGAGATGACATGAGAGCAATTGAAGCCGGCCCACGATCTCCTCTGTTCTTCATCATTGGCAACACAGCTTTAATCATGTTAAATGTTCCCATCAGATTCACATCTAACATGAACCTCACTTCATCCAGGCTCTGTCTCTCCAGCTCTTGAGGCACAAAGACACCTTGATTCACAATCAACACATCAATAAGCCCAGCCTCTTCCACCGCCCTTTGAACGGTATCAAAGTCTCGTACATCAGCCGCAAAGACTGCCACATCAATACCAGTTGCAAGACGGATCGAACGCTTAGCATCTTCAAGCTTGTCTAGGGACCGAGCAAGGATGGAGACCTGTGCACCCTGGGATGCAGCTTGGTGGGCAAGGGCAAGTCCAATTCCACTTGATCCACCAGTGATAAACACATGGCGATTCTTGATTGCAATTCTAGTAGGGCGTGGTCGGACTAGTAGGAAGAGCAAGAAGAGCAAAGCAAGGAGAAAAAGGGGTAGCAGCCAGAAAAAAGAAAAGCTGGAATCCACCATTTGCAGAGCTTCCCAAACTAGTAACAGTATTTTAGGAGCCAGTAAAACATCAATAAGCAAAGAAACAAACTTACCAACTCTATAGATCTATAGGAAGCTTAAAAATAATGTTGTGAACTTGCGAGTTCTATTTAAAAATAAAATGATTAATGCAGCAAACAAAAGAAAAGGAGTAGAAAAGTTTCTGGGTTGTTACAAAGAAAATACATTTAATGCTATATATAAAAGACACGACGAAGCTGGTTCTTTTTCCCTTCTTTTGAACGGAATATATCATGGGGACTCATTAAGCAACATTCATAATATATTTAAAAACATTTTAAAACCTTTTTTTTCCGTCTATTGCAACTTGTCAACTTACAACTTGTCAACTTACACTAAGTGTGACAATTCGTGCATGCTGGACCAATTTAAGCTGGCCTAAAACTAACCAAGTCCAAATTTGTCAAATTATAACTCAATTCGAACCAGCAAATATGAGTCCGAACTCAAACCAAACACAAATGAACTTGACCAAATTAGTCTTAATTATTAATTACATGTTTTAATTAGTCAATATGATTATTTTTATACATAAAAAATATATTTAATAATTAAAGCTTAAGCAGCATTACATGAAAAAAAAAACGGTAAACATAAGCGAAAAAAACTAATTCTTAGAGTAAGAAGTCCATTTCTAAATCAATTAGGCAAAAAGTAAAGGCCATCAAACCCTACTCATGCAAAAGCTAAAAATCGCCATGTCTTCATGAATACTCACAGTTTATTCAAAGAGCTCTCAAAATCCAATAGAGTTTCTTCTAACTACTAAACAAAAAAAAAAAAATGGTACCGTTGGAGTAGATGTTTTGGGTTGCTTCTAGACAGGGACAAACTACTGCCGAAAATGGGTTGGATTGCTAATAGAGGCAATACTACTGCTGCTGGAGGAGGAGACTTGAGCAGCTACTACTAGAGAACTGGCTAGGAATTAAGAAGACGTAATAAAAAGTTGTAATTTAACCTAGCGTTTTCAATTTTCTAGCCTTTTTTTTAAATGATTTTGGACTAATAGGCTGGCTTGAAACCAGCTCGATTTTTCTCTGGCTATTTGAGCTTGTTTGAATTTAATTTGATTCGTGTTCTCCAATTTAAATTTGATTCGATCAATCGAATTATAACACAAATTGTCACCCCTAACTTAAACAACTTTAGGAATAATATAATAACACGGATGAGTAATAAACTAAATTTTCGAGTTGTCGCCACTCAATAGCAAAGCCAATGTGATATGAAATCATTTATTTCATGGAAAAAAGAAGCATAGGAGGTGATCAGCACTCATATTGAAACTGACACAATTAACAATTACAGAAACAAGTTCTTCATTTCAGCAAGGTTCTGTCGAGTGTCAACTACAATCACTCTCGGTAAATAGGCATTCATATACCCAAAACTATATCAAAGCAAATCCTAACATAAAGGTGAGAAAGTTTTTATTTATTTATTTACTAGATCTCTTATGCTCTATATAGGCAAAATATTCCAAATTCATGACAAAAATGAAAACATAAAATTAATTACAAAAACTAAAGCCATGAAGTTTTGAACTGTGCCCCATGAAAACCTTGACATTGAAGGATTAGTTTCTCAGAATTTATGTAGTAACCTAGTTCTCATCTGTATTATTAGCTTTCCAATATCTCCACAACTTAAATTTATATAACAAGCATAAGTACAAGTGTTGTAACATAAGCTAAGAAAATTGGAGAAGTTTAAATAAAGGAATGAAAAATGAGCAATAATCCAATCCAGCAACAATCATAAGAAAGCAGGTTGACTATTAACAATTATACCTTCAGAGGATGAAACATATGGCCAAACAGATTCGACCCTAAATTTCATATGAAAAAGAAAAGGACCAGAAAGAAAAGCAGATCATGACCCAATTGCACAAAAGCACATGAAGTAACACAATTAGAGGTGTCAAAAAGGACGGGCCGGCCCGGCAAATTAGCGTGCCGTGCCGGCCCTTGGCCCTTATATGGGCCGTACCGTGCCTCAGTTCTTGGCCCGTGGGCCTTAACGTGCCATGTCGTGCCCGGCCCGTTAGGCTGTTATTAACGGGCCGGCACGGCCCGTGACCCCTTTATTTTATTTTTTTTATATATTTATTTAATTATTTAGTTAAAAATTATTAATAATGCTTTAAAAAATTAAAAGTAAGAGTCGAACTCTTAACCTCTCATTTTATAGATCGTTAGAAATTCATTAAATTATGTCTAATTTTATTTAAATGTAAAAAAAAATTATTTATTTATTGGTACTTTTTTAAAATTAATTTTTAAAATAATAAAATTTCGCGTGCTGTGCCGTGCCGTGCCGGCCCGTTTGACACCCCTAAACACAATGCATTAATAAGACAAAGTGCGTTAATTGAAGCCCCTTTGGACTCTGAAAGAGAATCTGAAAACTGGAATGAAAGAAGAGAAAAGGAGGGGTAGAGAGAAGCAAGTCTTACCTTTTATCAGTAGGCAGATGAAAATCACAGTTTCCGAGTGGATGGACGAAGCTTTAGAGCTTTTTCAACTTTCAAGTACTTGAAACTCGACGAACTAATGCTCGTGGACGAAAATATTATATGGATGAATATCGATGGATATTTGAAGGAATTTTAATGAAATTGAAAATATTATTTTTATTTAAATTCTTATATAATTTTTTTTAAATTATTAAAATAAATATTAAATAATAATTAAAATAATTATTTTGTTTAAACATTATGATCAAAATAATTTTTCAGACAAAATATTTTTTTTTTTTTTAATTTATGATATTTATAAAAAAAAAAATTATAGTTAAAGGAAATTATTTAAAAAAACTTGAAAAGTACCAGAAGTTTGCTAATTATAACTAAGGGTACAAAAGTTTACTAAATTTTAGGTGAGATACTAGAAATTCAATAACTATTAAAAAGGACACTAGGAGTCTCAAGCTTCTAAAATTGTCATAATTTTATCTATGTGATGTCACTCATTATATGTCATGTGGACAAATTTATGAAAATTATAAAAATTTTAGACTTTTAGTACCCTTTTAATAGTTATTAGACTTCTAATATCCTACCCAAAAGTTAGTAGATTTTTGTGCTATTTAATTATAATTAGTGAACTTTTGGTACCATTTTTTCTTAAAAATAATAATAGTACATAATTATTTTAAAAATAAGAATTATATAAATTAAATATACAAAATAGCATGAAAGAATATAAAAAGATAATTGAAAAAAATTTATGTATAACAAATTAGTAAATTATAATTAAATAGTTATGTGAAAAATTAGGAAAAAAAACGAAAAATTAATTACCTTGAAATAATTATTGGAATATGCTTATTACAAATAATAGGTGAGAGCTAAGTCATATATATTTAATTTGATGAAATTAAAAATTAATATTTCTCGATATATTTATATTAATATTTTTATATTTCTAAAATTTTGTTGAAAATTTTAGAAAATTACAATACAACTTACGAAAAATATCAATAAAAAAATAAAATTTTTAGATATTGTCTTGGAAATATTGAAAAAAAAAAATCGAATATTTTGGAAGATATTTTGAAAATAACATTTTTATATCGATACATTTACTTTACGAAAAATTTTGAAAAAAATATCGAAAAATATTGGGATATTTTCGTCCATGCCAATGTTTTTTTTTTTTTTTTGTCGCAAATAAGAAGATTCACGCGGATGCTTAATTTTCATTATTTTCTTAGAAAATTTTAATATGGTGTTTTGTTTTACTACTAATTTTATCCATCACTCCAGTAGCTTGGTAGTCAAAATGCTGTCTCATATCCTCTTAGATGTAGATTCGAATCTCACCCTTTATAATTGTGTATTACAAAGTAAATTATATCGATTGTCCAAAAAAAAATTTGATCTGTTTGAGTCAAAACTCTTGTAAAAATCTTGATTTTAATATTTATAAAAAATGCTCCCATGTAAGATGGGTTGGTGTTTGGGACCTATTATTGATCATTATTTTTTATAAATTCTTTTAAAATATGTTATGTATTTGTAAAATTTTAGAGTTAAATTATAAGAATTTTGATATAAAAATAATAATCAATAAATTATTATTTTAATTATAAAAATTCAACATTATATTATATGACAAAATTATAATTTATGATAGTTAAACTAACAAAATAAAATTTTTAATTGTAATTATAATTTGTAATCTTAATTTTAAATTCATTATATTAATTACATAATAAATAATATAGTGAAGAATTAGTTATATTAATTACATAATAAATAATATAGTGAAGAATTAGTTATATTAATTACATAATAAATAAAAATTTTAATTGTAGCTATAATTTGTAATTTTAATTTTAAATTCATTATATTAATTACATAATAAATAATATAGTTAAGATAGTAATTAGGTTATTTACTATTTAATTTATCTTTTTTTATTTATTAGTGGGAATTCATCATGCTACCAAACCAAAGTAGGACACCAAAAAAGAGATTAGTACAAGGGAAGGATTGGTAGAGAGCATTTGATCTTTCAAATTTGAGCATTTTAGTCTTCATTTTGGAAGTGTAAGACATGATTATTCACAAATAAGTTCACATAGAGTATAAGAACAATAGTGTATGATGAATGTGTTTAATATGCTTTGGTCCTATGTGATGATGTAATTGAAGTGTGGAGTCATTGTAATATCAAAGTTAAAACTAATTTAGTGGTTTCAACTCTTTTCCATGCAGGGTTGGCTTTCATATGATCCATCCAGACAATTCAGAATTGGATTTATTCTTTAACTTACTATGGTTAATTAGAAAGGCTATGAACTCTTGGGTCCATGATGCAAAGAGGCTGACTAGGAATGGCAATGGGGCAGTTCAGGTCAAAATGACCCGACCCAAACTGACCCGCAAGGCAAATAAACCATTATTGTTCGGATCTTTCGGGTTCGGGTTCGTATAAGGTAATATCTGCGGGTTAAGTATGCAATTGAGAAGAAGTTGGAGAGAGAGGGCGGAGAATCAAGCTGGGAATTTCTTCTTCATGAAATAAAAACAAGATATGGGAATCCAAAGGAAAAAGTAGAATCAATTTTTTTAATAAATAATACTAATGATCAGAATCTCATTAATAATAATAATAATAAAACAACAGCTGATCAATAGCAAATTAATAATACTAATAATAAAATTAGTATGAAGATGTTCGTAATAGCAAATTCACTGGCATTCTATTGCTCAATGACTTCGCTATTCTTTCTCTTGTTCATAATTGTGTTGATCAGCAGCACAACTAAAAAAGGTTAATTTTCAGCACAAATAATATCCTCACCACAAATATCCAATTACCCATCAAAAGCTTGAGGATTAAAAAAGGAAAATTTATAGCATATCAGGCTACAATGAGAAATGGGTTTGCAGGAAAGCAACAGAAAATAACATAAAAATGAGTTTTTTTAACTGGGTTGAAGCGTGAAAAAATCAATCATTAAAAAGAGAAAAAATGATTTCAAAATAAAAGCAAAAAATCAATCATGGAATGTTTCTCTTGTTTCATGGAATTCAAAAGCAAAAAGGAAACAGTTTAGAGATTATAGGAATGGAGGAAAGCAACAGGAGCTTACCGGAGAAGACGAAGTCTAAGCCGCTGAGGATGGAGGAAAATAAGAACGGAGGCAAGCAGTGGAGCAGACGACGACGGAGGCAAGGTGCACGACGCTGGAGCCGAACTGCCGAAAGCAGTGGACGATTTGACGATTTCTAGCTTTCGGCTGTGCAAGTGTGTAACGATTTGAGGATTTGCCGAAAGGACTGTAACCTCAATGTGTTTTTTTTTTTTTTTTTTAATTTATTTATTTATTTATAAAATACGAGTACCAAATGGGCCCTGATTCGATCCGATTACAACCCTAATTTTATTAAACAAAATGGATTATTTCCCAATCCGATCCGATCTGCCCCGTTATGGCATGGACACCTGCGGGGCTCTGACTAAATGAATAAAACTGTCACCTTAAAGCTGACCATTCACCATATCATTGGGACTGTTACAAGTACATTAAATAATCACACTCAATTTGAGAATATTCGACCAAAATATGATTCTCCTTTATAGATGACACCTCATATTGGTGTGCTTAAGATTAACGTGGATGTAATAAGGGATGTTGATACTAAATTTTCAAGTTTGGACGTCGTTGCAAGAAAGCATAATGAGCATTTTGTTTTTGTTAGTGCCATAAAATGTAAATTTGTTGATTCAGTGTTGATAGTAGAATTATTGGCACTAAGGGAGGCAACAAAAACGGTTTTGAGAAGGGTCTCTCCTGTGTGGCCGTTGAAAGTGATTCTCTTGTAACTATACATAAATCTCAAACCGACAGCATTGATTTATCTCAACAAGGTGATATAACTCAGGATGTAAGAAACTATTTGAGAAATGTACCTTAAAGTGAGGTCAGTTTTTGTCCTAAAAGTGCCAATATGATTGCTCATACTTTAGCTATTTGTGTAAAAAAATTCACTGAATGTCCTTGTATTCAACAGGTTGTGGACGTGGAATCTTTATAAATAAAGATACTGTTTGTTTTTAAAAAAATTATAAAAAAAGTCATAGAAAAACAAATTCATTATAACATAATTATTTTAATACTTTGAATCCTTCAAGATGCATTTAAGGAAAAGTTTGGCCATTTATTGTCTCTCACTTCAAACACAAACATCTCAATGTTTCACCTAATTCATTTTCGCTATTTTTGAAGCTAAAAAAATAATAATAATAATAATAATAACATGCTACCGTTTGCTCATAATAATAATAATAATAAATAAGTTCACAAAAAAGAAAAAAAATGAATATATAAAAATCGTTACAACAATGGTAAAACATTGCCCAGTTTTACTTTCCACAAGGTAATCCTATGAGGTTTGCCCGTCACCTACTAATTGGTGAAACAAGTACTTACATTTGATAACTAGAAGAAAGTTTGTCATTATACAAGTATAAGCAACGCAATATAAAGGAGGACATGCATATAGGTATGGTAATGGAATACAAAAATCATCGATGCATTTCATATGTCCCATCTCTTTTTCACCCGAAACATTAAGACAGACGATTTGACATCATCTTGTGGCACTTGAAGCATAAACTGAATTTTCATCTTCCTTGGGGCTGTCTTTGTTTTTCCATTTTCGCTTCCAACCTTAAGTCATTAATTCAACAAAGTTTCAAATACTACAATAAGATTCCAACACAAAATAATAAAATTTCCATCTTTCCTTCTCTTTCATGAATTGTATGTATGCAAGGAAAAGTGATTATGCTCTAACCATAATCTCAATAAGCCTATAAAATAATTGGAGAACCAAAATCTCAATAATCAATAACCATAATCAAAATAATCTATCCAAAAAAAATCAAAATAATCTGAACTCTGAAGCCTAGAATTACAATGCAAATAAGCCTATAAAATAATATAAGACTAACCTAATTTCTACAAGAATTTAACTGTATCTAAATCTTATCCTAATCCAAGCATAGCATTTCTTTAATCACATAAATACCTATAGAAGTTTCTCTAAATGGAGACACAGCATAATAACTAGACAAGAAAATCAAACCACTACACAAAAGTAAGCCTATAGAGACGTCACACCACCCATCTTAACCCATTGTCACCAACACGTAATAGTATATCACAATCACAACCTAGATCCTAGCCTTGAAAAGGAAGGAACACAACATTCAACACAAACAACAAATCTAGCATTAAACTTCACAGATCACACAAGATGAGCTGACAATATACCATGGAGATAACAAGTCAGTCAAGATGACTGAGCAGAAAATTGCAGGTTCAAAAGCAATAGAGAATCACTAGAGTAGAACCTAAGTTGCGTTCTAGAGAGCAACTACTCGCAGAAAGATTCCATTGACCTATGACAAAATTGCAGAGGGGAAATATACAACTTGTATGAACTCTCAACCAGCACTTTCCTGTCCAATTCAGAAAATCAAACAAGCTAATATCCATTATTAGGGAGAGAACGGAGAGGAAAAATCAGTGGAAGAACTCGAATTAGAAAAACGAAGGAGAATCAAATATTAGAGAAGCCAGCAAAGGACAAAAAACGAAAATAAGTGGAAAATCCATGGAGGGCGAAAGTAACTGAAGATCTGTGATTGGATTTTGGCATTGGCGAGGCAGAGAAAGAAGAGATAGTAAACCCTGGGAGAGCTCTCAAGTCTTACCAACTCTCACAAGGATAAAAGCAGAACATATAGAGACCTACTGTTTTTGCTCATGAATTTATACATGAAGTTAGAAAAACAAAGCATTCTACTTATTAAAAAAACAAAGCGTCATACTTTTTGAGCAAACTAGAGAAGACCTAAAAAAAATTTATCTAATATGATGTACTCGAACCAAAATATTAATTATGTAAGCATATTTGAAATTCTTAACATCAACAGCCAAATATAAATTACACTCAATACCCAAAAATAAAAGGCCTAGAAAGATAGGACGACCTACCCAGAGAGATGCCCAGCCAAGACGCACCTCTGAATCATAACCTGCTTTGAATTTAAGATCCTTACCATATGTGTGCTTGTAAACTGCACTCCAGTTGTTGGCATCAAAATTGTACCAATAGCTGAACATATATTCGTTAGAACCAATAACAAGAACAATAAACTTATATAGAAACAAAGAGAAAGCTGATTACTGGGAGCGAAACCTATCACACAATACTCTGGCATACTGCATTAACAGATAATTGCATATGCCGAAAAAGGGCAGTTGATAGCAAAGCCTCCTAATGTTTGATTCTATTTTTCAGCCCTTACCCCTAACTATTCTAATTTTATTTTAGCCCCTAACTTTTGTGTTTATTTCAGTTTAGGGCAGCAATTGATGTCATATTATACACTCTAACAGAACGAGGACCAACATGTAAACATGCATGTTTATGCAGTATACGTTTTGAAAAGACCATCCTTCACTAAACAAAATTTGGATCTCATATTCTGACATTTCAACATTTATTTTCATGTTATCATCTTCAAAGAGAATAGCATGTCTCTATTGATAATACTAGACAGTCTACTCAGTATTCACCAACATCAATAGAAGTTAATTATATTAGAGAACTAGTCAAATTGACTGATATATTATAAAGAAACAGATCCATTATCATTGCGGTCAGTTTATATGTGTTAAATATTAGCTACAATGTAAGGAGTCTCATTGTAAGAGTTACATATTTAGGAACAAACCAGCATTGGGGAAGCAACTATAACTAGACACAGCCACAGAGAGGGAGATTTATAACCTCATTTTGTCTGAATGGCTGAATCGACGCTTAAATGCAAATGATAATGCATTTGACGTTAGAGATAAGGCTGGGATGAAAGACATTTCTTCATCCTGCAATAAAAATAGAAACTCTGAACAAAATATTCTAAAAAAGTGTGAGTTCCACACATCCATTGCAGATACAACAATTTATAAAAAAAATCTCATTGCAGGCAGCAATAAACTTTTAAGCGACCTATTCAACAAAGTCCCCTAACCCCGCAATAGACCCCAAGGGAAAGATTAATGTTTCAAGTGAATGATGATAACCTTGTAGGAATATCTCAGTTTCAAATCTTCATCAGCATAATGAGCAGTACAGACCCCATTCAAGACTTGGCCCTTAATGATGCCATTTATTGACAACATTCTCTTTGTTTCGTCATCTTCCTTTTCCTCCAAAGACAATTCACCAAAAGGGAATTTAAGGGTTGCATTTGGCTGCAGTATCAGGTAAGTTGTTAATGAAATGAAGTAAATATAGTTTTCTTCAGAAAATTTAACAGATAAAACATTTATGTAAATTAGTGAGGATGAGGGCGGAAAAAAAAAATCATTCCCATATAGTTACTCTTCTTTGATGATTAATATATGCATACATGGCTTCCTAATGGTGAACTGGTGAAGTAGAATGGCCACATTAATTTAATAGGTGTCTTAATCTTTTTTTTTTTTTTAGCAATAATAAGTGTCTTAGTCAAATGTTAAGATATTAACCGATATGAACAAGAAGAAATGATGATGAAAGGTATAAGTCCCAACCAAGACTATTCAGTGCATTCTTAGAGTAAGAAATCTCAAGTCCATTAATAAACTCACCAAACCAACAGATGGGACAGGAGAAGACAGGTTCAAAGCATAGCCAGGTTCAGAAAGCTTTGCAATCAGTTCCATTTCTCCTTGTTGTGCCTAACAATATTTTTCAAAGGGGCAACATATAATATAATGTAAAACAGAATCCAAAGTGAAATGATTGAATTGAAGTAATGAAATCCAAATAGCAAAATTAAAAGGAAAGGAAACAAAATACATTGACATCATGGGTGGCAGAAAGACGCAAGGAGGAAGAGAAGTCTAGGGAGGCCTTGAGAAGGGTGTTGTTGTGGGTGAGGTCGTGGTGAAGGGACAAGTACTTGGAGATGAAAGCCAAATGGGGTTGTGAGACTTGACCATTTCCATCATTTAAGAAGGATATCTTCAGCTTGGCCAGACTATCGAACAGCTTGCAGGAGGCCTTGTGGAAGAAGAGGCAACTCTCGCTGTCAAATTCTGAAGTCAGTCGAAAGTTGGGCCTTTTAGAAATCTGAGGCTGAGGAGGCTCAGCTCCTGCTGAGGCGTTTGACTTTGGAGGAGCCACTCCTGCTGTTATTGAAGTTGGAGACTCTGCCATTATTGTTTTCTCACTTAAATCGTAATCTTCCAATGATCCTAAACCCAAACAAAATTAACACTTCCCAATTCCCTTCCTCTGGATTCTCGGTCGATTTACTTCTCTCGTCCAACTATTTAATTCTAATTTCTGTGTGTGGAGAGAGAAAGAGAATAGGGTAAGGTGTATGTGCAGACCATCTGTATTTTAATCAAATATTTAACAATTTAGAAAAATATTTGGGTTTCCAAACTGTGGAAATGATAACAACACAGCAAGAAAAGCAAAAGACATCAGACAATCAATAGTATTTCAATCAAGAACAATTAAAAGGAGAAGGTACATACAAAATAGCTCTGAGAAAGGTACAATATGAGAAAATATGCTCCATGTATTAACGTTCAAGATGATAAAGATTAAAGAACACATGACAACCCAATTATTTCTCTTGTGAAGAACATTCATGAGTATAATCAACGGTAAAACTTTAATCTATTATTAATACTAAATTTTCAAAAAGGCTTTTAGACATGTTGAGAGTTCAAATTAGATTTGTTCATGATCAGAGACTAATATCCACCAGTCCACAAGCAAGTCTTATTTACAACAACAAATAAAAGAATACATCGCAGAAAATATTATCTGCCCACAACTCTACCCATCACAATATTATCCCAAAAAGGGCTAGTCTGTAGAGAATAACCATTTATAATACATATTCTTTGTGAATCAGTATTCAAAGGAGCATTTGAGAACAATAGTTTTCAATGCAATTCAGATTGTTCTCACGTTAAAACATTTTCACCCAAATCACGCTACCAAAAAAGAAAAAAGAGAAACCCAATGTTCATCCGAACACTAAGCTATGTTGACATTACTGCTAGTGACACACTTGCTTCTTAACAGCGGAGAAATAAAAAACAAAATCACTTTCTTTCCCCAAATTTTCTAACAAACATACGGTACATCTAACACTTGATAGATTTTTTTGAAGTAATCTCATCGACATAATTTATTTTTAGAAGTAAAATATCTATAATTGGTAAACAGTTATAACAAAAGAAAATGATAATGGTTACCAGTTACGCCCGATAACCTTGTCAGCACGGATATCCGCCCAGGAAACTAATGTAGTCCCACCAACCATCGACCTGACCAGCTTTCATTGAGCAACATCAAACAAGAGTTTATAATATCTCCAAGAAACCGTCAAAGAAAATGATAGAAATCTCCACACAATAGTAAACTAACAAGGAGATTCGCAGAATAAGAAAAAATAAGTGAGAAAGGAAAATGATTAAATAACAAAAGAGGCGGCGGAGTGGGGCGGCGATATACCTGAAGCAGTGAGCAACTAAGCCGGCGGAATGGGGTGTGAATGGCTGAGCCCTAATTTCACGCTTTGAAAAAGGATGGGAAAATTGGGAACGAGAAGTTCAGCGGCTTAGCAGTGAGCACTATTATTATTAGGAAAATTACCGGATATAACGAAAATAAAATTTATAATAATAAAATTAAAATTAACGTACTATTAATATTAAATATTTAATATTAAAAATATAATATTTAATATTAAATAAATTTAAATTATCATAATTTAATTTAAATAAGATTTAATTAAATAAACGTTAAAAAAATAATATAAAATTATTTTTTTATTATAAAAATATATAATTTAAATATAAAAATATTATTTCTATCATTATAAATTTTTAAAAGTATTTTTTTTATTATTATTATTAATTAATTATTTAATTTTTTTTCAAATATATTTTTATATCTGCATCCAAACCTGTATTGTTTGCCATTATATCCCAACTCATGTCCTTGTGTTATATTCCATAATTTCCGTCTAAATTTTGTTTTAGTTAACAAATATAAATAAAATAATATTTGCCATTTAAAAATACATAAACTCATATAAGAAATATATCGTTTGAAATTAAATAACTCTTTTTATTACAATTTAATACATATTATAATTTTATGACATAATTTAATTGGTCTTTATTAATAAAAAAATTTACGATTATTTTTTTATTTCATATTCTTAATTTTATATCTAATTAATAATTAATATATTGTTTTATATATATAGCACTGCTATTTAAAATTAAGAATCACATTTTTTAACCGGCACTGATTTTATTTAATAAGTACTCCAAAATATGAGGGTGAAAAGTTATAAAAGAGCAAATAACTCATGACATGATGAACATTAGATAGAAGTGAATGCACCTAAAGGAATAATTGCAGCTAGTAACACCTAAACATACAAGAAGCATGATGTATTAGTCAAAAGTCAAGTTATATTGTTCCAAATTGTATCTTATAAGTTGAGTCACAATGCTTGGATCAAAATGCATTTTCTTAAAAATTAAGTCATTATGACATTTTCAGTTAAGCTAAAAAGCATAAACAAAATTTGCAAGCAAATTACCTTCATTAGCAACATGACATGACCAATTATAAAAAGCCCTATAGAATTGAGATAAATAACCATTACTATGTTGAAAAGATTTAAAGTCCAGGCAAAAGGAAATTAAGATAATGCTTACCCATGACACCCAACCAATAAGTGAGAAACAGGCCTAACATGAAAATTACAAAGGGGACTCATCTACTTCTTGACACCTTCGCTCAAGGAGTGGTACCTTCACAGTAAAGCTTCATGGAGACATCATCATAGGAAATGTCATACCTTAGATAGCACTTTAATTTTTCAAATAGATTTCCATAGCAACCGATCCAAAGGATTAGGAGAGTTCTCAATAGGTCTTCCCACCATCTAATAAGCATTTGAACATGCTAAATTTATTGAAAAAGTACCGTGATTTATAAATTATCATAACAAAAGAATATCGTTAGTAGATAAGTTTATTAAAATCTTTATATCATCTTATGGTAAAAAAGGCACATTTAGGTCAAGCATATCACTCAAAAAAACTAATGCTCCGCATGAAAATTGGTTTAAACATCAAGTTATATCAAATCTAAGAATCATCCAAAACACTGATAGAATTATCATTTCCTACACTCCAGTGCACACTCTTTAATAAAACATTGTGAGCTTCTATAAAACTTCTCCAAGTCAGAATAATTTGTACTTTTTCAATATATTTAAAAATAAAATTTATACTTTTGTTTTTTACCAAAACATTATTATTATTATTATTATTATTAAAAAAAATAGTATTATGTTAACATAAGAGGAACATGAATTTAAATGAAGGCTATTAAAGTAACTTATATTCTTTATACAATTAAAAAAGTCAATAAATAAATCAATTATCATAACAACTTATATTGAAAGTAAATAAAATGACTTTTTAACTCTATAATTTATATTTTGGAGTCATTATTATAGTAAAATTTGTCATTAATAAAAATCAATAAAAATAATAATAATTTAAATTGTAAAAGTTTTGCCCCAATGTGCACCATTTACACTTTAAGCACATACAATTTAGGATATAACATTCACATCCTTTATTTATATCTATATTCATATTCATATTATCAATAAAAGTCTAAAGAGCATATAAAATATTTTTCTGTAAAATATCATTGTATTTTAAATTAATGAAATATATTTTTTTATATTTTATTTTAAAATTCAAAAATAATTTAAGCTAAAAACCTTAAATAAAATTAAATTAAAAACTTAGATAATATTAAGGAGTGTATTTTATATCATTTCTATATATTTTTAATAATTTTGAAAATAATGGACCTAAAATATACGTAAACACTTGTGGTTCATAATAAAAAAAAATATTATATAGCTTTCAAAATTATTTTGAAGTTTAAGAATTTTTATTTTATTTTAAATATGTTATAAATATTAACAAAAACTTAAAACCAAAAAAAGTATAACAACTAATATTTGATATACGTATTTTTAATTAGTACTGTTAGAATGCATGTTTATGTGTATAATATTTTTAACTCTATCTTAAAATTATTATAAAATTAACCAGATAAAAAACATTTTGATTGAATTAGGCTTGAACAATGAACAAGCACAATGTGCATCTCGTACTCCTATTTTAATTTTGATATTGATTTAAATTTATTCACAAAACTCAAATTTTTAAGTAATATATAATTTGAAATTTTCATATCTTAATTAGCAGAAAGTAAAAAAATTGATTATTTATTGAAAACGTCATGGTTTTTATGATTGTGCATAGTCCACCTAAAATGAAATGATAAATATATAACAATATAGTTATTTACGATTTTTAAAATTTCGGACCTTTCATTTTAGTATTTTATACTAATAAATTGATTCTTACGATCATAAAACCTTTCATTTTAGTATTTTCTACTAATAAACTGAAGCTCACATTTTATTTTATGAGTTATATTTAGAATAGGGTGATAATTTGTGTAAGTTATGTCAATTAATTTAATAAACGAAATATATTTTTACACATCATGCATATTGTTAACATAAATATATTATTTAATAAAAAGCCGCGTATTTATTAAGTTCATGTAAGTAATTTTTGCTTTTTATAAGCTGATCAAATAAAATTAAAAATAATTAATCTTGTAGCTAATTAGTTCGAACGTAAGAGAATTCAAACTCGGCAAATTATAAAGTGAAGATGATAGGGATATTTTAGTACTCGCTCCATTTTTACTGATAGTAGAAACAAAAACAAATAACATTTAAATAACAATAGAATAAAATAATAAATTTTTTATAATCATAATATATTTTTTATGAATTATAATATAGTTAATTTATTTATACTCTGATCTAACATTTATAAATTATTTAAAGTAATTACTCAAGAACAAAATTCACCAATAAAAATAAATAATTAATATAATTTGATAAAATAAAAATTTTATACTTTTATCAGTTGAACCACCCATATTAAGTGACTATATTGTTCTCGCTAGCTGTATTCACATTTATTTTTATCCGCAATAAATTTGGCTCATATTCATAGCCCCACTACCAAATAATATGGTACAAATACTTGCGATTAAAAGTGTGAATTTTAAACAAGATAATAAAAGGGGTGGAGCCAAAAAAAAAATTAAGGGGCTGTAATTTAATATTTTATATATAAAGTAAAAAATTAATAAGAATTATAGGAAACTATATTCAATTTAATACTGAACGTTTTATGTCATATTATAATTTTAACTTCAAGTTAGAGCTCAAAAAATATAAACTTAACATATTATAATTAACTTATAACGAAAATTAAACAAAAATATAATAAGTTCATAATTATTACTATTATTTATGAATAAAATAAATGTATTAACTAAAAAATCTAAGCAAATAGAAAGCTCAATTAAATACACTAAAATTTATAGTTGTTAAAACTAAAATAAATACATAAAAATGTAAAAAGTAAAATATGATTTAGAATTTTAAGCTTGAGATTATATTTAAAAATATATGTTTATAAAGAATATGAGACTGACTAATAATAATAAAAATAAAAAATTTTTATATAAAAAATTTTCAAATAAATTCTATAAGATTATTAAAATAAAATGTCAAATAATATAATATTAGATAAAGTTAAAATTTGAATTGAAATAAAATATGATAAACATAAACTTAAAGTTTTAATATGAAGTTATCATATACTAATTTTTATAATATTAAGTTTAAATTTAAATATTTAAATATTTTTTTTATTATCACATTTAAGAAATTTTTTTTACATAATATATGACTATAATTTTATTTTTATTACTAATAGTTACCAAATATATGAGAAAAAAATATTTATCTACGTATTTGTTAAATATTGTTAATATATTTCAAAATATGTACATAAAAATTATACACAATATATTATTATAAATAAAATATTTATTTAATGCTAAAAATATATATATAATAAATTTTTTACAAAAAAATTGGCTGGAGTTGCAGTTTCGTCCAGCACCCACTATCTTCCACCCCTGGATAACACATATGCACAGTAATGATTTTATGAAAAACTAACTCGTATCAATAATACAAAAAAATACTTAATGTATTTTTATACGAAAACTCATTTTAAAAAATTATTTTTTTTAACTCTAACATTACCTAATATCTTAATACAAAAAAATACTCAATATATTGATAATACGAAAATATTGTTTTGAAAATAATTTTTTTAAATATCTAACTGATATTTTTTACATACTCTAAATCAATAATACATAAAAACACTTGACTAAATATTTGTAAAATATTTGCAAAAGCTCAAAAATATTTTTTCACTAAAAATTAGAATTGTTACACAAAAAATTCAACTCAAAAGTTGGTTATGAGTTGAGAAAATAAAATTGATATTTATAGTTAATTTTTTAATTTTGGGTATTCTTGTTAACTTCTTGTACCCCTTTCGTTGTGCACTTTCGGGAGGCTTTGTTGGCCACCTCAGTAAACCCCCAGAAAGCATCTTAACGAGATTCAACAAATACAAATCACAATGTGCATACTCGGAGACTCCTCACTGACCAACCACGGAGAGCCATCTACGAGAACCTCGGTGAGCTAACAAAACAAGTTTTCAGATAAAAACTTAGCATTTTAAAAAATCTATAAATACTCATAATTAGTAAAAATTAAATGCAAATTAAAACACACATAAACATGCAAATTACATTCTCTTAACCATCATATTATGTGTGTAATATACAAATATATAGAATGTTCAAATTTATGCAAAGTGTGCAATAATGATCGTTGATAAAGTACTTTATATAAAGACAGACAAAAATATTAAATAAAATAAAACACTCTATATTTTACTCACGAAAATGCCAACAAAAATTCAAAGGATTTACGAGACTTATAGTATAAGCTTGTTGTGTAATTTTTTTATTCATTTAAAAATTAATTATATATTATTTTATACCGTGTTAAATAATATAAGTTATATTGTGTTTTCATGTTTGATAAGCAATTACGATATTTGCTAAAAAAAATTGAAGAAATAAATATTAAGTAAAATTGTGAAAAATAATAATTAAATAAGAGAAAAAAATATATATAAAGGGTAAAGTTATGGGTACACTTCTTTTTGTTTGGTTCATAGCACAATTAATGTGAATTTTTTAAAATAAAACTGCAAGTATTGTTAATATTTAGATTGAAGTCAAATACATATTCATGTCCGGCAGCATGCTACTTCAATGTGAATTTTAAAAATTGACAAAAACACAATTAAAATATTTAATCGACAAAGAATAAATGCATTAGAAACAAAGTGGTATTTTTATAAATTTAAAAAATTAGATTAAATATGTTGTAAAAACAACAAAAAGGATGTTGGAACAACCACACAAAATAAAATGAATGCTATAATTAGGAGGTATAAGTGATAGATAACACATAAAATATTTCTATATATAATTTTCAATTTTCTTTTTAAAAAACAAGTGTTTAATAAATAAATGGTTAAAAATTACAAAGGTTGAAAAACAAATTGGTGGCAACAAGTCATTTCTTATATTTTGGGGTGTAAAAGGAAAATGTGAGAGTAAATAAGGCTCTGTTTGGAAGAAAAAAAATGAAAATTTTGATAATAAAGAAAGGTAAAATAAAATAAAAATGGGCTATAATTATAGTCTCACAAGGGCTTTTTATAAAAGTTATAGATTATCAACATAATTTTAGAATATATATTATTTTTGTTTTATAATTAAATTAAATAGCTTGATTGATTTAAAAAATAATAATTCTTTCATTACTCACATGGAGTTATTATATAGAGTATGGTCAAAATGTAAGATCGGACTAATTATTATAAGATATAAATTAAAATGCATTAAATGTTCTATCAATAAATACTTGGCATACACGGCTATAGAATAGGCTACTAAGTTAACACTTTACGGCAACAAAAATTATGCAAAAATAAGTTGCAAATTATAGATAACGTATAACATTGCCTAGGGGTGAGCAGCGGATCGAAACTGCCTATTTTTCACCGATTCGAATCCGATCCGATCCAAAGCAAATTTGAAGATTTCTAATCCGAATTCGATCCGATAATATAGTCAATCCGAACCAATCCGAATCCGAGCAGATCGAATTTTTCGGATCGGATAGGTCGGATTGAGATTATAATTTATTTTTTATTATTATCATATATAAAACACAATATATACTAACATTTAAATTTTAAATTGATATATTTTTGAGTAAAATTTATTTATTTATAGTCACAACTTATATAATCAAAATAATAAAAAGTATATTGTTGAATATTATTAAGTTATTATAGAGAATTTAACATTTTTATTTTTTTAAAAACTAAAATAATAATTTAATGTAATTGTGGCATGTATAATATTTAAATATAACACATTAAAAATAAATATGCATTTATTTATAATTTTAATAGTAATTCAGTCCGGATCGGATCGCAGCGGATTATAAAATCTGTCAATCCGAATCCGAACGGATTGTATACTTTTCAATCCGAATCCAATCCAATTATAAAATATGTCAATCTAATTCGATCCGAATCTGACGGATCGGATCAAATTTATTAATTTAAGCGAATTGATCGAATTAATTGCTCACCCGTCATTGCCCATGAATAAGGATGTCAATTTGCCTCGTACGAATTGAAATCCGTAGAAAAACTCCGACTTTTATAACGATGGAGAATGCCTTTGTGGGGAATAGACAGAGTGAGATTGAAAATTACTCTCACAGCCCCGCCTATTCTCCTATTTTCATTTTTTAAAAAATATATTATATATTTGTAAAATTTTAGAGTTAAATATTATAAATTTTGATAAAAAAAATAATATTTTTATCAATAAATAAATAAATATTAAATTATATCATTAGTCTATAAAATTTAAATAAATTTTCACATATAAGTTTCTAAACTTTTAAAATATATAATTTATTCATCAAATTTTTAAAATTTTGCATATAAATCCATAAATTTTTTAAAATTTCATGTATAAGTCATACAATTTTGATATAAAAATATGTATTTTAGTAATTAGCTTAGGACTTATGTATAAATTTTTAAAAGTTTATTAACTAAATTCTATAATTTTAAAGTTTATTAACCTATATGTAAAATTTTAAAAAATTATAGACTAAATTGTATGATTTAAAAATTTAAGAACCTACGTAATCGGAGACTAATAAAATATTTAAGCCATAAAAAAAATACTTTAATTATGAAAAATTAATATTATCATATATGAAATGCCAATATTATTTGTACTTGATCAATCGATGATCTTTATTTATTTATTTATTAATGAGAAAACTCAATATCTTAAAAAAAACTATAATTTTTTATGAAGAACCTACATCTTGTCACCCATAATAATTAATTGAGGAATAGGAATATCATCCTTGCTCGTTGACATACTTACCCAAGAGTAAACCCAACTGCGAGTAATCCCCATAGACTACAATTTAAGACAGCATTCAACGTATCATTAGATTGTAAAACATGTCGAGCATCCAACTCAAAAGTTACAGCAGCAATAAGACTCAAAACATGAAAAATTTTGAAAGGCCACAAAGTTATAAAGCAACTCTTATGATGTTGAACATCAATGCCTAACACGAACACCCTATATTATGGATAACAAGTAGTATTTGTGTTGATCTTCCAACACCCTATACATGCGACCTCTAACAGGGGTACAAGATCGACTAAGAGCACATGACAGTTGTCGGCTACCTTTAGTGAACTCGAAAGCTACAAATCTAACCATTGTAAAACATAAACAAATGGTACCTAAACAAAAAAATTCACATACCATTGGCTACTCAAATGCCGAACACGAAAACGATTTCTTCCAACTCCTCACACCATCTACAACATAGGGAGACAAAGATTTGCCTCCTATGTAAATTATCAAAACATGACAAAATAAAATAAACAAATCTCTATACCCAAAGCTTATCACAAGTGGGAATCTTAAAGTTTCATACCTTAAACCAACGAAAATTAAAAGAATTATGCCTTAGAAAAACTCTGCAATCAATAACAGATTGTTTAGCAGCATATCATAACAAAATAAATAGATCAAATTGGGTATTGTTTAAATAGCAATTAAAAAAAATAAAGGAACAATTGCATGTCATGACCCGATTTTAGTGACCAAGTTTCCTTTTTAACCCATTATCTTCTTCAACACATTTTTTTTCATTTCTTTTTTATTGTTACATGTGGGACTTTTTTCTTTTCTTTTCTTGTATTTTGTTTTAACTGTGTTTCTTTTTTCTCTCTTTTAGTTTGCGTTATCAAATTACAGATTTTTAAAAGCAATTATAATTTTATTTTTGTAGTACTTGTTTCAATATTTTTTTTGGGTATATATAAATGCATTTTTTTTATATTTAATTGAACGTATGTATTTTATGTATAATTCAACCAATTTTATTTAATAAAAAGTGAAAATTGTCTAAGAAAAAGATACATATGTTATATTAAGGAAAAATTATATGTTTAATAATAAAAAAAATATTTGATATTATATATGTCATTTTAGAAAAATAATGCATGTGCCAAATATTAAAAAAAAATATACATGTATCATCTAAAAAAATACATATATTATTTGCTCATAAAAAATATACGTGTCATCTTTTAAAAATAATATAAGTGCTTGAGAATTAGTTGAAAAATAATATAAGTGCTTGAAAATTAGTTGAGAAATTGAATTATTTAAAAATCGGATGGAAAAAATAAACGCACCAAATGCTTGTTTTTTAAACTTTGCATTACGGACAAAATCTCCAAAATGAACCACCTGAAAATCAATACGGGAGTTCTGCTGTTTTGAAAAGTAGAAAAAAATAGCATACGCGAGAAGGCGAGAGTGGTTAGGGGAGACTTACGCAGCCTTGAAAGTCATGTCATTTAATAATAATAATAGTTTTTAAAAAGGCCACTGTTTTCTAAAAAAAAAAAAAAAAAAAAAAGCCGACTGCTTTTATATTATTTTCTTCCCCCTTTATTTAGATGGTAAATAATGAAAGAAAAAGCAAAATTACGCACAGGTGAGCAGAGACAAGTCCTCCGGTGACAGAGTAGGATCTGCGAAGCCCTTTCTCTCAGATGTTTTTTCAGAGGCTTTCTTGAGGCTCTCGGGTCCTCAGCTCAGCTGGTGAGTCTTTTTTTTCCCTTGTTTTTTTCCCCCTCTTTCTTCCGTGATCCTCTTCCTATTTACCCCTTTTCACTCTACAATTTCGACTAAATTCCCATCGGTTGTATTTTATTGTCTTAATTCATATTAGATTCATATTACGTTTAATTTCAAATAATTTTTAGTGCTTCTAATTTCATTGTTTTCCCACGATGCGTATTATTGAAATTACAATACCTAATTCCAAATGATAATTGAATTTTGTTTGCAGAGCTGCCTGATCCAATCTTGTTTTCCATTTGCTTCAGATTTCTGCTATTCTGTTTACAATTGTACTTGCCGATTGGCGTATTGGGATGTTGATTGTCTTCATGTAATCATCATCACTGACATCGTCTCTTCAGCCTAGGTTTTATTGATAATATATAGTATATGAATCTCTTCAACTTAACGTCTATCAGTGAGTAGCTTTAAAAAAAAAAAAAAAAAGCCATTTAGCAGAATCAGGAAAAAAAATATTAAATAAAATAAATAAATCTAAGCGCTACTAATGGAGAAGAGTGGGAGTGTTTCCAGGAATAGTAAGATGCCGTCCCTGAGAGTTAGTGTGCCTCAACATTCTTTGCGGCGCCTGGGTTTGTGCTCACAAATTGCCACGGCCACAGGGGGCCAGCATTCCTCGCCCATTGTGTTTCCCGAGAAACAGAAGCGTAGTAAGGTCAAAGCTGCAAAGCGGAGTGGAGATGCTCCTGGCCTTACACCTGCTATTGCTTCTGCTGATGATTCGGGCAAACCCAGGAGTTTTGAACACAGAATTGATATTAGAGAAGGTGGACTGAGTACTGGATGTGGTGATGAGAAATCTAAATTGCTGGGTTATGAGGTATTCTCTGGAAGGTTGATCTTGGACAAGAGTAAGACTAGTGACAAGAGCGCATCTTCAAATGATGCAGAACAGTCCACCTCTTCTTCTTCTGATGTTAACAACCGAGAGGCTATGGATGCTAAGCTTACCAGCAAGGCTTTGATACGGGGCTCCCACATGCTGCATCTAGAGGATGTTATCTCGGTGAGCTCTTCTTCTATACCAACTCAAAGATGTTAGCTACAGCCTACCTGTTTCTTTGTTTACAGCTCAAAGATTCATATTAACTTAGAAATGATGGAGAATTGATAATGTGTTTCTTTTACATGTTTGTACAGGTTTCATACAATGTTGGTCTCAGACACTTTACTGTTCACTCTTACCCTATGAAAAAGGCTTCCTGCAGCCTTTCTTGTTTCATGAAAGCTCGAAGAACACGCAAGGACTTCCGCTTCTTGGCTTCTAGCATCGAAGAGGCAGTTCAATGGGTTGTTGGATTTGCAGATCAGCAGTGTTATGTAAACATCTTGCCCCATCCTTTGGTTTCTTCAAAGAAGCAAGCATCTTCAGAGTTACTACCAATCGATACTCCTCCTGAACTGATCTTTAAATGTAAGAGTCCGCCAAAAATGCTTGTCATACTAAATCCAAGATCTGGACGTGGTCGTTCGAGTAAGCTCTTTCATGGCGTTGTGGAACCTATATTCAAGGTATGATATATTGCTGGATTTTGCCAACTTCCTTTGGCAAAATTTAAATGTTTTCTCTCATTATTATTCTTAGGATGGATTACATGGATTTAATTGGTCATCTTCCTGAGTGCCCATAGAGTCTTGTTTTACATTTTGGTTTGTTATGATCAAAGCTTTCCATTTTGTTATTTTCTTACTTCTACATTCCTGTGTCGGTAATGAATATGGAAGAGCTTGGATAAGTGTCTGTGACTAATTTTAATCGTCAAAATGTGGAACAGAAGAGACAAATAAGTTTAGTGGTTGACTGCCTATTCATTGATTTCTCTAGAAGTGTCTTTTGATATATTTTCACAGATTGCAATATAAAAGATCATTTTTGAGTTGCTCTCTCATAGTTTTCTTAGCAAGTAAAGAGACACGAGAGAGAGGGAGGGAAAAGTTGTTTCCTCTCCTTTTACCTCACAGGTATCCTAGTTCGGGAATTGATGATTCTTACTAACTTCCTCTAAACCTCATCGAGGCTGTGACTTTGGCGTTGGACCTAAAGTAGCTTTAGGATAAATTGCAGCGGAAGTCCCTAACTGTTGATCTAGCATGCAGTTTATCCCCAGCCTTTTCAATTGAAACAATTTGGTCCCAAACTTAGGCAAATTTTTAGAGTTAAGACCTTTTTGACCACACGGGAATGCTCACCTAGTCACTTGAGTTAAATTTAGTGGTCAAACTTGTTGTTTCAGTGTAAAATAAACTGAGTCTAAATGTCTAATCTTTGTAGTACCAATTTTACTGGACATAGTAAATTGGTTTGACTGTAAAAAGTTTGAAAGACAGTACCATTTAACTAATCCTACAACAATATTTTTGGATTAAATAAATTGATTAAATTAAAACATCTGGGACTACAATGCATGCTAGGTTAAAGGTTTGGGACCTAAAATGTAACGTGATTACATCTTCCTATTGTAAACTAGAGATATGTCAATCCTCACCGAGTTTAAAGGATTTGTTCAATATTTAATGTTGAATCATAGAAACATGTTATCTTTACTTGGACTAGGGAACCTCCACTCTGAGGCTTAGTAATCAAAATCTTGTTTAGTATGATCATCCACTAGAAGCATCATCCTTAGTCTATATTCTTAGGTATTATCAGAATAATAGCAATCTTTTGTGGGAGAAAGTTATGTTCTTGAGTTAAGATTTCCAGGATTAAACATGATTAAACTACCTTGGAGCCACTTTAGAGGGAGGTTATTTGATTACTAACAATAAGAAATTCTTTTTCGTGGTATAACAGATGGAACTTTTTAAGAGTTGAAGTACAGAATTTGTGAGCATTTCATACCAAAAGTTTTCTTAACCTTCTTACTTCTCCCATGTGCATGAAATTTCCAACAATAAAGATTGGTGTGATTTCGGAATAACCCATTGTATCATATCCTTTTGCAAGTCCAAGTTCCTGAAGTTGTTTTTCTTCACATGCTTATTTTTTCCAACTTGTTAACATGGTTATCATTTTGTCTTGAAGTGTGAAACCCTTTCCTTTTCACAATAGCTAAACTCATCTTCTCTAACGACAACCTAATATTCTCCATTCTTTTTCCAAGAAGTCACTTTTCGAATCTCTCCCATTTCCCGTACTTCTTGTATCTCAACTTGCTAATGGGGCATAAGCCTAGGAGACTCTGTTCCATTGAGTGAAACATGCTTGTGGTCTCCTTCAGTACAAATTTTTTTATGGCTTTGAAACCTTGAAAGGAATGTTATTAGAACCAACCAAAGTGTTTTCCTCATATACTTAAATGATGACTCTAGCTCGTAATAAAGCATCAATAACTATTGTTACCTGCACTGTTATTAATACTAGTTATAACATTAATGACTATTGAACTAACAAGATTCTTTGTATTCTAAACTGAAAGTGACTTCAAAAATGACCTCGAGTATTGGTAGTAATTTTCTGCATTAAATTTAGAGGGAGATTTCCTAACATTTATAGTCTTCGTGAATGTCACAACTAGAAGTATGCATTTGGAACGTGGGCAGATATTTAATCTTAGAAGGCCTTGTTGGGAAGTTAAATTCTAGGATCTGATTCCTGAGGTTGGCATCATCATCAACAACAACACATAGTAGGCTGATTTAGAATGTGGATGTAATAATCTTGGGATGTTTACTTGCAAATCCAACTTTGCTTTTATGGTGGAAGAGTTTTTCTTGGTTAAAGTTGGATTTTTTAAAACATGATTTAGAAGTCTCCTATGTCATACAAAGTGAAAGTTGTGGAATGGCTGGTGTCCTTAATAGGATTTATACTTATAATTGAATGCAACTGTTTTTATCTTCACTTTGGTTTGCTTATGCATAAGAAAGGCACTGCATATATAGATCGTATATTCTTACATTGTCCTCTAGTTATTTCTATGTGGAGTGGGTTAATAAGGAAGATGGAAATTTCGTGAACAGCTTTTGTTTCTTTCTTGAATTCTATATGTTGAGTGGAAAGGAGCTGCCTTTTAGATAAATTTATATGGAGGGAAAAAGGAGGGCATTTGAGACTAAAGAAAGTCTTTAGAATCTAACTCGGGATAAGACTTTTCTTTGTATCTCAGCGGGCTTCACTCTAAAAATTCCAGAATTTATCATAGTTTGATACTTGGAACATTTGGAAACTTATTTGGTATAAAATTGTTTTGGTTGTAAAGCATCTGTTGTGTGGGAGTTATGGGTTGTCCAAGATCTTTCCGTTTTCATATTATTATTTAAGGTATAAGCTTTTACAGCTTGCAGGTTTCAAATTGGAGGTAGTCAAAACAACATCTGCAGGTCATGCCAGAAACCTTGCATCCAGTGTTGACATTAGTAATTGCCCTGATGGTACTGCTGCTCTCTTGTTTTTTACTACCGGATTATATTGGTTCTTGTTGGGTTTTCCTAAGAAGATTTAGTTTCACTGTCTCATAAAAAAGATTTAGTTTCCATATGATGTTAACAGATTCTACAGGCGTATCATTTTATGCTTTTTTTAATGTGATTTTTTCTCCAGGAATCATATGTGTTGGCGGTGATGGAATCATTAATGAGGTTCGTGTCTTCTGCTTTAAAGAATTTTCCCCCTTCTCATATCATGTCTTTTAAAAGTCAATTAGTTTTCATTTTCAGGCATTCTGAATTTTCTATAGTCTTAGGCCTTAGCTTCTGTACATGCTTTCGAGACATATCAAATGATTGTCTTGTTAACCGTTGAAGCTTAAATTTCCCTTCATTTTTTAACTGTGAATTTGATTATGTTCTTCGTGAAGTTGTTTATTTCCGTTTAGTTGCCATCCTTTGTCTTTCTCTTCATATTCTTCCCTAGGCAAAGGTTTAGGAGGCTAATTTCTGGGTCATGAGTTTGTTTATTTTTTTGGTCGATATAATTTTACGATTGTATGGTGTTACCCGCACCAGTGATGGCTTTATTCTGCCTTATGGCCATTTTAGTTACCCTTGATATTAACCTTACCTTTCCATGCTAAGGTATTAAATAGAAAATAAAGGTGAGAACAAATCTTCAAAGCACTCAGAACACTTGAGAGATCAATTGTTGAAGTATCGAACATCCTCTTTCCTTAGATTTTTCCCTTTCCCTTTCTCTTTGTGGCAAGTAATTGTGAAAACTGAAAATCAATTCTTGTGACTTTTAGCTTTCTTGACGTCAATTCTATTGAACCCTTGCTTTTGCCAATCTTTAGCGTACAACCCAACATTTACTAGCATTCTTTCTCCATGAGAACTAGGGTAAGTTATGTGGGTTCTATATTATCTTGACACAAGTCCCTATTGTTACACAGAAGAATTTTACTTAGAGGAGACCGATGAGAAAGTTAATGCTAATAATATGGAGAAAGCTTTATATACGATCATTATATATGTCACGTGGTCAAACAAATGAACCTCGACCATCAATTTTTATAAAATAAGAATTAATATTAGATACGTGAACAACATTAACGATCTAGATTTATAGGGGAAATACAACATGTTATATACAAGAATTTCTCAATAATATGGTTCAAGAAGGCCCATTTTGTCATCTACTTCATGGTGTACTTTAAGTTAAAATAGAGAGTGAGACATATTTTCATTTATTTCTAGTCTGAATTTGCAAATTAGTTTGTGGAGTAAGACATTGTCTTGGCTAATGTGGTATAGCAGTTTAAGTAGCACTCAAATCAATTATAAATATTTCACAATAAAATTTGGGGTTTTCAGGACGTCTTATAAGGTAAAGTTACTTTAGAGAAATTAATATAATATATAATGTTTCTGATATTTATTTATTTATTTATTTTATTTTTTTAAGTTTTGGCTTTGTTTGTAACACAGCGAGTGTGTAGGGAAGATTAGAATTTAGAAGGAAAATAGAAACTTGAATTATATACTTAGAGTGCCAAGAAAACTTGAGATTTTTTATGTTTTATTCATTTTGACTGTTTAGCCTTCTTTTATTTCTGTGAACTGTGTAAGGTATTAAGTGAAAATGATTTTAGCTCCCTCATTTCTATGTGACATGAAGTTGGGATTGTGCAGGTCCTAAATGGTTTACTCACCAGAGAGAACCAGAAAGAAGGAATTTCCATACCTATTGGAATTATACCTGCTGGTTCTGACAATTCACTAGTTTGGACTGTTCTTGGAGTTCGGGACCCAATATCTGCGGCAATGTCTATTGTGAAGGTACTAAACTGATTGAAATATGCACATTGTTCACATTTTCTTCTTATCCTTGGCAATAATTTTGCACATTTTCCTTTGATCATTGTTTCTGCACAAGGTTAAACGTTGGATAGCCTTCTGTCAACTTTGTTGCCATGCCATGATAGTTTGTCATGTAATAATTTTATTAAATACAATTGTGTATATTAATATGATGCCATTAGCATTGCAATTGCGATTAAGATCATTAACACTGTCCACAATCCAATACATGGCTTTCTCAAGGTGGTTTCACGTTGCATGTCTGATTTACTGGAAATTGTATAGCTTCCATGATCCTTGATGGTAACAAATGCTTCTGTTTTTCAATTATGGCCAGTGTGGTATTGTTTTAACTTGGTTAAAAATTGGTGGGAGCTGGGCTGTATATGATGTGGAACAGGAAGTGGCAGAAAATTGAAAGAAAAGGAGAAAGAATTGAGAGATTATAACAGAAACTTGAATAAAGAATTAATAGTGTAAGGGAGAAAGTCATCAATCATGAATTGAAATCCATAATAAATTATGGTTAAATAATCTGTTTATACTTTTATTGGAAATATCATATTATATTAACATGCAAGTACTAGAGTGCAAATAGTGGACTAGCAATCCACTTAGAACAGAAATGAAGCCATGGTCAAAACTTTCTCAAACAAAAACTGCCGTAATTTTTAGTATCATCAAAATTCTACCATCCCTCCATTCACAAGACCCAAAGATTTGCTCCAACCCCGCATTCCCACAACATTCTAGTTTTCCTAGCCTTTATATTCCTTCCATGTGTTTGAAAGATTTTCAGGAATAAAGATTGACATGATTCCGTAATAGCCCATTGTTTCCCGTATTCTTTCGTGATGGAATAAAACTTAAATTTGAAAAATGGTATACTTTATCTGTAAAAAGTTCAAACCAAAGAACTACCATTTGATCTAAAAAAACAATGTGCAAATGTTGCATACCATAAAACAAATAAAACAAGATTTGTAGATGTTCATATATAGTAGCAAAAAGTGCCACGTTTATGTACAATAGTGTATTATTCTCCCCCCTTCTCATGAAAATCCTTAAAGAAAATTATTTGCAAATTGTAACCGCATAACTTAGCTAAAATTTATGTATGGAAATTGTCACATGCCCCTCTGCCAACATCCTTTAATTTCCAAATTCATAATTAACTTTACGCAGAGAGGAAGAGTTTACGTTTATCTTATTATTTTTATATAATGTTATACTTTTAATATATTTTTATTTTATGAACAAAATTTTACAATTTTTATGATTTTTAAGAACTTGACTTGAAGTAGGAGTCAGAAAAACTTTGAAGTTTATAAAATAAAATGTTTTTTAATGTTAATAAGACAATATTGTAAATAAATTAATATGTAGATAATGGCAGCACTTGTAATATAGCAAAGACTCAGACATAATCCTCCAAACATTTCACTACTACATTGGCTATATATATATAAATGATCAAGTGAACAATGCTTACTTAAGGGATAAAATAGTCACTCATTTAATTTTAGAGTTTAATTATTAGAATTGAGGGTTTAGTTTTAACATCTTAAGGCATAGGTTTTATTAACAGGATTGATATTTTCATGTAGGGTATATAATTTGTTTTGCTTATTTTTTAAGATTAGAATAATTCGCCTCTATGGTGCCCACCTTAAGGTGAGCAACAATACTCACTAAATCTTATCCCTATATATATATATACAAACACATGCACACATACATCAATTGGAGTGCATTTGAGTGAAATAAATTTATTTTTATTGGTTTCAGGGGGGTCTTACAGCTACTGATGTTTTTGCTGTTAAGTGGATTCAGACTGGAGTTATCCACTTTGGGATGACTGTGTCCTATTATGGTTTCGTTAGTGATGGTAATTACTCATGCTTAGATTATCTTTTAACAAAGATGTGATTTGTGTTTTGTGCACTACATGATCATTATTCCTTGTGCTCTCTATATTAACAGAAGACTAGGTGGATAAGCTTTTTGATAATGTTGGTAGCATAGTAATAATTGTGGTGTTGCCATGTTGCTCAAGCATGTGTATTTTAGAGCTGTGTCGAGTAGTTTTTACCCTGTACTTGTTAAATGGTTGTAGTAGGCAGCTGTTGAATATCTGGTATCAAGAACTTCAGTCTTTTCAGAGAAGTGCTATTTGATAATACGTTTGAGTGAAGTTTGCAAAATTGTTTGAATTGTGCACTTGATCGATATTGTCCATTTTTTATGATGTATTTGTAAGTTGCAGTCTCTTTCAAATTAATTTCACTACGAGTGTTTTTGTTTCTCAAAACACACTTTTTAAGAACCATAGTCCCTTTTTATATTATTTTTCCTTCTATATTTGTAAGAGTAACATGTAAGATTTTAGGGTGCAAGAAAATATGATTTTTGGTAAATTATGTGCAACTCTTAGCCATTTGATATGTTTATGGGAATGTTGAGTTAGGATTATCTTTATACTAAAATAATTGCATGAATTATTTCAGGTAGTCAATTGTAAACCTTTTGTTCATGAATATAAACATCAACCAGTGTTAAAATTGTTTGCTTAATCAATCAATTTTCAATTGGGTGGTGATATTGCCACAACAATAATTTATTATCGTCATCTTAATCCAATAATGGTAAAACTAAGGTGTAATTAGTAATAGGGGTAAAATTGACATTTCATACACTTTTATTGTAACAATAACAAAAGTAGTTGTAGCAATATCATTGTCCTTTATATTTTGTATTGGTAATAGTCCAATAACAAAGGCTTCTTTTATCCTTTTTAATGTTCCCTTTCAAGTTCATATGAATTGACGACATACCGATAAATGCTTACTAGAGTGATAACGGTTTAGTATACTTGACTTGTACTCACACAAATTAAAAGATCAATCAATATAACATCAAAGAAATTGAACTGATAAGGAAATCAAACTTTTAATTGTAATGAATATTTTCCATTTATGTTTGTTCTTTTATTTGTATTATCGGTGCTCCTGCTCCACTAGAGTTTTTAGGCTTAAGAACACTGTAAGCACCTAAACTTTAACCCACTTTATGTATAAGTATCCGAACTTATTTTTTTGACAATGTCCTGATTTGATAAGTTTGGGGTACCTATATGTTAAAAATTTGATGAAATTTTAACACATGGTACCCAAACTTGTCAATGTGACACAATTAAAAAGTTTTGGTCTATGTGTCAAAAAATAAGTTTGTGTGCCCACGTGTTAAGCCGTCAAAGTTTAGCCAACTTTTTATTTCTGCACCTGATGATACATGTTTTTATTATTCCTTGGTTGCAGTGCTGGAGCTCTCAGAGAGATATCAAAAGCACTTTGGTCCTTTGCGTTATTTTGTAGCTGGATTTCTCAAATTCTTATTCCTTCCCAAGTACAGCTATGAAGTGGAGTATCTTCCAGCATCAAATGAGGATCGAGAAGGAAAATTCTCAACCGAGCCGGAAATAGTTGACATGTCAGATCTATACACAGACATTATGAGGAGATCAAACACAGACGGCATTCCTAGAGCTTCTAGTCTATCGAGTATTGACTCCATGATGACTCCTAGCCGAATGTCTGGAGGAGAGATGGATACGTGTAGTAGCATCCATGCCAGCACTGAACCCTCTGAGTATGTGCGTGGTCTGGATCCCAAATCAAAACGGCAGTCGACTGGGAGGAGCAATTCAACTGCTGAACCTGAAGTTATTCATCCTCAGCTCCCTCTGTCAACAACTCCAAATTGGCCAAGAACCAGGTCAAAGTCAAGGATAGACAAAGGGTGGACTGGACTCACAACCACAAATGATGCCTCCAGATGTTCTTGGGGGAATGCTGCAACATATGATAGGGAGGATATATCATCAACTTTATCTGATCCTGGTCCAATTTGGGATGCTGAACCTAAGTGGGATCGTGAACCTAACTGGGATGTGGAAAATCCCATTGAGCTGCCTGGGCCATCAGATGATACAGTAGCAGGGCCAAAAAAGGAAGCTTCCAAGTATGAAGATAAGTGGGTGGTTACAAAGGGTCAGTTTCTTGGAATTTTGGTCTGCAATCACGCTTGCAGAACTGTTCAGAGTTCTCAAGTGGTGGCACCAAAAGCCGAGCATGATGACAACAGCTTGGATTTGCTCTTGGTCCGTGGAAGTGGTCGATGGCGGCTCTTAAGATTTTTCTTGCTGCTGCAGATGGGCAGACACCTCTCTCTTCCTTATGTCGAATATGTTAAGGTACTAGCATTTCAGGTGGATAGCAAATGATAAACTACAATAGTCTATAATGGATCTGACTCAATTGTCTCTTTGCAGGTGAAGTCAGTGAAGATTAAGGTATCTGGAAAGCACAAACACAATGGTTGTGGCATTGATGGAGAGCTATTTCCACTCAATGGGGAAATCGTTTCTTCTTTGCTTCCAGAACAATGCAGACTTATTGGTCGTTCCCCCGGCCAATAGGTATGACAACTATGAGTTTCAGTTTAGTCATTCTGGGCAGCAAACATTTATGCTTATTTCTATAATGGAAATGACGAATATCACAGTACCAACTAGAATGCCTTATGCTTTATTGTCCTCTTAACCTATGACATTGCCCCTTTTTAACAGCTCAGATCCCTGTAAATTTTTGTCCGGTAATGTGTACTTGTTGCTTGTCTGTTTATTTGCTCCTTCCTTCCTGCTACTTTGTCATGCATGTATTCTAGTCCCTTGTTTGATACCTGCTAGAGCTGTTGTGTAATTTCACTTCTGGCATTCCCTTGCCTTTGATAACCTTCAGATTGCTTCATTGTTACTTGTTTTGTAAAGCAATTTGTTACTTATCATCCATTATTTCTTGAAACCTGTATTCCTTATTGATTATGTTATTTGGCTCGTTGTGATCTTTAATACTGTGGTCAAAGAGCTGGCCTTGTCTCAGAAGTACAACGATTAATTCAATAAAATAATAATTTTTATAAAGGAATAAATCAGAAGTACATATTATTTTACAAAAATATCATATATTTTAACTTATGTTTCTTTAAAAAATTACACTAATCAACATCTTTGAAATAGATATTTAAGAGATTTAAAAAGGATCGTGCTAACTAACTTCAGAAACATCTTTGAAAATCTTCATTCCATTGGAGTTTAGGCTTAGCAACTAATTTACCTTTGTTAATCTAGCAACACTTTTCAAGCCCAATAGCAACGGAACCATCTTTATCCTCATCCAAATTTAGAGAAAAGTGTTATGTTTTTGTCCTAGATTAAAATTGATTAAAAATAGTATTATTTAGTAATCGATTTAAAAAAGAGGGCAAATTGGGAATAAATTGTATTATTTTAGTTAGGGGTTGCAGTTTTTGACACGATACGATAGCACGATCCGAATACGATACGAATTTTTTTTAGTAAGAATTGATTACTAATTTTTTTATGTTCTTAAAAGGTTTTGTTATTTCTTACTATTATAATTAAGTAACACAAAAAAAATTCAAATAAATTTTTTAATGTGTCAACTAACACGAAAACATGACACAAATAATACGAACAAACATGACACGAATACGAACAAATATGATACGAACACAACTACAATATAATTGACACCCCTAATTTTAGTAAATGAAAAATTTGTTAAAATAAAATTTATTTTAATTTCAATGTTGACTTTTTGACTCGATGAAAGTTAATTCAATTGAGCAACACATGCTCTATTTATATTAATTGAATGAATGAAAGTTAAATAATTGTAAATATTTTTGTACATACTTGTTACAAATTCAGTGCTTTGTATGCATAATATGTAGCTTTTCTTTAGAGACGAATTTGAAAAAATATGCTAAAAAAATATCACATAACATGTAATCTATGATTGTAAATTCAATAAATGAAAGTCAATGATTGAATATTGGATAGCTCACATGACAGGACGTGGGTTCAAAATTTGTGAGGTGCGTTGTTTGTCCTCCGAAAATGAACGTGATTTCTCGGCTTTTCAATCAAGTCGTTTTACTAGTCGTGTTCCAATTTTCTTGGTGCCTGTAGCTAGCCTGCAGTTGGTAAAAAATAACAAAATTATCGATAATTTTAGTGTGTGATAGTGTGCGATATTTATCCTATCTTCCATACTCAAGTGAAATTTTTATTATAAAAAAGAAAAAAGAATATAATAGTATAATTATATAAATATTGTGAGTATATTTGTAATTATTGAAGTGTTTTGAACGTGTTTGATATCAACTCATTACGTTAAATTCACAATTTTTAAAATTAATTTCTAATACATTAAAAAGAAGTTACAACTTACAATGTGTAAAATATATATATATATATATACTTAAAAAAAAACACTAATTCTAAATTCTCTTTTTTTAATAGATAGGGAGGGGGAAAAAATTCATTTCGGGTTGTAAGTTCGATTAAAAAATATCCCAAAAAAATAAATAAATAAATAGATAAACAAAATATTCTGATCCGTTCTCCGTGTTAGGGAGGGTAGATTGAGACCAAAGAATATAAGGATAAGGAGAAGAAATACAGTAGCGAATAGATTCAAAGAGAAGAAATAATTTGGGAGATAATAATGAGTACGGCAACGGTGGGATTGCTAAGCTCGGCCGCTAAAGTGACGGCGACGAGAACAACCGCGTCTATTAATGCTTCTTCGTCTTCTACATCTTGTTGTTGTGGTGCTCCTTTTATAGCCGCCGTTTCTTTATCGTCTTACAAATTCACGGCCATTTTAACAACATCAAGAAAATTAAGGTTAACTTGCGAGGTCACGTCAGATTCCAAGACCTCTTCTTCTTCTTCTGTTTTGTCACCGTCTTCTGATGATGATGATGATGATGAATCGGCTGTTTCCAAAATCGGAGCTAAGATAAAGGTGAAGGTGCCGTTGAAGGTGTATCACGTTCCCAAGGTTCCCGAATTGGACCTTACCGGCATGGTTGGTGAGCTCAAGCAGTATGCTGGTCTTTGGAAGGGCAAGCGCATCTCTGCCAACTTGCCATTCAAGGTTGAGTTCGTTATTGATGTCCAAGGGCGTGGGTCCCTGAAATTCTGTGCTCATCTCAAGCGTGACGAGTTCGATTATCTTTCGGATTGATTTATCACTAACAGCGAGTATTCCACATCTAAACTTCTGTATGCCAGGCAATTCTGTCTCTCCCTTTCTCTAAGACTATATATGTTTGAATCTCAAAAGGAATGAAAAATGAAGAAAAAATAATTATGTATAAATTTGAATGGATTCTGTTGTTATGATTACATTATTTCAATATGAACGGAATTGGTTATTCTGCACAAGATATTGAGTGACTGCTACATCTCTGCATTTTGCCTCATTTATGATCTCTCTGCAGTGCGGTAGAACTAGAACCTACTAGCTAATTCTGACTCCTTAATTCTTCTCTTAGTGGATTTGTGAGATGAGCTTAATTCAGTTGTTTTTTTAAGAACTTATGGTAACAATCTCCCCATACCAAAGGCATTCATGACTTACTCCAACATTTTGCCTTTTCGGTTTCTGGACTCAGATCTCTTATCATCCTTTTTTATCTGCTTCTCTAGGGGCTTGAAGAGAAGGATGAAAAAAAAAAAAAAAAAACTTGCATTATAGCTGTTTGACATAGTGGTTTCAAATTCAAGACGATTTTTTTTGTTTTTTGGTCATGACCAATCACCATCAATCATAATTGTGTTGTCGTTGCAGTAGTAGAAGTGTTTAGAGAAATTTGAAGATGGATTTAATACATGCTCGGTTCTTTTAACTTTTAAGTTGCAATTGTTATTTTGGAGATGGTCACCCATGTGGTAGAAGTTGTTTGGTTTTAACACATGCGCTCTTTCATCACTCGTCGGTTAACCGGCACTTAATCCTATTTGGATTTTGTGATATCTCATCTCACCTTAATTTGAGTATACTTTTCAAACTAGTTTCTCTATTGGGTTACTGTAAATGATTTGAAAATTGAGGAAGTGGTGAGGAATTCATTCATAAAGGTTATCTGTTATTGTATGTATGACAGTATGAGGTTTTAATTGTGTTGGTCTTGGAGGCAAAGCATTGTCAAAGAGGGGTAGGGTTGCTAGCTGTGAGAATTTATTATTTGTTTTAGGGTTTCACACTTTCATGTGATGTGGCTCTCCTTCAGCTTTTGTGATTTAGTGTTTTGTTGATTATTTTGCCACCAACTTGAAAGCATATTTGGAGTCAAATATTTTCACCTTCAATTTGATTCAGCTTTTTGGTTTCTCAAAAATATTTTTTGCACGATAGCATCTGACCATCAACATATTGGAGCTCTAATTGAGATTATATGCGAACTGTTTGCAAACATATGCTAGCATTTGGATCTCCAAATAGGCTCTTTCAAGAAACTTACTAGTTGACTGGGTGATGAATGTTCCACAAGCCAATTACGAACACTTGTTATTTATTTTTATAATGTGGTGTAATTGTAAAGCAGTCTGCCTATATAACTGGGGGCAATTGTGTTGGTTTGTCGTATTTATGTTGTGTTTGTATCGCATCGCATATTGGCATTAATCATGTCATATTTACGCGTTAGTTGACACAGAAAAATGTACTTAATTTTTTTTTTCGTGTTATCTAATGATAATAATTAGGGGTGAACATATATAGGTTGGTTGGGATTTAGATCAAAATTGGAACTAATACAATATGATCGGTTTTTTAAAAATGAGAACCGAACCATAAAATTTGAAAAACTAATCCAACCTAAACTAATTTTTTTGGTTTGGTTTGGGTTAGTTAAAGGAAATTTCTTCCTTTTTTTTTTCCTTTAATGAATTTTGTTTATTAATTTTTTTTTAAAAACTCTTGTATTATAGTTTTGAAGTTTTTAATGCTAATTTTATCATAGTACTTAATTTTAAAAATATAGATTTTGGTCACTTATCTAATATCATTTTCCATATCAAACACAAAGTGCAAGAAAAATTAGAAATATAATTAAGACAAATAAACAATAAGGAATAGTAATCACATACATGGCAAAATTTGTTAATTTTTATATCTAATAATATTGTTCAGTAATGTTCATACAATGAAAACTCTAATGACAAAAATATGAAAATAATGTAATTATAAATTTACAATGGATAAATTAAATAATACAAAATTAGTGCTTCACGTGGATAAAAATTAAAATAAATGAGTATTTGGTAGAAAAGTTTTTGCATGAATTTTGTTTAAATATCCAAACTCTAATGAAAAAATGGGCAAAACTTGTTGACAATTAGCTAAAGTTGGACGAATATGTGACTTGTGAGAGGCGTTTATTTAAGTTTTTGGGAGAAAATTGATTCATTGAAAGTATAAATTTAATTAACTGTAAATAAAAATTAATTTTTTTTTAAATAATTCTATGAAATAACAATATAAATATAAATATAATAAGAAAAAATTAATAAATGAATTGGGTTAGTTCGATTTTTTAAAGATTTTAATAAATGAAAACCAAACCAACTCAATATTAATCGATTTTTTATTACGAAAAATCAAACTAAAATAATGAAATTTAAGAACCGATTTTTTTGAATTAGGTTGCGTTGGATTGGTTATGGATATTTTTGTTCACTCCTGATAATAATAAGAAATAACAATACTTTTAAAGATATAGAAAAATTATTAACTAAATTTCTTATCTATGTTGTGTCGTGTTCATGTGTGTTATCTTGTTGTTGCTCAATATGGTGTATAAAATTTTACACAAGTGCACATATCGCAAATAAGTAATATAATTAGATCGTTTCCACAGAGATTAAAATACTAGAAAATATCGTAAAAATTAACCATTAAAATCAATATTTGGTATTTTTGTTTATTAAAATAAAATAAATAGTACGAGAGGACAAGAGTGAAAATACTGAAACAAAGTTTAACGAGAAGGATATCAAAAATCACAAGTAGATAAATTGGTTATGATTGCAAATGTGACAAGTGATGTAGACAAACTACGTTGCTGCAGTAATGCTGTGACAAAATGCACCAATAACTAGAATTGCAAAAATTACAAAGAATTTTTCCGAATCTGCAATGTTTATATATTCTTTGAATCAATGAAATATATTCTTATGCACAACTGAATCTAAGAACAACGTTTCATGCACAAATTCTCTTGGGTTATGTGAAATAATTATATATTTCTATATTAATTTCTACACATTATTCTAGTTTCATCCAACTTAAATTAACCTTTTTAGAATTAATTTCAGTTTTCTATCCTATCAATTGTTGATCAGGCAATCAATAAGAATAAATCAATAAATTAAGCATCGAATAACTAGCACCTTTTGTCAAGCAAAGCACAAGTTTCTAAAATTGAAGCACAAAGTTTACATACACTTGCACATCCAAAATCTTAACTGAATGAAAATTTAGCCAATCATGTTCATGAAATCAAATATCAATTAATTCATATTCAACATCAAATCTATATAGTTATAAAAATTTGAAAAATAATAAAAGAATAATAGAAGAAGGAATAAATTAATAAAAACTCCTTTAATTAAATCTCAATAAATTGAATTCTAAATCTCTAATTCTCTCTTGCTTTCTTCAATGATTATCCTTACAAATCGAACCTTTAATTAGTCTCTTTCTAGATCCCTCTTGCTGCCCCTGTATTTCCTTTGTTTTCTGCAGAATATTTTTGCCTCTATTGTGCCGAACTGTTCTCTATTCTGCTGCCCAGATCTACTTGTTAAATCAGCCCCTGTTTTTTGTATTAAACCTTAGGTTTAATTTGGGTTAAACTCCTTGTGTTAAGTCCCAAAATTGCCCTTAAAAATGTGAGTCATTAAATGTCCAAAATTGTCCTTTTTTTGAAAGTCAAAATCAGTTTTTATTATTTATTTCTAGATCAGTTCCTGTTTTCCTGGTGCAATGTTGCTACAACAATGCTGTGGCAAAGCTGCAGTAAAGCTGGTTTATGCATTTTTTGTTGTTTTCTTTATCTCTTGTAAAGGCAATGAAAATATAATGAGTGGACATCAAAATATAACTCTTTCTAACGAATTTCATGATTATTTTGGATTTATTATCAAAAAGTTTACTTAAATCCACAAAGTCCACAAATATTGTATAAATGATTATAATGTGCAAATATTCTCATATGAACTAGCAAGTATTTATGAATAAGAGTTAATAATACTTTAATAAATTAGAGTTATCACTTGTTATGTTAGAAATTGCAATCCATAATATTACAAAGTAAAAATGGACAATCTACCTCCCCTGGTCATACAGCACCAACAGCTTATCTACTCTTAACATGGAACCACCAAGGAGCAAAATAGTGCGCCAAACAAAGCAACATTATCGATTGAATTGGGTAGCCTAGATATCAGACGTACATTTATCTTCTAATTTTGAAGCAGAAATAACACAACAAATCAACAATCCAACTAAAAATTTCAGTACGAAGGATTAACTCAATCTTCTCATCCTACCAATTTATTCTCAGTCTGCATGAAATCAATTTTAATGGAAGTCGCTTGAGTTCTTCATTCTAACTGGGGTACATATTGTAAGGTTTATTTGTATTGGCAATTTTCGTGGACAAAATGTTTAATTGTAATCTAGCATAAGTGTTCACCGTTCAATCAGATGATACATGATGATGGAGTTACCAAGCTTGCAATGCTCATATGAAAGGTAAAATATTCTCTCATGCATACATCCTCACACAATTGAGCACTACACTTAGTATGAATAGAATTGTTGTGAAAGTAGAGTCCTAGTTTAAGTAGAATTGTTGTGAAAGCAAAATCCTAACATGAGTAGAATTGTTGTGAAAGCAAAATTCTAGTATGAATAGAATTCTTGTGAAAGTAGAATCCTTATATGAGTAGAATTGTTGTGAATAGAATTGATGTGAAAGAAGAGTCCTTATTTGAGTAGAATTGTTGTGAAAGCAAAATCCTAACATGAGTAGAATTGTTGTCAAAGCTAAATCCTGATATGAGTAGAGTTGTACTCTATTATTAATTCTCTTTCAAGTCAAACTAGACTCTATATAAGCAACACTTGTTTGTGCAAAACATTCAACCCACACCGAAATAATATTTTCTACATCTGTTAAAGCTTTCAACGAAAAATCTTATTCTCTTCATCTATTAATCTTAGGCACTTTCTTGTTTTTAATTGTTCAAACATATTGTGTGGTCATGTTTGAATAATTCACGTGCCTAATTGTTTTTCATGATATTTAGAATTGCATGATAGTTCTAGAGTTTACTAGCTGATTTGTTTTTACATCATATGCTGTTGAATCTGCTAGTTAGGATTTTTCATTGTTTGAATCCGCTCTATGACACACTTTGCACTTGTGCTATTTGTGCTAACGTTTTAGGTGACGGGTTCGATTGATCTTGTGGGACTCAAGTAGATCGGAACGTTGTTCCGGATCTAGATACCTAGCTTGTGGAGGCTATGAAAGGAGCGGCGGCTCGTAAGTAAATTACAGAAAGAGGGATCTATCTGTGAAGGATAGTTCTAAGACCTATGGTTGTAATTGAACATTGATTTTCATAGTGGATAGTTAGGTGGTCCGGTGGACCGGTGGTTTTCCTCTTAGGTCATTGGAGTGGCCTAGGTTGTTTCCACCTAAAAATATCGTGTTTTATTTTTTATTCCACATTTTATCTTTACACGCGATTGCATGTCTGGCCGTTGTGATTAGGTTACATAATTAATATTTGTTAAAATTGAAAATAACTTATTCACTTTCCTCTAAATATATTTGATCCGTAATTAAAAACTTTCACATATAAATCAATCTTGATAAGGAAATGCTTTGTAAAATGATTTTTAAATTTATGTTTCATACTTTAACCGTGTTACATTACTAAAGTTGTATTCCATCCTATCATTACTGTGAGGCTAATAGCAAGGGTGGTTCATCCAATTTTTTAACACCTATTATACTTTTAAAAATAAATAATTTTATTTTTGACCATCTCCATAAATTCTAAAAAATAATTATTAAAATAGAATTTAAGAATATATTAATTTTAAAAAAAATATTGTATGTAATTCAATATTATTAGGGTGAATATATTGACATATAATTTTTTATTATTACAAAAAAATACATGAATTATTTATTTTTTACCTATAAATAGTTACTTTTTAGTGATATTATTATTAGATAAATTTATCATTAATAAATAATATACATGTTATTAATTAATAATAAGAAAGATAAACAATTATTTACTTTAAATTTGATTATATAAAGAACAAAAAATCTTATATTTCTTAAATCACTATATGTATTCAAGTTTCTTAATAATCTTTAATTTTTTTTTATAAATTAATTGAGATTATGCAAAATAAGAACAAATAAGTATCGTAAAAATGTCTTCATCTTTTTTTTATTATTGTTTTTATGTTTTTTTATAGACATGTCTTCTTCTCTTTCTTATGCGTCTCTTCTTATTTTTAAAGTTAAAAAATTATATTATTTTTATTTTTATTTTATTCAAATTTTAGACATAAATGTTTAGTTTTATAGACTATTTTAAACTTTTTATTTTATTCCAAAGTTTTAAAACTCTCAATTCTATTATATCATAATTAAAATAAATTTAATTTCTTGTCAATTGAATACACAAAAAAATAACTTTTACATACAATATTTATTAATTTAATTTTTTTCATTTATTATTTATATTTGACAAAACAATATTTTAATATCATTAATCAATTATTATTGATAGATAAAAATTTGATTTATAAAAAATATTTGAGGCCTTATTTTATGTTTTGCTTTAAGCTACAAATGTCTTTGAACCGCCTTTGGCTAATAGGATAAAGCAAGGTTTTAAAAGGCGAAAACTACCCTCAAGGCATACTACTTTTTAGGCGAGGCAAAATTCCAAAAAATATATAATAAAAAAAATTACAAGACATCAATTATCTCAAAACATCATAGTAAACTCATAATAACTTAAAAATTAGTAACTAAAATTCAAATTTTGCATCCAAGTAATAAATAATCGATACTAGCTTAAAAAATAAGCAGTTTATCGTTTAAAACGACATGAATTAAAACGAAAGAAAAGGCAAGCAAAAAAAGAAAACTTTAATTATTTATCGACCTTACTAGGGAGAGAATTAACACAAAAATTAGAAGATAATTGGTAAACAATATTAAAATTATCATAATATGCAAAATATGAGAAAAGAAAAGAGATTTAGGAAGAAAAATAGATTAAAAAAATATATTTCTTAATTATTGAAAGGGTTGCTTGACTAATTTTTTTTTTAAATAGAGTTGGGGGACGAAGAGCAAGAACAATTCAAAAGAGCAAAAAATGGTAAGGTAGGACTAATAGATTTGAAAACTTTAGATTGTGATTTATGTTATATTTTCATTATTTCTCATATTTATTAGCTTGAGAAGGCTGATATTAATAGAAGCTTTTTTAAAAAACTAAAATTGGACCTAATTTTGGGTTTTAAGTTTATTATTTTAACCCAATATTGAAAATATTAGCTTTCATGCGTTTTTTTATGGAAAAAAAACCTTAATACAAGAGGCAAGTCTGAGACATTTTTTCAAAACAATGCGATAAGATTTAATTCATTCGTGGTTTATAAGGCACTCATTATTAAAGTCGGCTGCAATCATGAATATTATATACAATAATTTGATTGTTTTATATACCGCTCATTCGAGCAACATGAAATTTTCGCTCTGTTTCACAAACTGCTGTATTTGTACTTTTATATTTGGTCAAAAGGTAGTAATCTGTTAAGGAGGTACCAACCTAGTTGGGATGTTCCGGTGCACCCACTGAAAACTGTTAACTACAATCTTTTATAAAAAAAGAAAAAAAGGTAGTCATCTGTTCCAACATTCATGGGTTAACTAGAAAGTAAATATCTAGCGCATTTTTCACGTTCATATAACACCCAAGCTCATATCACTCAAACAATACTAATTTTCAATCATTTTCTTAATTTAAATTGAGGTTTGTGAGATTTTAAATATACAAGTAAATTTTAAATACAATGTCAATAATACAATAGATTAAGTTGCTCGAATCTTAAAAATTAAATTTTTGTTGACTTGATTGAGTTACAGCACACTTTCTTGACTTAATTATCTATTATTACAAATAATACATTTTATTGTATTAGTTGTTAATTATACTTGTATTTGAACATTTTCTTATTACCAATAGAAGTATTCTCCTACTATGAAAAAACAATTCACTCTTTTAAGAATATGCAGATTTTTTTTTTTCCTTTTATAGTTCAAACTATAACTTATTGTGCTTCAAACTTCTGCAACATCATACCACAACCACATAAGATGTAAGATATTAGCATGTTCGGTATCTGTGTCAATTTTTTTATTTTTGAAATGAATTTTCAATTTCAAAAACTTTTGGAAAAAAAGTTTATTAGTATTGATTATTTGATAACAATTTTTTAATTTTTAATTTCTAACTTTTTAAGCAGTAAATAAAATATCAAATATATTTCTCATAAATTATCATTAAATTGACTCTTTAATTATTTTAGGTAAGATTAGGTTATTAACTTCGTGCGGAGAAAGAAAAAAAAAATAGAGATTCAATTCCAAAGCTAGCTTTTTTTTAACTTCAAATTTTGAAAAATATAAATTGAAAATGAATTTATCGATATTATATAATTTCTAAAATTTAAAAATTGAAATGATTATGAAAAGGAACCCTTAGGGAATCAGACATAAGATATTACGCCAACACCTCACAAGATAAATTATAAGGTTATTCATAACTACAGAAGATCGGAAATTCAAATAACCAAAAAGAGTACTTAAATTCGTAATTGGTTTAGACAAACATGTTAAAACACCCAAACTTTTGTCAAGAAAAAAAAAAAAAAAAACTTAACGATTACACTTTTCAGACAGAAACATCACTAACATCATTGACAGATTTGCGCCATGCATATTCCCTTGCTCCATCCTTGTCAACAATTTTGATCACAAAGTTTGGTGGTGCCACAACCAGCCTAGACCGAATCTCTGCAATGCATTTATCAACCAAATCAATTGCCTCTTCGAGTGACATGTTACTGTGGTAGTGTCTGTCCATCATCGAAAGTGAAAAATAGGATCCATAGCCAAATGCACCCTTATCAACCTTGTGAAGTGTAGCAATATAATCAATGTAGTACAGTGATGGGCCAGTCTCCTTGTCATATCCAGCCAAAAGAATGTTCACAGAGTATGGATTCTGAAATATCATGTACCACAGCTAAGTATGTTTATGATGAAGTTATTAGAAGCACCAACATACAATTATTCTCCAAGATGAGTATGGGGAAACCATTTGGCTTTTGCAAAAAGAACTAAAAATGCATTATATAACAACTAATGTATTATTGTTTAATACATTTCAAAGGGAGGCAAATTTGTGAGTACACCATAACACAAACCCAAAAAAGTGTTAGAAATGATCGTAATTGCTTTTTATTCAAAGGTCTAGGTTTCTCTTAATACTTTTGTTTTCAGAAGCAACTTCGTATTGCATTAATAAATAAGCAGACATATACAAATAGTAGACCAACAATCCACTTTAAAAGAGTAAAAAAAAAAATCACCAAATCATAAAGTAACTATCGTATTCAAAACTTCACCTCTATAGCTAATTACAATATCTATAATTAAAACTTATATGAAACGAGAATAGCCATTTTACTCTTTAGAGACTGAAACCATGATAAAGCCAAAAACAAAAACTCTCCCATAAACAGTTGCTATCGTTCTCAACATCATAAAAAAAAATTCAAATACTCTCTATCGACAATAACCAAAAGAATTGTTTCAATCCCACAATTCCACAAAAACCTAAGCCTGCCTTCATACTCTTCTCTGCATGTGTGTGATTTCCAGCAATAAAGATTGACAAAATCCTAAAAAAGCCCATCGTACCCCGATATTCTTTTGTAACTTTATAGTGTGGGAATAAATTATACGTCTTCTAACCTATGTTACATGGACTCTTTTAGAACACTGAGAGTCGTAAATTTTTGGATAAGTATCTGAGTGTCGGACATGACAATTTTTCTAATTTTTTTTGTAAATTTACATCAAATCGGAGTGTCTGAGTACCCATGTTGATGTGCATATTGTTTGGATACGAGTACTTTACAAAAAATGAATAGTCAAAATAACATAACTTCTAACCTATTCTTGCAAAGCACACACCAACTAGATGGATCCTAATCTCATTTGTATTTGCCTTACTAAGATATAATGACCGAAGGCTGGTATAGTTGGATCATCCACAATAACCTCAAAATAGGATTTACATGAAGCACAAGATGAATTCTTAATCCATATCATTTTATCACTGTTGTTGATTCTAATTGTAATCATCCATTTTGATTCAAAGCATGCCTACTTTTAATAACTCCAAGTCAAATAAATTTTGCTCCATGGGAACTCCAAAGCCAGTTGCCTAGCAATCCCTTGTTTCTTTAAATGATATTACCAAGGCCTAATCTCTTTTCTGTCATTTGTCATCAGTAATACCTTGCCAAAAGAAGCCTCGTTAATTTCTCTAATCTCTTAGCCACTTTCACAAGAATCTTAAAAATTGATAAGGAATAATGTATAATACTTGACGACACCAAATTTATCCAAGTTAAAGGCCCCTCTAGAGAAGAAGCTCACTTCCATCCTACCAACCTTTTTTTTCAATTTCTCAATGAATGGTGACCAACACTACACATGATTTGGAATTCCCACACAGGTGGACTGAAATATTTCAATAGTCAAATCCCACCTCACAACCCACTGAGTTGGCAAGAGACACCACCCGTTGATTTAGCTTGGTGCCTCCATTTGTAACTGGATTACTGTTTCACTTTATACCTTTGTGATTTGTAATTGCACGTATAAATATAGGATAATGATATTGCCACAGCAAAAGGTATGAAATCATTTTTTTAACCCTATAATTAAATATAATTTAATGTCACTAGTGTTGAAAAAAAATTTCATTAACAAAAAACAATTACGGTAATAACAATTTAGATTGTAGCAATATGCCACCATAAATATAATATAATGTTACTTATGAAGAAAATGAAGGTTTGGTGGTTAAAACTATGGATGTTAGTCTGTTTGCAAAAGAGAAGTCAAGTGGCAAAGTAAATGCTGCTATGAAAAAGACAACTGCCAAGAAATTTCTTGAAAAATTTCAAAATGTGTCGCCAAAAAAGTTGTTGAAAACAACCAGGTTAGCTACGGCAGGGTGACTGTTCAGTAGCACCGACATGTCAGGGACAACGAACAAGTTGGGAGGGTAAGGTGGGTGGTAAAATTAGGCTTTTTTGCCATTTTTAAGATTGATAACAGTAACCGCTAGTGAGCAGGGGAGTTGGAATAGGTAGTGCGGTCGAAACGGGTGATGGTTGAGATGGGTTGTAGCGAAGCAGTAGTTGGTCGGATTATGAGGAAACATGGGTCTTTTCATACCTTCTATATATATCTCTTATATACCAAGTTACCGAGAGTGGCTTGGGTACTTGACCGGCAAAGTAAGTGATGGCTAGCTATTAAAAAGCATACTGGTTAGATGGATGGTGGTGGTTTGGTGTGGGTTGTGGTGATGGTTTACTTTGCCCTCATCAGCCAATTTCAAAGAAAACTCAATTCCCCTTTTCAAGTAACTATGAAAATGAGACTGAAGGAATAATTTGTAAAGGTTAAGAACAAAACCTTTGTCCAGCCCAAAACCCATCCTGATGTTTTTGTGAAAGAATGTAAGGGGGAATTAGTGTTATATGAAATCGAACTACTCAAACACAGATTAATATGTTTCTTCGTTCTTAAAATTGAATCAAGTTTTATGTTCTCCTTCTCCAAAATATATTTTGCATGGAATTTAAGTCATGCTTCAGTAATAGATTATTTTGATCGGGATTAAAAAAACAAAAAGGGTAGTTCATAGAGTCGCATACAGTATCCCAGTCTCCATTGTAATTCATAATCAAGGAATCTCTGTCAAATTAATCGTGAATATTTAAGGATAATAAAAACATAGTGGTGGTACCTACTTCATTTCTTTTCTTTTGACGCACCTCCATGCATCTTTTACTCGCAACCAATGAAGCTATTCTAAGTGAAGAAATTTACCGTACACCAAAGTGATTACTACTCTCTTAATTATCTATACAAACATCCAGAACGTCAATATTATCCTAAAAGTAACCTGTAAAAAAGGCAATTAAAATCTCACATATGCATAACAACAACTCCAACAGGTGTTGCATTTTATGAATGAGTTGCTTTCAACAAACCCCGATTAACATCTAAACTGAAATAAAAAAAAAATCCTAAATTTTTAGACACGCATAACGAAAGTTTAACTCGTTACAAAAGATATAACTGTTGAAATAAAACAGGAGTACCTTGAAATGGGAGGAAAATAACGGGAGAGAACAAAAGGAGGATCGATACCTTTCTCAGAGCAGTGGCAAGTTCGCCTCTGGTGAAATTAGCAGCGGCGGCAGTGGTCAATGGGATCCCATTGCGGAACTGATATAAGGCCACATTTTTTTGTATATACTCTGTGAATTGAACCCTAATTCCCATAGAGTTATAACAACAAAAATCAATATCAAAATAAACTCAAATCAAATTCAAAAATAAAGAACAAAGACAAATAAAGCATGAAAATATGGAAATCCAGAAAAACTCAGACCTATCACCGGGCTCGCCACTAGCAGCGACCAGCTTGTGGGAGTCAAGAACCAAGATCTTGTCCTCGTTCGATTTGTGAACCAGTATGCTATGAACAGCCGAAGTGTCCGCGGCGACAATAGCAAATCCATTTCCTACAAGACCAAAAACGCATTCCATTATCTTATGGGGCCTTTAGTGTGATTTTCTTCTTCTCTCGGATTCTTATTCGGGTTACTTGGCTGGAAAAGCTTTGGCCTTATTGTTTCTTCGGCGAATTGTTTATTTTTCTTAATTACTTTTTTATTTATATTTGCTGCGGAGGTTATTTCAGCGACTTGAGAAGCAAGTTTGTGCCAGGGATTTTTTTTTTTTTTCCACAATACGGATAAGAAAGAGCTCTATTGTATAAGGATGTTGTTTGGACTTGGTTTATTGTATCTAAAATAGCTTAGTACTCGTATAAATTTTACAAATAAATCATTCTTATTACAAAAATAGAACAAAAATAGAGGCCAAGTGTATCCTACTTTATTACAAGTCTTTCTATTTATACAGACAATAAATTTCTAAGGTGGTGTTTGGTTCGCTGAATGTAATCTTAATGTAATAGAATGTAATGTAAAAGAATCAGTATTACTATTACAGTGTTTGGTTTAGTCACTGTAATAAAAAAGGAATCAGTAATACAATGTTTGGTTTGACTACTTACTGTAATGTAATGGAATAGAAAAAATATATATAATTATTTTAAATTCAATAATTAAGCAAAAAAAAAATTAATTATAACAAAAAAGAATAACATATAAAATTTAAGCAATTCATAACAACAATTAATAAACTTTAATTAATCACATAAATTTAATTACAACAATTTCAACAAAAAAAATTACAATTTTAGCCAATTCATAACAATAATTAATAAAAAATACAATTTTAGGAAAAAAAAAAAAACAGTTTCAGCAAAAAAAAAAATACAATTTAAAAAAAAAAAACACTAAAAATCGTGGGAGCGCAGAGGGAGGACGCGAAGGTTGGATAGCAACGCGATGGCTGGACGGCGACGCAATGGGACGAAGCGATGGCTGGACGTGAGGACGCGATGGCAGGGACGACGACGCGAGCTGGCCGGGGACGACGACGACGATGCTGGCCGGGGACGACGACGGCAGAGGACGCAATGGCAGAGAACGCTCACTGTTCAACACATGTAATCTTTTTTCCTTCTCCACATGTAATTGATTACATTACATTACATGTGTTTGATACAACCAAACACTGTAATGTGCAGAATCAATTACATTACTTATTCCATTACAGTGTACCAAACATGACCTAATATTTCTTTCTTTAGGTAGCAATTTGGTAAATGTCTTCATTTTATCTAAAGAGAATCTTAATATCTAGACACATTTTTTTTTTTTTAGATTACATTATGTTATATTAAACACTACATTATAACATAATATATAAAAAATAAGTGTTTACATAAAGCATATAGATGCCAACAAAAATATCAAATAGTCCAAATAACAAGCAAAGAATAAGTAAATGATAACTTTTATCTCCATGGAGAACCATTTTGTTATTATATTTAAATGTCCCTTATCTCACCATAGTCACAGCCCATAAAACTCGCAACAGCAATAGATACAAGAGCATTTGTGTTACTATTATACAGTAAGAGTTTACCAAAAGGACAATGAATCCCAACAAAAGCATCATTAATAATAGCTAATGGGAAGAATTTCTACAATTTTGCTTATTCTAAACCTATTGAAGTCTCCCAATCATATTCATTATGCTAAAGGCATTGCTTTTACATGCATGATGAATCAAAAGAAGATGTAATCTTAGGATTTGATTTCCTAACATTTGATCCCCATTTGCTTTTCTCTATGATGGATTTTTCCTAATACACCAAACATAAAGTCTCTTGGGTGGAAAAAAGACTATTTTTCGAGATTGATGAAATTAACCAATATTTTTTGCCCAAAAAAGAGCATTATTATTATTATTATTATTATATTGTGCTAATATTTCAAATAAATTATGGACAAGAGAACAATACTTTATTTCTCTTTCATACAAATAATGATGAAAAATGTCACACCAAACAATATCAAATCCAAGAATGTCACATGATGAAGACTTTTGTGTAAAGAAGAAATCGAAAGACTATTAGATCTTGGACTAATGAATTCATCCAAATCTCAATAAGCAAGCCCAACATTCTATCTAAACAAACATTCTGATAGATTTATGGAAAGAAGCGATTAGTAATAGACTATCAAAACTTCAAAATAAATATGAGATATTTGATATCCCAAAAGAGATCAACTATTGAAAAAGATAAGTAAAGCCAAAGTATTTTCCAAGTTTGATATGAAATTAGAATTATGACAAATTAACATTAATATAAAGGATAGACATAAGACAGCCTCTATAGTACTACATGGACATCAATGGAATGTTATGTCATTTGTTTTAAAAAATTACCACAAGAATTTGGCCAATATAAGATGGTTTGTATTATAGAGTGAAAAACATATAGGGCGGTCACTATTTTGTGGCTGTTCCATAAGACTTATTTATGATGGTTATTTCAAAAAAAATTCCGCTAAATTTTATAGGACGGTCGGTCATTGACCGTCTTATATTTAAATATATAGGATGGTTAATGGTTGTTGTATAAAAAATTTTCAATTTTTATTTCAATATTCCTCAGTATTAATCTTACTCTCTCACACAAAAATAATATTTCGCATATCTATCTCTCAAAAACACTAGCCAACGCCGTCTTGTACTTAAGTCTTGGTTCTTCGCTCTCATTTGAAAACCAATTGCCCATGAAATGACACTCAACCTCTTTGTTTCTTTCTAAAACAGAGATTTTGCAATAAAAAAGGGAAGGGAAGGGAAGAAAAAAAAAAAAAAAGAGCTTCCTTGGCTTGAAGAATATACCATCATCTTCTTGTAAGTCTCATCCTTCAAGTCCTTGGTTGCATAAATTTGTTTTTGCTATCCCTTTTGATTCTTATTTTGGGTACCTTTTGGTCTTTCCTTTCTATATGCATTTGTCATATCTAAAGATATGTTCTCTTTAATGGGTTTTTTTTTTTACTCCAATGATTCTTATATTATTTTAAATTTCATTAACAACCCCCCGCCCTTTTTTTTTTTTTTTTTTTCTTATTTCATAAAGAAAATCCCACTTTTTGAATTTGATTCATGTTTCTCCATTATTTTTGTCTTTTCGATTAACTTTTTGCAATTGAAATTTATGATGTTGTTCTTTTTTGACATTTTTGTACAATCTTAGTTATGGGTGACAATTTCTGACACAACTCAATAATACGATCCTAATACGACACGACAAGACATAATTTTTTTTTAGTAATAATTAATCAATAATTTTTTTATGTTCTTAAAGGTTTTGTTATTTATTGCTATTATAAATAGAAAACACGAAAAAAAGTCGAGTAAATTTTTTTATGTGTCAACTAATACAAAAACTCTACACGAATAACACCAAACAAACATAGTACCAATACGAATAATACGAAACGAACACGAAACAGACACAGCTAACACGACACAATTGCTACCCATAATCCTAGTAACTTTTGAATTCTGTTTAGGATTTATGCTACCATTTTCCTATATCTATAGTGATGATAAATCATTATTCAATTTAATGAACAGTTGAGAACGCATTAGTTGTTTCATTATAGGAATTCCCTTATTGAGAAAAAGTTTGATTTTTTATTAATTATAAGGGTTTTGGGTTTACAGAAGTTAAGCTAAAAAGAGAAATAATTAATTCTTTGTATTGCTTGTGGAGATTTTGAGAATGGAACAAAATTTTGTTTTATCGGTGGATAGATTACTCACTAAATCAAGAAGTTGCAATTGAGAACAGAAACAAATATTAATAAAGTAGGGTATAATGCATGAAATAAAAAAAAAATTTAGGATGGTCATAAAAGTTATATAGGACGGTTAATAACCGTCATATTTAGATCTTATAGGACAGTCAATAGCCATACTATTAAAATTATATAAAACGATTAATGACCGTCCTTAAAGAATTTATATAGGATGGTAATTAACCATCGTAAAAGTATTTTTATAGGATGGTTATTAATTATCTTATTTGTTGAATTTTTTTATGACATGATTATAAGACAGTAATAACCATTCTATTTTACCTTTTTTCTAGTAGTGAATGCACCATTAGAGTTTCAAAACAAAATAAATGAAGTGTATGCCCATTGTCATCAAAGTGTTTCATCTACATTTATGATGTTTTAATCTTCAGTAAAGATGAAGAACTAACATAAAAAGCATATTCGTCTATTGTAGGAATTAACCTATAAATATGAATTAGTTCTCTCAAAATTCAAAATAAAGTTTGGACTAAAAAATGTGGATTTCTTTATATTAAAAATAAAAAATGAAAAATCATTCCACAAGACCATATAGCATAAAAAAATAAGAGAATTTTCTTATAAATTCCAAGGAAGGAAGCATATTTGGGTTGTACATATTATGAGTTAATTCGAATTAGAGCTAAAATCATAACCGAATCAATTATCTCGGTTTCTAATATGTAAGAACCAATCCGGTCCAGTAAAACCTATAAAATCAATCCAAGCCAAATCATTTGGATTGAATTGGGTGAATCAAATTGAGTGTTTTAGTGTTTATTTGTTTTTATTTCTATTATTGGCCATTTAAAAAAATATTTGTTTAAAATAGCTAAAAAACTATTGCATTAAATTGTACGTTTTAATAACTAATTAAAAATATAACCTAAAGGATTTTAATTTTTTCAAATAATAATTAAATAAAGATCATGTACTAAATTTTAAATTTCAAATAGCATAAAAACTAACTAAATTCTAAATAGCATAAAAACTAACACAAACATTATTATTTAATTTTGTACAAATTTATGCATTGATTGCATGTAACAAAAATTATAGGGTCAATGCTGGCTCCTACTCTTCTTTGCATTGGGGTAGTCAGAAATACGGGACAACTAAGAAATTAGTTAGAGTTAGGTTAAGAATTCTAAGGAATTAAGGACTATTTTGTATTTTTTTTTACCTTTTTATTTAAGAAAATTATGATATTAAAATAAAAATATATATTATATTAAGTATGAGTTGGACCAGTTATTGTAAAAAATTTTAGCTTTAAGAACTAATCTAACCTATGATAAATCAATTCTACAAATTCTAAATTCAAACTAATCCAATTATAGTGAGAAAACCATGTAACATAGGTTGAGTTGGGTTATTTTGAACACTTATAAAGCATATACAACAATTTTTAGGATTTATAAATTATACTTTATCTCATATTTTCTATTTTGCCTATATCACCAGCAAAATCTTTAAGACATTTAGAAAAGAATGTTGACTGTTGGTCACTTAAAGCAGTTTAGTCGGTCCCTCAAAATTCAAGATGCCCCAACCTTCCTTTCTTTATAATTCCAAGGGATAGTCATCAATACTCTAGACAAATGCTTCTGATCAATATTGAGCGGAAGTATTGATTGAAAAAATTCAAGATAATTGTAGAAAAATTTGTGAATACAAATAAGGTCCTTCAATACATCCTTACAACATTACTCCTCTTCAAAAAATGAATGAAGTACTTATGATAATAAATAGAAATAAGAAATTTTGGTTTTTTTTTTGTACGAAATTCATTTGTTTTTGAAATTAATTATAAGTACTTTGAGAGATTGTTTAGAAGAAGAGAATGTGAACTTCTCAATCCTCAATTTCTCAAGTGGTCAGAATGACTTTTAAAATACTAATAATCAATTAAACATATTAAATGATAACACGATATTATATCAAATGATAACACAATACTATAGTAGATTATTTAAACTACTCCCAATAATCAAGTATTTATGAATTACATGGTAATACTAGTCATCTAAATTCAAGAGAGTTGAAAATTCTTCCACCAACAATTTTTCCTTTACCAGGTAGTCTTTGGGAACTAAAAAGTAATAGTGAAGTCTAACAAAATTCAGTAAAGACTTCCTGTACAAGTTTAAGATTTGATACTTAAGAAAGTTTTTGAAAACCTATGAATGATCTGATGTCAAGAAAAAAAACATAAATAATCTAAACTGCATTTGAAGAAAGAAAAATTTACTTTCAAGGTTCATTCAAATAAATCCTGAATAATATAATGTCAAGTAGTTATTGTTTACACTCGCAAGATATTAGATTGTAAGAGATGGCAAGTGAACATCATTTCTTTGAAGAGATTGACGATACAATAACTTATTATACAATTTGGCTATATATCAACCTATATCCAATGGCTATCATCATTGAATCTTAATATTTTTAGGAATATGGAATCAAGGAAAAGTCTTACATCTCAAGAAACTACTTAGTCCAATCTTTCATAATATTGATAAATTCATTCTTATCAATGGTCATAATAGATATGTGTAACAGAAGAGTTTCTTCAAAGGTTATTCCAATATATCACTGTCTTGATAATCCATGTGAAGAAAATAAATATGAATGAAGCTCTTGTGAAACTATGAGAAATAAACTAGCTAAGTTATATTGTAATCAGCTCTATATCCAGGTCCTGATGCTCTACTTCTTGGAAGAAAGAATAATAATTTGAGATGCTAATGATGGTATCTAAACTCTAGAATTTTGGATTGAAAATACTCCAAGGAATGTTTATACTCTAGAGGATGTTCGTCAGATTCGATCAATGAAGAAGAATATTGGCTTAATAATAGACGTGATTAATCATAATCACGAAAGAGAGATAGAAATGCCAATAAAGCTATCTGCAAAACAAGACAGATTAATCTGCTTTATGTAAATATTTATATTTTAGTATGCTATGTGTGTAATCATAATGTAATATGTTAGATATATATATATTAATTGTGATTATCTGTATATTAGGTAATTAGCTTAATTATAGGATCTTAATTAATAACTTTCTTAATTTATAATCCTAGCTTTGTGTATATATATGTGTATTATTTCTCAATGGAATACATTGAAATAATTCTATTCAATCTTGAATAACATGGTATCAGAGCATTAGGGTTACAAAATTGGAATTTTTTGGTCCAAATTAGGGTTTGGTTTTGGGTAAACACAAATTAGGTGTTAGTGCATTTTTGAGTCCCGACTTGGAACACCCTTTTTGAGTCAACATTTATTCTCACCGCCGGCACAGGGAGGAAGCCCAGCCGCCGATCGGTAAAACCCCGGAGTCTGGCGACCAAACGAGCCGTAAGTGGTCCCACGCGCCACCGCAAGTTTCTACAGTCTTCCCACGCGTCGGCACGTGACGGCGCGTCCCTGCCTGAAATCTTCTCCAGTTGTCCTCGGGTTGCTCACCGGCGTTCCCTTGTGTCATCTGTGGTGGTTCGGCACTCATTGGTTCAGGTTTGGGTTCTTCCAATTCGGGTTTCGGCCAATTTTATGTTCTTATTCGCTGCCCTTTTTTGTTCGCTGCTTTGTTGGATTTTCTTTGTTCGCTTGTTCACTGTCTTGTTGTTTGTAGGAGTTATGACTAAAAAGAAATCTAGTGTTGTGACGAATATGGTACCTGTAATGTCTAAAATCACGGACCATAAGCTCAATGGCTCGAATTATTTAGATTGGAGCAAAATCATTCGACTTTATTTGAGAAGTATTGATAAAGATACTCATTTGACTGAAGATCCTCCTAACGATGATTCAAAGCAGACATGGCTTCGAGAAGACGCTCGTTTATTTCTGCAGATTCGAAATTCTATTGAGAGGGAAGTAATTGGCTTGATCAATCATTGTGAGTTTGTTAAGGAATTGATGGATTATTTGGATTTTTTATATTCTGGTAAATGAAACCTTTCTCGCATGTATGAGGTATGCAAGGCATTTTACCGTGCAAACAAGCAAGATCAGTCTCTCACGAGTTATTTTATGGAATTTAAGAAGACTTATGAGGAGCTCAATAGTTTGATGCCTTTTAGTCCTGATGTGAAGGTTCAGCAATGCCAACGGGAGCAAATGGCTGTCATGAGTTTTCTTGCTGGTCTTTCCTCTGACTTTGAGATTGCTAAGTCACAGGTTCTTTTTAGTTCTGAGATCTCCTCTTTACAAGAAGTATTTAGTCGAGTACTTCGTACAGAAGGCACTCCACCTGCTCAACTAAATGGTGCTTTGATCAACCGAAATAATAATTATGAGCCTGGAAGGTCAACTTATATGAGTGGAAACAAAGGAGGCGGCTCGCAAGGGTTTGAAACTAGACCACAGGATTCAGGAGGCATTGTGTGTTACTATTGTTGCAAACTAGGACATACGAAACGTGACTGTAGAAAGCTTCAGTACAAGAATCAGAAAGGTCACTCGGCCCATATTGCATCCATTCATAATACCTCTGAAAAATCGGTTCTTATCTCTGCAGATGAATTTATCAAATTCTCACAGTATCAAGAATCACTAAAGTTTTCATCACCTTCTGTCACTGCTATTGCTGATTCAGGTAAACCAAATGCGTGTCTTCTTTCTTCATCTTCCAAATGGGTTATTGATTCTAGTGCCTGATGCACAAAAACTTGATAGTCAAATTTTGTATTTTATAAAAAGCTCGCAAGTGCACGAATCACTTGTAATGAGTGATAAGTATACTCCCAAGATCGTTTCTCAAGGAATTGCGGTGGTTCTAAAACGTTATTTATTTTCTTATTCAGTCGAACAAACAATCCTAAACATTCTAACAATTGTCGGTTGAAGAACAGATTGTAAATTCAGAATTCAATCAAAAACTAAAATAAAATGGAAATAAAAGTAATCACAACGAAGGGGAGGATGATGGATGTAAATGGGAATTTTAGTTCGCTATCCATTCATGGCAAAAACAAATTAAGCATTCAATTAAAAGTTGAATTTAATGATTTTTCCACTAAACCTAGAAAATCCCAAATCAATGGCAATTTTTACTACAATCAACTAATTAACTTCTTTGATCCGGACCGTTAATTAACTAATTGGAATTAGCTCAAGGAAATAATTATAACCACCTAAACTAACACAAATCAATGCAATCAATTTAGGCTCTTGTTCATAATGCACAATTAAGCAAAGATGGCGTTTCTAATGCCTAATTCTAAAATATTCTTCCTAATTACAAACTAAGGTTTGGTCCACCATTAATTCACAATCAGAAAATAATAAGAACATGAACAAGAAATAAATCCAATCATATATAATTAAATTACAAAATTGTTCTTCCAATCATTGGAAGCAAGACTAACATCCCAAATACATAAATTAGCCAACCATAACTAAATTGGTGTCAATCAATTTAGTCATGGACGCAAACCACAAAATCAGAGAAGAAAAACATATTACACTAAAAATACCCCAATGAATCCTCTAGCTCCAAATCCTTGAACTTGATTGATCCTCTTTCTCAAATCCTTGGAGTAGCTTCAACAATGGAGGGTCTCCTCTTAATTTTGGGTTGATTTTAGGTGGAAAACCCTTGCTGCAGAAGCAGCAAAGGTGGGGAAGAAGATGGTTGTGAAGACTTCTGTTTGGAAGAGGTATAATGTGGTATTTATATGTTAGGGTTTGAGTGTGTGAGTGTGTGTGTGGCTGAGAGGAAAATTGAAATCTGCGCACGGGGCCTTTTTCATGCTGCGGCGCAGCATGTCATTCTGAACTACGACCCAAAGCATAAACCTCCCTGCCGCGGCGCACAATAATCATGCTGCGGCGCGCAATGAATGTAAATGTATGTACATGGTATGTAAATGACTTTACATACTTTACTGATTCTCTCGTCGTGGCATATGATTCCTTCGCCGCGGCGCGCAATATTTTCATGATTTTTTAGGATGCAACCCGAGAGCCTCTCGCCGTAGCATATGGTTTCTTCGCCGCGGCGCGCCTTGTATGTAAATGTATGTACATGGTATGTAAATGACTTTACATACTTTGCTGATTCTCTCGCTGCGACACATGATCCCTTCGCCGCGGCGCGCATTTTGTGATGATATGTAAATGACTTTACATACGTTGTACATACTTTACTGATTATGTAAATACCTTTACATACTCTGCTGATTCTCGATGTAAGAAACACTTTTGCTCTCTTTTTTCACATTTCTTCCCAAACCTACTTTGATCTACAAAACAATAGAACACCCTCCAAAACAAGATTATATCGAGAATAAATGCAAAATAAATACTTAAAAACATAACAAATAGTAGGTCAAAATAGTGTTCATCAGTGCCATAGATCATATGACAGGTAATTCTAGTCTCTTTTGTACTCTTCACTCACACACTTCCACCTCTACTGTTACCTTAGCCGATGGATCACCATCTCGTGTTCTTGGATCTGGCACAATCACTCCTACTCCTTTGCTTCCTTTGTCATCTGTCTTACATTTACCTAACTTATCCTTTAATTTAATTTCTGTAAGTCAGCTTACTCGCAATCTTAACTGTTGCATCTCATTCTTTCCTGATCATTGCTTATTTCAGGATCTTATGACGAAGAAGACTATTGGTAAAGGACATGAATCTGGAGGCCTCTACATTCTTGACACACCAATACCGAAATCTGTTGCTTGCTCTGGTGTAACCTCTCCCTTTGAGGCACATTGTAGACTGGGTCATCCATCTCTTCCTTTACTCAAGAAGCTTTGTCCTCAGTTTAGTAAGGTGTCTTCATTAGATTGTGAGTCTTGTCAGTTTGCAAAACATCATCGTCTTAGTTTGAGTCAAAGAGTTAATAAACGTGCTAGTGTTCCTTTTGAATTAGTTCATTATGATGTTTGGGGTCCGTGTCCTATTTTGTCTAAACCTGGATTTAAGTATTTTGTTACTTTTGTGGATGATTATTCTCGTGTAACTTGGTTATATTTAATGAAAAGTCGCTCTGAGTTGTTTTCTATTTTTTGTGCATTTTGTGCTGAGATTAAAACTCAATTTAATGTTTCAATTCGTACTTTGCGAAGTGATAATGCTAAAGAATATACATCCGCTTTGTTTCAATCTTATATGGTTCAAAATGGCATACTTCATGAAACTTCTTGTGTTGATACTCCATCTCAAAATGGAGTAGCAGAACGTAAGAATAGACATCTTCTTGAAACTGCACGTGCCTTATTATTTCAAATGAATGTTTCTAAACCTTTTTAGGCCGATGCAGTTTCCACAGCATGTTTTCTTATTAATCGCATGCCTTCATCTGTTCTTCATGGTGAGATTCCTTACAACATCTTGTTTCCTAATAAGTCACTATTTTCGGTTGACCCTAAGATATTTGGTAGCACTTGTTTTGTTCGGGATGTTCGTCCGCATGTTACTAAATTAGATCCCAAGTCTTTGAAGTGTATCTTCCTTGGTTATTCTCGTCTTCAGAAAGGTTATAGATGTTATTGTCCTAGTCTTAACAAATATCTTGTCTCAATTGATGTTACCTTCATGGAAGACACACCCTATTTTTCATCTTCTCCTCCTCCCGCACGTCAGGGGGAGGATGATGATTTGTTAGTCTATTCTATCACTTCATTTGAACCTGTCTTGGATCCAGCTCCTGTCAAGCCTCCTATTATTCAAGTCTACTCCAGACATAGACCTTCTGATTCATGTCCTGCACCTGCTCCTTCGTCTTCAGATCCAGTTATGAGCGATGATCTTCCTATTGCATTACGCAAAGGTAAACGTCAATGTACTTATCCTATTTCTTCTTTTGTTTCTTATAACTACTTGTCATCTTCCTCTTGCTCTTTTATTGCCTCTCTTGATTCTATTTCTATTCCTAAAACTGTTCACGAAGCCTGGTTGGCATCATGCAATGATAGAGGAAATGAATGCTTTAGATGACAATGGTACTTGAGCCTTGGTTGATTTACCTTCGGGGAAACGAGCTATAGGATGCAAATGGGTGTTCACAGTTAAGGTTAATCCGGATGGGTCAGTTGCTCGATTAAAGGCCCGTCTTGTTGCTAAGGGATATGCTCATACCTATGGAGTGGACTATTCTGACACTTTCTCTCTTGTTGCTAAATTAACCTCTGTTCGGTTGTTTATTTCTATGGAAGCTACTCATAATTGACCTTTGCATCAACTAGATATCAAGAACGCTTTTCTTCATTGCAATCTTCAAGAGGAGGTGTATATGGAGCAACCTCCTGGTTTTGTTGCTCATGGGGAGTCTGGGCGAGTTTGTCATCTCCGAAAATCTCTGTATGGTTTGAAACAGAGTCCTCGTGCTTGGTTTGGAAAATTTAGTCAAGCTATAGAAACGTTTGGTATGATGAAAAGTAAGTCTGACCATTCTGTGTTCTACAAACAATCAGAAGTTGGTATCATTCTTTTAGTTGTGTATGTGGATGACATTGTTATTACTGGAAGTGATACTACGGGAATTTCATATCTTAAGTCTTTCTTGCATACTCAATTTCACACAAAGGATTTGGAGATGCTAAAGTATTTCTTGGGTGTTGAAGTCACAAGGAGTAGAAAATGTATCTTTCTATCTCAGAGAAAATACGTTCTTGACTTATTAACTGAAACAGGAAAATTAGGAGCAAAGCCTTGTAGTGCTCCAATGAATCCGAACATCCACCTTACAGGAGATGGGGAACTATTTAAAGATGCTGAGAGATATCGAAGGTTGGTTGGAAAGCTGAATTACCTTACCGTAACTCGTCCAGACATTACATATTCGGTCAGTGTTGTTAGTCAATTTATGTCATCCCCAACAGTTCACCATTGGGCAGTGTTAGAGCAAATTTTGTGTTACTTGAAAGGAGCACCTGGACGTGGTATCTTGTATGCAAATCATGGGCACACTCATATTGAATGTTTTTCAGATGCAGATTGGGTAGGTTCCAAAGTGGATAGAAGATCCACATCAGGCTATTGTATCTTTTGTTTGAGGAAATTTGGTCTCATGGAAGAGTAAGAAGCAGAATGTTGTATCGCGATCGAGTGCAGAGTCAGAATATGGGGCTATGGCACAGTCTGCGTGTGAGATAATATGGATATACCAGCTCTTGAATGAAGTTGGTCTTAAAACTTCAGTACCAGCAAAATTATGGTGTGATAACCAAGCTGCTCTTCATATTGCTTCTAATCCTGTGTTTCATGAGCGAACTAAACATATTGAAATTGATTGTCATTTCGTCCGTGAGAAAATTCAGCAAGGTTTGATTTCTACAGGATATGTGAAGACTGGAGAACAACTAGGAGATATCTTCACGAAAGCTTTAAATGGAGTACATATGTGTATATATATGTGTATTATTTCTCAATGGAATACATTGAAATAATTCTATTCAATCTTGAATAACATAATATAATATGCTAAATGATAAGATAAGATAATATAATCTACCAAAAACATGTGTCTAAACATATAAAAATTTTCTTTAAATAAAATAAAAATATGTGTCAAATTTTTAGCTAAAGAAAGAAATAAGTAAAAAGTCATTTCCCTTTTTTTACCCATTATAAAGTAAGTAATTTAATCCAAATCAATCCACTTAATATTGTACATTTGTTTTTTCTTTTTATTGGGTTCTAAAGCTCTATAAGATAGGGTGGATTAAAAGGGGATTGAGACTTGAGAGTAGTCACTAAAATATACAAAATACCTATGTCTATTGAGAAGTATACCACGGACAAAACTTTAAATAAAATATTAGGCGGCCAACAGTTAAATTTTTAAACTTTAAGTAATTTAATGAATTAATTCAACTTATTATTAACTTGAAAATTTCATAAAATATGTAATTGTTTTTTTAAAGTTATTTTAAAGCAATAGCTCCGCTCCTAATGATAAGGTAATACACTAATATGTGATGTTCTAGACATGAATTCCTACCATGTACTATTGAGAAGATCTTGGTCGTTTGATAAGGGTGCAGCTCATAAGAGAAGGGAAAAGAAAAAAAATTGTTCATATGTTAAAATTTTTGTAGCAGCGGAAGAAAAATAGACTTCAAAATTTTTTGAATAATATTTGATTAAATTAAATACTATCTCATTTATTTAACAAATAAGTATAATTATTGGTTTTCTTAGTTTGTTACCAATATCTGGTAATCATACCAAAAATGCTAGTTTGATAACGATTTTAGTTTTTAATTTTTTTCAAGTAATTTTTCAATCAGGTATGTTTGGTAACAATTTTTTATTTTGATTTTGATTTTTACATTTGTAAGGAATCACTACCAAAATATGGGGTGATTCATAAATATTAAAAAAAAAAAAAACGATTTTTCAATCAGATTTATGATTTATGATTTTTTTTTTTTTTCATTTTGAACATACATTTTTTATAAAGAATAAATCAAATCTTATAACTTTTGTATGATTAAGTATTAGAAGAAAATGATTAAAAACTTGAAATTTATAAAAAATAACCAAAATTTTTTTTATTTTTAAAGTTTTTTGAAAAAAAAAATTAAAAAATAGAAATTATTACCAAACAACATACAGGTATTTTTGATTTTTTTTTCTTGAAAAATTACTAAATAGAAATTGTTATTAAACATATTTGTGATTATTTTTATAAAAGAATCATAAATTAAAAAATTAATTATTTAATCATAAATTATAAATCAAAATTATTATCAAACATGCCGTAAATTATTGGCTTGAGTTCTTGTGAAATATAGTAATATGTATAGTTGCACTAATACCTAAAAAATGAAAAATAGTTTGATAAAACTTAAAAAATTTAGGAAGTTGTGACTTTTGGATTTGAAGACTTAAATTTTGTATGCTTAAAAAATATAAAATACTAATTATTAATGTTATTTGGTGCATAAATAATTTAGTTATTTAATTAATTTTATTTTTAATTTTTCTCAGTAAAATAAATATATGTTTATTTTCTTGTAATACTAAAAAAATATATGTTTATTTACGTTATAAGAAAAATAAACATATATTTTTTTTAAAGAGATTAAAAATAAAATTTTATATAAAAAAAATTATATTATATAATTAAATTTTATTATTGTGTGGCACGAAATTAGCACTATTTATGCCATCTATAGCATTTCCTATTTAATGGGAAACGCCCAATAATAATAATGTCTCGTAAAAGTTAGGATTTGGCAACTTAACAAAATATATCTGAAGGTGATGTGATATGGATTAGAATTATTAATTTATTTATTTATGTTCAGGTACATATTTTTAATTTAAAGATTAAATATTATTTTAAATATAATAAAAATGAACAATTAAAATTTAAAAATAAAGAAAAATCATCACTTATATACCACACCCTTCCTCATGCCATGCTGCATGTATGGTGTGTCCACATGGCTGCCACATGCCATCCATGTGGTAACACTTGGTCCTAACCATTTATCTTGTGCTTTTTTACCCTTTTGCACTATTTAATTATATTTAAGTTTTGAATAATAATTTATAACTGACAGGACTAGTCTAAATCCTCCTAGCAAACTACCTATTTTTCATTGATTAATTAATATTCTCTCCCAAGTATATATATTCTGCTTATAACAACCCTAGGTGGTGATCTACGACTAATACACAGATTCTCCCAAATAATCACATATGCTAATATGCATAACTTCAAATTTTAATGACATTTTTGTAGACTAATCAATCGTGTTGACTTACTTATTATGGTCCCAAAACTATAGTGTGTGTTCTATTTACAGCTCCATGTATTAGTAGTATCAGTTGAAAAACTTATTATGGTCCCAAACTAGAATGTGTGTTATGTTTATATCTCCATATCTCAATAGGGCCAGTTGAAGATTTTACCTCTATATGTAGAGTGTGAATTAATTCTCAATTGGCTAATTATGACCGTCAATACTAAAAATATAATTGCTCTCAGTTTGCATTCTAAAACTCTGCATACCTCTTACATTTATCTATCAAATAAAGTCAACTATCATTGAGGTTAGATTTCACCAGGTAAATGGGGTTTTTTTTCTTCTTCTTTTCAAAACCAAATAAATGTGTATGCACTCGTAGAATTAGAACATAAATTCAAGTAGGGAAGTATTTGCCACAAGGCATACACAATAACTACCTATAACACAAGGATATAAGCAACATTATTGCACTTAGGAGTGAATCAAAGCAACTAGTATGCATGGCTGCACTATTTCATGCGATGATTAAGAGCAATTCTTTGGTATGCAAACTTATTAAGAGTTATGCTTGAATAGTTCTATTTGTCTCAAATTTTTACTTTATTATTGTTAAAATAGTTTTAGAACAAGTGTCAAGTGTTTTTTTTTTTCCTTTTCCTTTTTCTTTTTCTTTCCCTTTATCTTGTTTTTCAATTGGTGTGTTTTAAAAAGTTGTAAATTTTGGTTTTTGAATATGGTGCGTGATTAGTATAATTTAAAGAAAAAAAAAAGTTAGCTTAAGATAAACGACGTTATTTATCCATATATGTAGAAAAAGGAATGGAAAAAAATATATGACGAGAAAAGTGCCAGGTGCTATTTGGATCGTTGGTATTGTCACTAGTACGGTGTTAAGTGTGAAGGTGCCAACAGTCTTCTCCTTCCCCAGATCATCGAGGGGTTTTTGTCTAAAATAGGCAAAATCCTTAAGATAGTTTAAAAAAGGGCAGAGTTGTGTTATTTTTTAAAAATGGGCTTTTTTTAACCGCCCACCTAAAACCTCATTTATTAGCCGGTAACTTATTTGTAAACCGTTTGGAAGAATTTGAACAGTTCCAAACGTTTACACGACTCTGAGCATTACTCTCCCTCTCCCTCTCCACTCTCTATTATCGAATCCTCCACAAATTTTGTTGAAGAAGAAGATGAATAGTGAGGATGCACAAAAAATTCGACCATTATTATCTCATTATGAAGCTCTGCATTATCTCATTGTTGAGGAAGAAGATGAATAGTGTGGTATATCAAACAGGTATATCTGGTATATCTCAGGGTATATCTGGTATATCTCATGGTATATCTGGTATATCTCAGGGTATATCTGGTATATCTCAGGGTATATCTAGTATATCTGGTATATCTGGTATATCTCAGGGTATATCTGGTATATCTCATGGTATATTTGGTATATCTCAGGGTATATTTGGTATATCTCAGGGTATATCTGGTATATCTTATGGTATATCTGGTATATCTCAGGGTATATCTGGTATATCTCAGGATATATCTGGTATATCTGGTATATCTCAGGGTATATCTGGTATATCTGGTATATCTCAGGGTATATCTGGTATATCTCAGGATATATCTGGTATATCTCAGGGTATATCTGGTATATCTCATGGTATATCTGGTATATCTCAGGGTATATCTGGTATATCTGGTATATCTCAGGGTATATCTGGTATATCTGAGGGTATATCTGGTATATCTGGTATATCTGAGGGTATATCTGGTATATCTCAGGGTATATCTGGTATATCTGGTATATCTCAGGGTATATCTGGTATATCTGAGGGTATATCTGGTATATCTCATAGTATATCTGGTATATCTTAGGGTATATCTGGTATATCTGGTATATCTCAGGGTATATCTGGTATATCTGGTATATCTCAGGGTATATCTGGTATATCTCAGGGTATATCTGGTATATCTGGTATATCTCATGGTATATCTGGTATATCTCAGGGTATATCTGGTATATCTCATGGTATATCTGGTATATCTGGTATATCTCAGGGTATATCTGGTATATCTGAGGGTATATCTGGTATATCTGGTATATCTGAGGGTATATCTGGTATATCTCATAGTATATTTGGTATATCTTAGGGTATATCTGGTATATCTGGTATATCTCAGGGTATATCTGGTATATCTCAGGGTATATTTGGTATATCTGGTATATCTCAGGGTATATCTGGTATATCTCAGGGTATATCTGGTATATCTCAGGGTATATCTGGTATATCTCATGGTATATCTGGTATATCTCAGGGTATATCTCAGGGTATATCTGGTATATCTGGTATATCTCAGGGTATATCTGGTATATCTCATGGTATATCTGGTATATCTCATGGTATATCTGGTATATCTGGTATATCTCAGGGTATATCTGGTATATCTCAGGGTATATCTGGTATATCTCAGGATATATCTAGTATATCTGGTATATCTCATGGTATATCTGGTATATCTGGTATATCTCAGGGTATATCTGGTATATCTCAGGGTATATCTGGTATATCTCAGGGTATATCTGGTATATCTCATGGTATATCTGGTATATCTCAGGGTATATCTAGTATATCTCATGGTATATCTGGTATATCTCATGGTATATCTGGTATATCTGGTATATCTCAGGGTATATCTGGTATATCTCATGGTATATCTGGTATATCTCATGGTATATCTGGTATATCTCAGGATATATCTGGTATATCTGGTATATCTCATGGTATATCTGGTATATCTGGTATATCTCAGGGTATATCTGGTATATCTGGTTCATTACACATGGCCAAAACATTGTCCTTTTCTCTATTTTTTATTACTAAGTTTTAGTTTGGGATGGAATATGTATGGTAAACTTCTAATCATCACCTTTCATCAACAGTATTTTAAAAGTTATTTACTTTCTCAAAATCTCTAATCATAATAAAATATGCAATTTCTCCTGTACAAGTAATTAATACCTTCGGTAAATTGTTACTATGTCATAAGACGTATCAAATACATTAGCAACATAATTTCTAGGATATAATATATCATTATCTCACTTTCTCAATCTATTAAGTATAATATATGTAATGACAATCCAGGTATGAACGCAAAGGGAAATTGTATTCATGTTCTTCATTTTGGAAGCTAAGCTATGAGCAAGGAAATGCTCAAGAGTGTAAGAACCTTTTTTATCGTAAATGCCTATTCAAAAATTTCAAGCAGTGAATTATTGTCATACGAAGTAAATCAAGTATCATCTCCTGGACAGAAGTCTCTTTCAGCAAGTTGTGGCATATTATTTAATATGTGTCAAACACCATATAATCATCACAGAAAGAAAAATAGAGAAAATGCCAGTGGTCCTCTGTTCTATGCTGTCATGACTCGTGATGTTTAAAGAAAGGGTGGCAATAAAGACAAAATAAGGCTAAGCTCAAAAATTAAGTACCCGTTTACTTATAATTGTGAATATAGTGAGACTAATGGAACTCACATAACTCATAAGAGATTGAAACCTTAGTTTCATAATCATTTTGTTTCGAACGAAATGGACAAAGATGTTCAGGATTGATTAATTTGAAATTTTTTCAGGATAAGACGCAACAATGGAGAGAAAATCACTGAAGAAAAAAAGAGAGGATGCGTAGTTTGAGGGAGAAGAAGAAAGAAAATTACTTTGGTGGGAAACTAAATAACCCAACCAAACCGGCTACTGGGAGAGTAAATAGAATTTTGCCCATTTTTAAAAAATAACACAACTCTGCTCTTTTTTAAACTATCTTAAAGATTTTGCCTATTTTAGACAAAAACCCATCATCGAGTTGTTGTGCTGCTCGAAGCAAGAGAATGACATCCTCAGAAGCGAATCAGCTTCGACCACCACTGGCCAAGAAGACCAGCAAAGTCATGGAGATGTTCGGCGACGTCAGGATCGACAACTACTACTGGCTTCGCGATGACTCTCGCTCCGACTCTGAAGTTCTCTCCTACCTTCAACAAGAGAATGATTACACCGATTCTATAATGTCTGGTAAACCCTTTTTTTTTTAATTACATACTATACGTTATCAATTCAATATCATCCCAAATGGAATTTGCAGTGGAATAACTCTAATTCTTAATCATTTTCGAAAAGGGCACAAACCATTCGAAGAAATGCTTTACAGGGAAATAAGGGGTCGTATCAAAGAGGATGACATGTCGGCCCCCTTCCGGAAAGGATCTTACTATTACTACCAAAGGACTTTGCAAGGCAAAGAGTACCTTCAATACTGTCGCCGATTAGTACCCGATTCTCAAGCCGAGCTTCCACCTTCAGTTCACGACACTATGCCCACCGGGCCTGGTGCGCCGGAGGAGCATGTTATGTTGGACGAGAATGTCTTGGCTCTAGGTCACGACTACTTTGCCATTGGTGCTTTTAAGGTCAGCCCCAATCATAAACTGGTGGCCTATGCGCTGGATACTAAGGGTGATGAGATTTACACCGTTTATGTTATTGATGCCAACACTGGAGCTCATGTGAGCAACCCTCTTATTGGTGTGACTTGTTATCTTGAATGGGCTGGTGATGGGTCTCTGGTTTACATAACCATGGATGGCATTCTTCGACCTGATAAGGTACTCATTGCTTCTCACTCCTTAAGTCTGATACATTACAACGGCTCATGATGTGATGGGTTTATTTTAAATTAAGCATAAAAATATTTTCATGATATACATTTTTAACAATTCTCTTCTCCTTTTTTCTATCTTGTGGATGTAAAATAATTCCATTGAATTAGTCTGCTTTGCTCACTCAGAACTAACCAGGAAAATAAAAGTCTACTTCACTCACAGCTTGGCTTTTTTACAGGCGTGGTTGCATAAGCTGGGAACAGAACAATCAAGTGACACCTGCCTTTATCATGAAAAGGACGAAACTTTTTCTCTTGATCTGCAAGCTTCTGAGAGCAAAATCTTTTTATTTATTGCATCTGAAAGTAAAGTTACTAGATTCAACTTGTACCTTGATGTCTCGAAACCTGAAAATGGGCTTAAGATTTTGACTCCTCGTATAGATGGCATTGATACATATGTCAGTCATCGTGGGAATCACTTTTTTATTAAGAGGCGAAGCCATGAGTTTTTCAATTCGGAAGTCCTTGCTTGTCCGCTGGATAACATACAGGAAACAACAGTTATTCTTCCACACAGAGAAAGGTGAAAATGCCATTTTATTTCTATGATCCTGCAATTACATTTGATTAGACTGCAGAAAATTCTTCTTTTTTATCTTTACGTATTTTTTGAATTTGGTAATATTATCATTAACATAAATATTCTGCTTAGTCCTAGCTTCATGTGCGTTAATTTTCTTTTTCTTTCTGACCTGTAAATAGCTTCCTGATACTGCTGTAAGTAATTATGTAGAGTTGCATCTGGAACAATAAGTCTGGTTTGTGTCCCACTGTGTGTCATACAATTCACTTGATGTCATTAAAAGATTTTCTACATTTAGTTTCCTGTATGCCATCCTGTTAGATACAACATCGATGATTTTTCTCTTTGTCCTTTGTTTTTGTCTTCATCTGAACACTGTGTTTCTGTAAATGAAACTACATTCAAAATTGAGCCTTTTCTTTTTGTGGCTGTTCAATTTATCTTTGACTAGCATAAGGGATCTGAGTTTTATCTGTAGAAAAATCCAGATACATCAACTTCTGTTTGGTCTCCAGTAATGTGCCTGTACCTTGTGGCCTGCCTAAAACAATTTAAATTTTGAATTATTGGATAAAAAAATGATAACTGGAGTGACACACACAAAGTCAGAATTATCTTAAGTTTTTCCTCAATTGATTGATAATATTCAGAAGTTTGGATCTATTATCCATTGATTCCATATGTGATTGACATATGTCAACCCTAACCTAGCCACATACCACCAGATTTTCTTGTATGCATCTGAGAGAAACTCTATTTCTTTTAATCTTCCCTTTTCTAAATAGATCATTGGGCCAGAATGACGCATTGGTATTAATGCTGGGCCTTTGGACAGCTTATACATTATAAAAAGTCTTTTCGTTATTGATTTTCTTATGACTTTAGATTAATTTACTCCTCTTCTCAAGGAATATCAATTGAAATTCTTGTGAAAATTTATCATATATTTTCATTTTTACCGGCAATTTCATCTTTTAGCTTGTTCGCAGTACTGAGTGCCTTGTTTACTAATGATTTTTTATCCTTCATTGATATTCAGTCCTATCTGCACCTCATGCTGAGAAGAGCAACTTAAAAAATCATTTGAATGCATGATTGCCCAAAATGTTCTGTGATTGTGAGGATATTCTAGCTATCTTCTTTTTGCATATGTTATTTTGATTAGCTTTAAATCATTCTCTGAGATAGTGAAATTTAGAATTGAACCTTGTTGGACAATGCATTTGTTTGCTCCTTATATTTTTAGGTGCAATTTCTGCTCATGCATTTGTGTGCATTCTTCTCAGAACATATAGTGTTTTTTGGTCAACATATCCTCATGTTTTAATGGGCATGCCGTATTTAACATTAAAATTTTGGATTTCTTCAGTGTAAAGGTTCAGGATATTCAACTTTTTAGTGACCATCTTGTTGTATGTGAGCGTGAAGGTGGTCTTCCAAAAGTGACTATTTACCGCCTTCCAGATGTTGGTGAACAACTTAGAAGGCTTGAAGGAGGTATGTCTGTAGATTTTGTTGATCCTGTATACTCGGTGGATCTACTAGAGTCAGAATTTTCTTCTAGCATTCTTCGGTTCTCTTATAGCTCAATGAAGACCCCTCCTTCTGTGTATAATTATGACATGAAGACAGCCAATTCAGTTCTGAAAAAAATTGAAACGGTAAGTTATATGAATGAGCTTTACAAACTGATTGTTGCCTGTTAGGTTTTCAACTACATGCTGGGGCTACAATCCTCTTTGCTTAACATGACTGCTGACTGCATATTTTATGATATTTTCTGTTTTATGTTGATGGTTTCAGTTTTTGATCAATTTTAAAATTCTTTTCACATTTTTATAATTTGACTTATTGGACTCTCAATTTATTTCTTGTGTTATTCCCTTTTCTATTTCCTCTTCGAAAGAAATACCCATATACTTTTCTGGGATGTTTAGAGGTTTTCAGGATTTCTTGGTTTGTAGCCTTAACCCCCCTCAATTTTGGCCTATTCCTCAGCTGGTATAAATGTGACACTGACACTAAACAAGAGTTTCAGTTGATTTTAGCTCATTATTCTTTGTTCACGTTATGGACTTTTTTGTTTTGTACCTAAATGTTGCAACTTTTCATTCATTACATCATTTTTTGTTTCCTATTGTTTTACGGTTAATGTGTATTAATGCGGTGTTGGTTCAAAAGTTAATTGATGTAGAACAGGGCATAGATAGGGAGAGAATAGAAAGGGGAGGGAAATTATAGATAAAAACTAATCTTGATAACTTAATTCATTTTGGTATGTCTAATACAATACTAAAAGGGCCTATTTATACTAAACCCTAATAAAGATAAGATAATTAAATAACATTTGAATTTCAAAATACATAAAAGTAAATAAAATGTCTAGATTTAATTATACTAACTTAAACTCCTAGATAACATATTCTACTGTCATGGTTATGTGAGAATGTTAATCATATCATATATAAGAATGCAGTGTCAATGCACGTGTTTGAGGATCTTTAACTTTACATTGTAATGATGAAGAGTGGTCTAATCATATATACTAGGCTGTAATTATGCTTCAAATCTTTTAGTATTTTCAACAAGTCAATAATTTCACGTACATTGTCAGTATTCACCATCAATATCTAGGAAGTCAAGTAAATGGTTAGTCAACTTGACGTCTTGTCTAATCATACGGTATGTTCAGTGCATATCGGATAGGTCAAGTATAATCATATTAATTTAAAATGTATTGAATTGTAATATAATTAGTTTTTTCATAACAACTTGCTTAATATAATTGGATAAAATTGATTATAAATATTTTAACAAAATAATTTATATTTAAAGGGGGTATATAATTTGTTTTAAGTAGTTTTCTTACATATCAAAATATTTTAGTTATAAAAGTTTATTTAAATCATTTTTTATTTTTCTTACATTTAAAAATTAAAAAAAAATTATTTTTAACTTGAGATAAAATAAAATGTCTTTTTTTTTTTTTTTTATAACCGAAATAAAATGTCTAAGACACATAATTTTAGATTCGAAAATTTAGACGTATCAAGTTAAGTATCTAATATGGTTGAGGTCCACACTCCTGGTGAGCCAAAATTTCTACATAATCGTTTATGAACAATATGGTCTAATTTTAGAGTCAAACGTATGATTGTAAAGAAATTATACGTTAAGTGTCTTTAATGCTATATAACAAACATACTGTTAGCATAGTAAGAAAAATCATAACCATTTAGTGAGTGGTTCTGACTGAATAGTTTTTCGTGTTGTCTTGCCCACTTGTTAGTGTCAACATTGTCACCCAAATTGGATTGTTGTTTAAGCTACTTGATTGTCTTTTTTTCCATTTGATGTTTGTTAAGGCTCCTGTGTTCGTCAATATTTAACTCAGGTTTTGGGAGGTTTTGATTTATCAAATTATGTTACTGAGAGGAAGTGGGCGAGTGCTCAAGATGGTACTGAGATTCCTATATCAGTTGTTTACAGGAAGGATCTGGTCAAACTTGATGGTTCTGATCCGTTGATGCTCTATGGCTATGGTTCTTATGAGGTAATTAAATTGTTTCTATATTAACCTGAAGACTTGTAAACTCGACTTTGGTGCTTTTGAAGCACTGTCAGAGATTGATATATAATAGGGAAAGCATGCTGTTATCTTATTATTATTTAATTTTAAATTTAGTATATATGCTCGATTTACGACTAGTAGTTGAGGTCCCAGTTTTCATTATAATGGAACCTTGATTCCTTTCCCAAAGAAGTGATTTCTGACTGGACATTTGGAATGTCATTTCCTACTGATGTACTTTTGATCTTTTTCATTATTGTCACAATTTACTATCGAATATAAGTTTTAATTTCTTACCTTTTGGTAGTGTATTATGATTGTTTCATCTCGCAAACATATTGAATATTGACTTTATTGTTATTGGTACTTTTGTTTTTTTCACTTAACTTGAAAATTTAGTTAGGTTCCCATGTAGATTATACTCAGTGATCTGGTATGAAAACCAAGTGATTTTGATCTAGAAAACTGCATGTTAAGTAATCATATATTGGCATAATTATTACCCATCATTCAGAAGAATCCTTATAGTAGTGCGCTCACAACTTGGTGCAAATGTGTTGCCTTTTTCTTCATTTACTATGTATGCCTTTTTCTCTTCCTTGTACACGATTATTATGCTCTCTGTCCCCTGAGGTTCAGAGCATCACATTGTGCACAGGTCTGCATAGATCCCAGCTTTAAGAGTTCAAGACTGTCTTTGCTAGATCGAGGATTTGTTTATGCAATAGCTCACATTCGTGGGGGTGGTGAAATGGGGAGGCAGTGCTATGAGAATGGGAAGTTGTTGAAGAAGAAAAATACTTTTACAGATTTTATTGCTTGTGCTGAATATCTAATAGCAAATAAGTACTGTTCAAAAGAAAGATTGTGCATTAATGGAAGAAGTGCTGGGGGGTTGCTTGTTGGTGCTGTTCTGAACATGAGGCCTGATTTGTTCAAGGTTGCTATTGCTGGCGTACCTTTTGTAGATGTCATGACTACAATGCTTGACCCAACTATTCCCCTCACAACTGCAGAGTGGGAGGTAAATTTTGGTTTTCTAGATTCTGATTTTCAGGGCTGCCTTAAGTGAAAAGTGAGTTTTCTGATTTTGAAGTGCATGTAGCAGTTTTGTAAAAAATAAAATGTATTTTAAAGTGTGTCAATGTCCTAAGATAAGAGATGCCATCATGCATCAGCATTCACGCATCTATATCTTAATTATTAGACTATTACTCAAGTGTTGATCAGTTGTATACCAGTGGACACGTGTTAATTATTGCGAGTGGAAACTACTAAACACTATTTTAAGTTGCTAAAATTTAAATGAAAATTTAGAATGAAGCACAATAAATTATATCATCCATGCCATCAATAAACAAAAAATCATCATATAGAATTAAGTTTTACAAAAAGGTCAATCCGAGCCGAATCATGCATTATTATTTTCTTTTCCGTTTGGTTTAAATATTGGCACATTATTTTGTGGCTATGTGGATTTACCTTGACGTCACCATTGACCTACTGCCCATCTTCATAGATTAACTTTATATCAAACGTTTACTTTATATTGCCTCTCTTTGGCTGCTTTATTTGGGCTTTGTGTCAATTCCTTCTGAGCTTCTGACAAGTTCTTTCTGATTTCTTATGTTATTGCAGGAGTGGGGTGACCCTCGCAAGGAGGAATTCTACTTCTACATGAAATCATATTCTCCTGTTGATAATGTGAGCACAATGCAGATCTGTATATCATTATATTATTATTCTATACTAGGACTCTAGGAGTATCATCAACTATAATAACTATTATTGGATTATGTGAACGTGATTTAATAATTTATTAAGTATTTTTACTACTGATCTAATCCTGAACCGTGTATTGTACAGGTCAAGGCTCAGAATTATCCACATGTTCTTGTTACTGCTGGTCTAAATGGTAAGCATATGGGTTCAGTTTTGAACATAAATCATCTGTGGATTATATCATGACACTTTCTCTATATTATAATGCCCAATCTAGGATCAGAACTTGTGTCATGTTTTAGGTAGTCATCTCGCTGCATTTGTTAAACTGAGTAAATTCAAATCTGATCTGCATTATATGTTTTGCTACACATCAAGTTGTCTAAGTGTTTTTTTCTTTTATCTTTATTCTTTTTTGCTAGTCATCTAAGCCAAATTTTGAATAGTGAAGTGAGCTTAGCCACGTATTAAAATGTTAGGTCCATTGAACTTCTTTCAAGAGGACCTTGTGTTATGATCATATTGAAATGTTTGTTGATTTCATTTTTAAAAAAAAGTTAGTTGATTGTACCTCACACCTCAGCATCATATGCAGGGAAGATATGCATTATAACTTATTATGTTTTCGTACAAATGGTTTCTTCCTACGTCCTGACATTAAATCCAATATTTGGATATTGCCACAGATCCACGTGTCATGTATTCAGAACCTGCTAAATTTGTGGCAAAACTAAGGGCTATGAAGACCGATGATAACATTCTCCTCTTTAAATGTGAGCTTGCTGCTGGGCATTCCTCAAAATCAGGGAGGTAAAGTCTTTTTGTTATGTTGCTAGGGCTATTTACTTTTGAGAATAATTCTTTTAGGTTGGATTAAGGTAAGGATGTTGCCACACCAAAAATTGTTGCTTCCAAAACAACTTTTCCATGAATGAATATTATACCCAACATTAATAGTACTGAAGCCTCCCTAATCTTGGTTTTAAATTGTCAATTTTTAGAAAGTTGTTATCACGTGGAAGCAATAAAATTGTGTGCGGCAATGTATGATTTATTTGGCTATTTTCTTCAAGCGAGAATCATAAGAGATTTGTTTTTCACAAATGTTTGGTTGTTTAATTTTAGAATAAAATTTAATTACTTGGAGATTCAAGATTTTGCTGGTCTTCTGAGGCTTTTGGAAATTATTCAGCTTCCTGCAAGTTGATAACCGCTCCTTTTTCCTTCCTTCAATAGTTTTAATCTGGTTTGGAGTCTCCCTTAAAAAATAAAGTTAAATTTCTGGAGTGGCTAGTGGTGTAGGGAAAAGGTTAATACTTGTGATGTAATTCAAATGAAATATTCTAATTGGATGACTTTGCCATCAGAAAAGGTTTGGGATCAGATTAATTCAGTATAGAGGTTGGGGAGTCAACTGATATTTCAGCTTTTTGATTTCTACTGTGAGAAAATCCCTAGTACGTTTACATAGTAATTTTGGCTAAATAGTACATGTAACATAGGGATGTGGACCTCCTGATTTCTTTGCCCTTTTGTTTTGAGAGCCATAGCCTTAGCTATAACTCATGTCATGCTATCTCGTTTTCTCTAGTTGCTTAACCTATTCTCAAATTCTTATTACTAGTGTTTCCTTGCAACCATGCAAAAATGACCTTGGTAATGGTACTGTATTTTAAAGTTAAGTTCTTAGTATAAATCATTCAAAGTCAAGGTTTTGGGTTGTTTTGTTTGTCAACGGTTTTCTTTTAGACTTCTCATGAATGCTGTTCTCCATCTTTCTTATTTTTAATGTTCATTGCTGTTCTACTTAGCAGAGAAATGCTAATATCGTTTCTCCTTTGAAATGTGAAGTGTATTTTCAGCACATCTCGTTAGTTACATAATTTTAGTTGTCTTGCATCTTTCGTTGAGTGCAGGTTTGAGAAGCTCCAAGAAGATGCCTTCTTCTATGTTTTCGTAATGAAGGCTCTTGGAATGATTCCTGCATAGGAGTCCTAGCAAAAGTACAGATGATGATGCTGCATTAAGCTCTCTATTCCAATTTGGTCTAGCTTCTTATTCTTCCTAAGAATATTTTTATTTTGGCTGAGTTAGAACAACATAACATTTGGATTCTTCTTATAAACAAGTATGGAGATCTGTTTGGAATTTGCTGCGAGACAAGCATCTCTGGACCGAAGATGTCCTAGCTGTTGTTGATAATATATGTTCTTTGTGTGGCTCATTACCTGAAAGTGAAATAACATTTGTTGTTTCTATTTCGTAATACACGACCTGTTTTATCAGCTGTCTACTGCTCTTAGTGTAGCAACCTATATATTTCTGGTAATATACTAATATCCTCCTCTGTAGGCTTCCTTCCTTGGAAGACTAATAATTGTAACTAGCTGAACCAGTGATCGATCCATGTGCTTGGTTAACTTGTATCAAAGTGTGATCTTCTATTGACAACCATCATCACAAGTTTGGTTAATCTGTATCTGCATAGAAGATGCACAGTATCAGATAAGAAATTATATTATAATTAATTTGTACAGATTTGATAATAAATGGTATAAAAAATAATAATATAAAATATTATTATTGAAAATTTAGAAGACTAAGTTAAGTGTTCAGTATAGTTTAGATTTATATCTTATAGTCGTACAAAATTTGTAAATAATTGTACTATTTTTATACTATACGATACAGTCAGGCTTAAAATCATATTTGTATATCAAATTGCATCAGCTAATTGACTGGGGCTGCAGCGTAACTTTTTTGCCACTAAATTAGCTAGTTGTAAATATGTTCATAACGTATTTAAAATTATAAAATTTTAAACATATTTGTTATAAGTATGTTTATAACGTTTATAAACTCTAATGAATTTATAAAAAATAAAAAAAAAGTCTATAATTTTAGATATGTTATAGACGTGTTTAACATTATTAGAATATTAGATATATTTGTAATAAACATAATATATTGGGACATAAAACATAATTTGCCCAACTTAATTCTCAAACTATGTCATACACCTCTAGATCTATTAACTCTCTCATCTTCATTTGTTTTGTAAAGCATTTTTGATAAACTGATTGACATATTCAATCACAATAGTACAAGACCAAACTCTGAAATCATGGTGTATTTCTTCTGCGAATTACAAGAGATAATAATAATAATATTCAGCTAATTAATTAACAATTTTGTAGTGACAATCAATTAATCTAGTTGTTTTGGAGTTGATGAAGCGGATTTATGTTCTCTGTGTTCTTCTGACTTTAGTTGAGTTCTGCAAAACATTAAATAAATAGTGCTGAATTTACTCATAGAAAAACTGAGTCTTAGTAGAAATGTTGTGCATTAGAACCTACTTATATAGGTGAAGTATTACGCCTATTTATAGTTTGATATTCCAGCAAATTGGCAACAGAGTATCTCTATAATACTATTCAAATTATGAATAATAATATTTATTATTATAAGAAAGAATAAATAACCTGAATATGTCATTGTATGAAAATTGAATGTTGATTATGATAGCTGAACAATCAAATCGTGACGTAGAAGAATGAAAACTCAACACCTATATCTAATACAAATCATCTGAAAAGAGTATTAATAGTTGAACAATTATAGTTTATTAATTCAACCTTAATTACTACTCAAAGGGAACAGATTTTTTCTTTTGAGGGAGGTGCCAACTGATTAATATTCATGGAGAAGCAAGTTCTAGTAATTAAACATTAGTTCATGTGTGAAATAGATTAAGCAAGTTCTAGTAATTAAACATTAGTTCATGTAGATCAATATATATGTACTAGCTCGTACACCTAGCTAGCTATTAATCAACTTTTTTAGTTCATGATGTGGTTGTAATGCCCCTAATATAGACGTTGACAAGAAGAATAATCTACACAATTTGCAATTCCATGCAACCAACATTTCAAATCATTTAGTCAATAATATTAATTAATCTTTGAACGCATGAATATACTAATCATTGTTCATATGTAGCATCCATCAATACTAATCATCGTTCAAAGGTAGTATATATAGTTGCGAGTCAGAGTAGTGACAAAATAAAAAATACAAAAAAAAAAATGTGTTGGGACTTTGCAGTTATATTTCATATAATTAATCAATTTAAAGTATTAAAATCAAGAAAAAAAACAAAAACTAATAAAATAAAAGATCGTAATAAAGTAATATTTTACACCACTATTTTAAAATAAACACGAATAAGAGTTTCACATTGAAATATAAGATAATTTAAAAAGAATTTATACTTTTTAGATTAAAACCTCATAACTTATAGAGGTAATTAGCGTGTTGCCTGTTAGCTTCTCGTATTAATAATTGTGTTAAATTATATTCTTAATTTTCTTTTAAAATGAAAGAAGTGATAAATTAATTTCAACTACTACTTTGAAGATTGCCTTTAACTTTACAAAAATTGGGGACCATACATTTCATATGCTCTTCAATTTAGACTCAAAATTTCTACTCCATATCTAACATATTTGTCAGCTTTGACTATTATCCCACATGGACCATTGCAATACCCTTTTGGAGCGCGATCAGCGCAACATAATTCACTTATTTTCTTCTCCAACACTCTGCTTTTTGGTACGAACAAAGAAAACTTTTACATTCAACGTACTGTAAGATTTCTTTTTAACTTAAAAAAAAACCTCTATAAATTTAAAATAATAAAAAATAATATTATTTCTGTTCAAATTATATATTTTAAAATTTTAAAAAATAATTATTACATCATTTTTTTAACGCTCTTTCAATTAAACATCGTTTAATATTATTAGATATTATTTTTATTATTACAAATTTTAGAATGTTATTTTTGATAATTTACTTCTTTTTTTTTATGATTATCAAAATATACATTTTATGTCAAAGATTTACAGCTCAATGATATAAAATTTATTTGAACTTAGAAGTTCGAATATTAATTATAAAGGTATGAATTTGAGTCGTATAAAAATATATTTTTAAAATATAATGTATGAATGTGATATTTGTAAAAAGATATAATTATTTATTTAAAAACTAAGAATGTATCATATAAACTAAGTAATATAGAAAATAAAATTATTCTTATAAGATGAGAAACAAAACATAACCAACACCCAAAAAAAAAAAAAAAAAAAGACAATCATAGTAACATGAACCTTAAGCTCCATATAATATTTTTTGACGCATAATATTGAATATATTAAATATAATTTTAACAAAAAATAATTATACGTAATTTTATAATTAAAAATTAGATTAAATATTCAATATAATTTAAAGTTTAAATTTAATCTTTATACTTGTAATAAATTTTTATATAATTATATTATTTTTATAATACAGTTTAATTTTATAATTAAATAATTAATTATATAAAAATTATATGGTTAAAATCTTTTAGTACTATGCTTGCGCATTCTAAGTTTATCACATAAATTAACTTTTTCTTAGACATCAGCGCGATCACATCTTTTCATTTTCTCTTTGCTGAGGTGGTGCATTTAATCATTTATGCAGGCTGTCTCAACCTCTTTCATATTATAAATATCACACATTTATTTACGTAATTTTTTTTTTATTTTTTTTAAAAAAATTGTTATTTTATATTATAAAAAAAATAACATATATTTTATAAAAAAAATATATATTTTTTGCAAAAAATATTTTTTTTTATGTTGTAAGAAAAATAATATATATATATATATATTTTTTTTTAAATAAAAAATAAAACTCTCTATATATAATAAGTTATATCACATAATTAAATCATATAAATAAATAAAAACATTATATGTTGCTCCTGAACTCCAAGTCAATTAGAACATACGTTATAATAAAAGATTATGTATCACAAATATATTTTTATTTTAAAATAAATTATATGTGTTATAGATACTTATAAGTCTAACTTAATTTAATAATGAAATTCGAGTTTAAAAATTAATACAAAATTAATAAGTCGATAGTATTCATGCTCCAATAGGTATAAATAGAAATTCGAGTTTAAAAATCAATATAAAATTAATAAGTTGAGTTATAAATAGAACCCAAAAATGGGTAGTATTTGTATCTCTCACTTCTTCCTTTTAATTATTATTATTATTATTATTATTATTAATCATTATTATTATTATTTGAATTATTCTAAACCAGCATAATTCACGATCCAAAAGCAAAATACTAGTTCTCATTAAAGTTGTGATTACCAATATAAATGTAACATAAGAATAATCAAATGAACGGTGACTACTTTATTTATATATCTAATTTTTTGTTTATTAAGTTGTATTGTTGCTCATTTAAAATCATTTACAAAATTAATAATTTTGAAAATTTCTTATGATTTAGGTAGTAAGACTCTTAATTTCTCTATCAAGAATTCAAATTCGAATCTTAGTGAGTATATATGTGAGTATGTTTTCTCTTATTAATAAAAAAAATGGAATTTTAGTTTTGTTGCTCATCACTCTACTAATTTGGTGATAAATTCCTTACTTTATATCTCTTAAATATAAATTCAAGTTTTTCTCTCCCATTGTTAGTAAATGTGTTATTTATTTCAAAAAAAATTATATTAATTGGTAAAAAAAATTATAACATAGTTATTAATCTATTTAACAGTGATAAATATTTTGGTTTGTGTACCTATATATATATATATATAATAGTATTATTTATATTTATTGTATGTATTAAGTAATATAATGGTTATTAATTAGATGTAAAATTAGTAATATGAGATAGATGATAAAATAATTATAAGATAATTTACTAATATAAAATTAATTATATTATATTATATAAATTAATATATATATCAAAATTTTTAATTTTTAAAACATTCACTTTTAAAATATCAAAGTAATTGTATTTTATATAGTTTGAATTTGTAACGGTAAAGTGAGAAAAAGAACCTCTCCTATACGTTATCATAAATTAAATGTGCTATTATTAATTGAATATCATATTTTTTTTAAATAAAATTTGGGGTTTATATTTGAAGATCAATCAAAAATATTTTTTATTATAATTTAATATATATATTAATTTATATCTTATAATTTAATTAATTTTTATTAATAAAAAATCTTACAATTATTTATTTATTAAATTATATATATATAATAAACAAATAATAAAAACATCTTTATTAATAAAAAAAATTATAATTATTTATTTATTAAATTGTAATATATAGATTAATATATATAATAAATTAATGATAAAAAGTGATTTAAGCTATTTTATGTTTTTCATTGGCAGACATTTTCACCCATATTAAAAGGCTTGATTAACATATACAAATCATTGAAATTGACCATTTTTCCTTTTACGGGATTTGTCATACCTTTCGCAAGTCACTAAATTCAATATCCAATATATATATATATATATATATATATATATATATATATATATATATATATATTATAGTTGCATAAATAATATATTTTATGCTATTGGTAGTCAATTTGATTCGTATTAAAAAGGCGAAGCTATCTTTAATTTCTTTTTGAATTTCCGAACTCGAAGTCAAAAAGATAAAATAAAGGCATTGTCCAGATTCAGCCGGGCATGACATGCAATTATATAAGTATAGTTTCGAGGATTATATATGGGTTTTTGTCTAAAATAGGCAAAATTTTTAAGATAGTTTAAAAAAGAGCAGAATTGTGTTATTTTTTAAAAATGGGCTTTTTTTAACCGCCCACCCAATACCCCACTTACTAGCCGGTAATTCATTTGTAAATCGTTTGGAAGAATTCGAACAGTTCCAAACGTTTGCACGACTCTCCCTCTCCCTCTCCACTCTCTGTTATCGAATCTCCCACAAATTTTGTTGAGAAAAAAGACGAACAGTGAGGACGCACAAAACACTCGACCATTACTATCTCATTGTGAAGCTCTGCATTATCTCATTGTTGAGGAAGAAGATGAACAGTGTGGTATATCTGGTATATCTCAGGGTATATCTGGGGGTATATCTGGTATATCTCAGGGTATATCTGGTATATCTCAAGGTATATCTGGTATATCTCAGGGTATATCTGGTATATCTGGTATATCTCAGGGTATATCTGGTATATCTGGGGGTATATCTGGTATATCTCAGGGTATATCTGGTATATCTCAGGGTATATCTGGTATATCTGGTATATCTCAGGGTATATCTGGTATATCTGGTATATCTAGTATATCTGGTATATCTCAGGGTATATCTGGTATATCTCAGGGTATATCTGGTATATCTGGTATATCTCAGGGTATATCTGGTATATCTCAAGGTATATCTGGTATATCTCAGGGTATATCTGGTATATCTCAGGGTATATCTGGTATATCTGGTATATCTGGTATATCTCAGGGTATATCTGGTATATCTCAGGGTATATCTGGTATATCTCAGGGTATATCTGGTATATCTCAAGGTATATCTGGTATATCTCAGGGTATATCTGGTATATCTGGTATATCTCAGGGTATATCTCAGGGTATATCTGGTATATCTCAGGGTATATCTCAGGGTATATCTGGTATATCTCAGGGTATATCTGGTATATCTCAGGGTATATCTGGTATATCTGGTATATCTCAGGGTATATCTGGTATATCTGGTATATCTAGTATATCTGGTATATCTGGTATATCTGGGGGTATATCTGGTATATCTCAGGGTATATCTGGTATATCTCAGGGTATATCTAGTATATTTGGTATATCTGGTATATCTGGTATATCTGGTATATCTCAGGGTATATCTGGTATATCTCATGGTATATCTGGTATATCTCAGGGTATATCTGGTATATCTGGTATATCTCAGGGTATATCTGGGGGTATATCTGGTATATCTGGTATATCTGGTATATCTCAGGGTATATCTGGTATATCTGGTATATCTCAGGGTATATCTGGTATATCTGGTATATCTGGTATATCTCAGGGTATATCTGGTATATCTCAGGGTATATCTGGTATATCTGGTATATCTCAGGGTATATCTAGTATATTTGGTATATCTGGTATATCTGGTATATCTAGTATATCTGGTATATCTGGTATATCTCAGGGTATATCTGGTATATCTCATGGTATATCTGGTATATCTCAGGGTATATCTGGTATATCTGGTATATCTCAGGGTATATCTGGTATATCTGGGGGTATATCTGGTATATCTCAGGGTATATCTGGTATATCTGGTATATCTGGTATATCTCAGGGTATATCTGGTATATCTCAGGGTATATCTGGTATATCTGGTATATCTCAGGGTATATCTGGTATATCTCAGGGTATATCTCAGAGTATATCACTTAAGTTTAATCAGCATTTCACTTGTTTATTCATGTGAGGCAGTTAGCATGCAGTGGTATTATAATTCAAGCAATTATAAGGTGCGGTTTAAGAATTTGCGAGGCCATAGGCCGTAATTAAAAATTAGGCCCTAAAATTCTAAGGAAAAAAACTTGAAATGTATTGAAACCATTACATTAAATCAAAAGCTTCATAATCCGAGAGAGCCCAGTTAAACATATTACATATATATTACCAAAAGCCAGCCAAACAAGATACTGAAATTACAAGCTAACGACCAAAATATAACATTAAACGGAATGAAACTTAGAGAGGTTTTGTTTATTTGCGAGAATCATGAAAGCTAACAAAGAAGAAAATCAGTGAAGAGAAAAAGAGAGAATGCGTAGAGAAGGAGGGAGAAGAAGAAAGAAATTGGTGGGAAACTAATGCCCTTTTTCTAACTAAACCGGTTACTGGGAGTGTAAATAGTATTTTGCCCATTTCTAAACTTTTACACAAGGTTGCCCTTTTTTAAACTATCTTAAGGATTTTGCCTATTTTAGACAAAAACCCATTATATATAAAATATAGTTTAATTCTATATATGTGTAGATCATTCTTTAATCTCACGTAGCTAGTCCAATCCCTATCTACAATATTTATATGTGACATGTGGGACTAAGTTTAAGGAAGCAATTGTTAATTAGTCAGAGAAAGATTGGGCTATTTATGTTGCTAATTTATTTTTTTTAGGGATCTAAGATAACATGGGACTGGAAGGCCGGCTAAGGGTAAGAAGTCAGGTTTTCTATTTTTTATTATTTATTATATATATATTAAATATAATAATTTTATTAAATAAAAAAGTAAATAATATACAAGTATTTCTTAGTTCTTTATCCTAACGTTATCTAACTTCTTAGCCGTATCCCATCAACCCCAATGCAAGAGTTGAAGGCCAAAACTAAGACCGGCTTGAGGGACCATAGGCCAAAGTTATTACGGGGCCTTTTATGTTATATATTTAATATTTATTAAATTTTATATATATTTAATTTATTAATTTTATATACATATATTATAATATTAAATAAAGATACAAACATGCTACATTTTAACCCAATTTATTTTAATTATTATGCAGTATTTTTAACAATTAATAAATAAGAGAAAGAAGATTTTTATTTTTTATTTTTATCAACTATGACTAAATATTTCTTACTAACTTAATTAATAGTAAAAATTAATAAATTTAAGATAAAAGAATTTATTTTATAAACATTATAAAATGAGTTTTTATTATGTTTGGATGGCTAAAATAAACTAATGATTTGACTCTTTTACTTTAACAAATATTGATTATTACAATCTCGAGTAATCATATATTTTTTAATGAGTATATTTTCTTAAATTTTAATATATTTAAGTTGATATATGAGAGAAAAATAAGTGAATCATGTAGGAAATGATTTCTACATAATTTAATTATAAATTTAATACATTATTTTATACTTTTATCAAGTAATAAATATTAATTTATCAAGAAGAATTTATTTTATACATAATAAATATACACATTGTTTAAAATAATGTATATAAATTTCATTGAGATACAGAGAGGGCCTCATTTAGGGTCATAAAGTCGGGCCTAAAAAAAAGTAAAATTTTATTTTATATGAAGTATTATATACATGTTATTTATAAATACTTTTTGTATCAATAGATTAAATAAAATTGACTTTAATAAAAATAAAATTTAAAAAATAATATATTTTAAAAATAAAAATTTTAAAAGATAAATTTTAGATCAAAATATTTCTTAAACTGACCCCTAAGCGACAGCTTAAATTTTTTGGGCCGGTTCGAATTAAAACAAGCATAAATAAATATGATGTAATAATTATTTAATATTAAAAAATTGCCAATAATAGAAAAAAAAAAAATTGATCTACACAATTCTATTTAAATAATTTAATTTATATTATTTTTATAAATTTTATTGTATCAAATTAACTCTTATTTTTTAAGAGCTAATTCGATCCAATAATACGCCCATAATTGTCCCCGACCCAATGACAGCTAACTTAATTGCATTGACCGAAGAAGAGGTCACTACGTAATACAACATACACATGAACATTTCTAGTGTAATTATATTATCATAAGTATTTTTTTTTTATTGTTGTTATAGTAGGGCCCCGACCAAATGGCCCTGCGGCATTAAGCTAACTTAATTGCATTGTCTGAAGAAGAGGTCACTACTTTTTTCTTTTTTTTTAAAGAATTCTAAATTTTTTTTTTTTAATTAACAAGAAAAAACACACTTTAAACTTAAATTTTTAGTAAAATAATTATAAATCTTACCACTTTAATATAAATAACTTCAATTTTTTGATTTATTTTTATTTTTTATTTGTACATGTATTAGAAAACACAGAAAGATTTCACGATTCTTGTTTGAAGGACTGTGGTGGTATATTTTACTACTTAATATAACATACACATGAACATTTTTAGTGTAATTATATTATTATAAGTATATTTTTTTATTATTATAATAAAAATGTATAAATAATTTCATTTATTTTTATTATTAATTATATTTTAATATTAATAATATTATTAATAAATTATAATTATAACAATAATAATATAAATTATATTAATATTGCCATACAAATTTTATTATCATAATTCATTATATAAAACATCACTTTAAGAAATGCTAAGAAAGTAAAATACATAAATTTATTTTTATTTTTATACCCACGTTAATAATATTGTGATATATGAAAATTTTATTTTAAAAATAAAAAAAATGATTTAATTTTTTAAATAATTTTATTATAAATATAAAAATGAATATAAATTTATGTAAGAAGATCATTAATTATACTACGAAAAGCACTCATGCTAAATAGCATAAATTATGTAAAATACTTTGAAGATATCTTACTATTAGATCTTACTATTATTTATTACACTTATAGTATATTTTTAAGGGTAGTTTAAGAATTTTTGTGGTATAAGGTAAAATATAAAATGAGGTCTCAAATTTTTTTATAAATTAAATTTTCATATAAGAATTAATTAAAGATATTAAAATATTTTTTGTGTATAATATAAAAATAAATGATAAAAATTTAATTAATAAATACATATGTAAAATTTAAATTTTTGTGTGTATTTATTTGACAAGTAATTAAATTTATTTTGATTATAATAGAATAGAATTAAGAGTTTTAAATTTTTTAAATAAAATAAAAAGTTTGAAATTGTCTTTAAAATTAAATATTTATGTCAAAAATCTGAATAAAATAAATATATAAATAATATAACATTTGAAGTTTAAGAATAAGAATAGATACATAAGAAAGAGAAGAAGATTGCAACATTTTTACAATGTTTATTTGTTCTTATTTTGCATAATCTCAATTAATTGAGAAAAATTTAAAGATTATTAAGAAACTTGAATTTAAAAAATATAAGATTTTTTTATATAATAAAATTAAGAGTTCATATTTCTTATTATTAGTTAATAACATGTATATTATTTATTAATGATAAATTTATCTAATAATAATATTACTAAAGAATAATTATTTATAAGTACAAAATAATTAAATCATGTATTATTTTAAATTAAAAAAGAAAATATGTGTCAATATATTAATACTAATAATATTGAATTAAATACAATTTTTTAAAATTAATATATTTTTAAATTTTATTTTAATAATTATTTTTCAAATTTTGTAGAGATAATTCATGATAAAATTATTTATTTTTAAAAATATAATAAATGTTAAAAAAAAAATTGAAACTCCTAACCCAATCAAAAGCATAAAACGGCCGTTTTATCCACATAAAAGATGATAATCTCTTAGTTATTTTATTTATTAAATAATTATATTAATTTTATATTTTATTAATATAGTGTAATTTCTCATTACTATTAATCATACCATGACCAAACTTCCAGAAAAAAAAAAAAAAAACCTACTAAAGTATCCGAATCTGACTACTGCATGACCAAACTTCCACACAAACACACACGAAAAAAAAAAAACCCTTCTAAAGTATCCGAGTCCGACTACTGCTTTAGAAGATAAATAAAATCCAACGATTGGATGTCTCTTCGTCACTTTGTTGAGTTTCCTTGCCGACAAACACATGTACGTGAAGTGTAGGGCCAAAGCCCAGCTAATTAGACTCAATAAAGGTCATTTTTCATTCAGCTAATCATTTAATATATTTTATATATAAATGTTATTATTTACCTTTAAAAAAATAGACAGTCTTATTGATATATAAAATTAATTTATTGCATAGAAAATCCACCATTTTTGTTATATATATAAAAAGAAAAAAGAAAAAAAAAGAGAATCCACCATTTTAATATGAATTCTTTTAACATTAAAAAGAACTGGAGTAAATAAGAATGCTAGTAAATCTAATATTAAAAAAACAAAAAGACAGTGACTATTACTATTGTATGATTTAGGGGGAGCCCTACCTAGAGGACTACACGAATTATATATAATCATATTTTAAAATTATATAATTCTATAATTACATTATTTATAAACTCTAACTTATATATCTTATATTATTAAAAAATTTAACAAATAATTTATTAATCTTCTCCCATAATATATCTTATATACAAACATATCTAATAACAATATTTTATTTAACTATTATTTTACCAATGTAAAATTTTGAATTCTTTTAATCAATTAATTTTCTTTTAAAATTATTTTTTTTAAACCACACCAAATATTCTACACTTAAAAGCATATATTTTAACCGTATTAAATGTCTTTTTGATTTTAAAAATCTTGCATTAAAAACAAAAAAAATTATTTTATTATACTATTTCAAAAATGATAAAAAAAAATTAAATTTTTTAATACATATGATAATCTATTTTTAATATTTCACAAAAAAAAAATATTTATAACATTAAATTAAAAATTATCATCATGTAAAATAATATAAACTTATTTTTTTCAATTCAATAAAAATTAGAACACAATAATCAAAGTAATATTTTTTTTTTCTTAAACAGCTAGGTTCTTTTCTTACACTTGTTTTATTTATTATTTATTATTTATTTATGTTTGCTTACCTTGAATTTAGATTTATTTTTATTTTCTAATTTTTGTTAATTTATTGTAAATAATGTGTTAATTAATTTATTTAACCATTAAAGAAAAGTTATTTATAAAAAAATAATATAAATAAAAAAAATTAATCATTTATTAACATTATATATTTTTAAATCTCTAAGCATCAATTAAAAAAAAATCATTAATATCTTATTCCTATAATTTTTTTTTTTTTTTTTTATCCACCGGTATGTACGATGCCACATTAATCTTACAATCTTTAGGTAAGAAATTGATGGATAGCATAACTACAATTTCTCAAAAAGGAAAAACAAAAAAAATGCTCAAAATGTCACAACATATATGGAGTACTCATTTTTTTTTTTCTCTCATTAGAATAATGATTTTTATCATAACTGATATGATAGATACGATAAGTTACAAATAATAATTTAATTGACTTTCTGTTGATAGATAATCCTACAATTCTTTTATCATTTTACATTTCTTACCTTATATTTAATCAATAAATTAATATCTAATATATTATTTAGTGCATATATCATAATAATATTAGTTCATACCGGATATTGTCATATTCATTTGGAAAAATGATTTTTATCTCAGCAAGATATATGTAACCCATCCAAATAAATTAGTTGTGTATGTAGCTGAGAATTTCTACATTTAGGTGGTGTTTGGTACATTATAATGAAATATGTAATGTAATTGATTCAGCACATTATATTGTTTGGTTTGTCTAAACACATGTAATGTAATGTAATCAATTATATGTGAATAAGTAATAAGGATTACACAACCCAAAAACTAAATGATTTTTACATTACGTGTTGAACAGTAACACCCAACGAAACGCGTGCGCCAGTTCTGGCCGTCTCGTCCGTCGCGTCCAGTTCCTGCGCTGCCGGCGTCGTTGTCCAGCCGTCCAGCTCGTCGTCCCGTCACGTCCAGTCCGTAGGCCTCCTCGGCGTCCGTCGTCGTCCCGTCCAACAAACCAAACGTCGCCCAGCTCGGGTTGCCGTCCAAATCGCATCTCATCCAGCTCGCGTCACCATCCAAATCGCGTCCCGTCCAGCTCGCGTCGTCGTCCAGCTCGCGTCCCGTCCAGCCATCGTGCGCCAGCGCCGTCCAGCGAGCGTCCCTCGCGATTTTGGGTTTCCTTTTTTTTTTTTTTTAAATTGTATTTTTTATTAGAATTTTTTTTTTTTTGCTGAAATTGTATTTTTTATTAAAATTGTTGTTATAAAATTGTATTTTTTTTTCTGAATATATATATTTTTTAAATTATATATTTTTTAAATTGTATTTTTTATTAATTTTTGTTATGAAATTGTATTTTTCTGAAATTTTTATTTTCTGAAATTGTACTTTTAAAATAATTATATAATTTTTTTTATTCCATTACATTACAATAGTTAAAACTAAACACTGTAATACAGATTCCTTTTTTGATTACAGTGACTAAACCAAACACTGTAATAATAATACTGATTCCTTTACATTACATTTCATTACGATTATGATTACGATTAGTATATTTGTATGAGAAAAATGCCACAAAAACATCTTAAATTAAGTTATTTGTGTCGTATAATTTTTTAGATTACAAACGGTGTTATTTAGTCCATTAATTTTACAAAAAAAAGTTAAGTAATGACAAATTATATTACTTTAATGAATTTTCTATTCTAATAATATTATTTTTATGTTAAGTGATTAAACACGATTAGATATGAATATTTTACAATAATAAAATCACAATTAATGTGAAAAAAAATCACAAAATAATTGTTTTAAATATTTGTTAATTTTTACTATTTTATTAATTTTTATAAAAATTAAAATATATATTTAAATAACTTTTTGTTTGAATAATATTATTGTTGATTTTTCTTAAATAATTTTATATCAAATTTTATTTTTATTCTTGTTAAAAATTCATATTTTAATTACATTTTAATCAATTGATACAAAATAATAATATTTTTAATAAAAAAAAATTTCTTAACTGATTTTTTTTATAAAATTAAATGATTAAATGATACCATTCATAATTTAAAGAATTAAACAATATTAATAACTTATTTTTAAAAATTTATGTGTCACCTCACTCATCCTTTATTGCCTTCATTAATTTGTTGGGATACAGTAAATAAGTACAAGAACACACATGCAGTACCTACAAATTTTACACTAAATTTTGCCCAATTTTTGAAGGAAAAAAAAAAAAAAACCAGCAAATTGATAATGAAGCAAAGATACAAGTCAACTGAAAAAATTGATAATTTGACAAATTTTCACTCAAAATCTACCAGAGGTGCAAGATTGCTACCTTTCCCCTAATGGACAGGTTGTAGACATCTATTTAGGTTTCTATCTTTCCCACTTAAACCATCGAAAATGTAAACACACTAAACAGAATCAAGCTAACTTCCAAATAAGATTAATAAAAAGAATATTTTTTTTTCTTGCTAAAAAAATAATTAAGACAATATTTCATATTTGGCAGCTTTACGATAACTTTACGATTCACAAAGTCTACAGATTTGAGGAAAAAACCTTCTAATTAATGACAGTCACTTTTTGTATGTTTTTGATGAAATAGCTGTACCTGAACATTCTTGTTTCCCTACACTATTCTTTTTTTTTTTTTTTTAAAGAAATCCCTACACTAATAAATTAATGATTTGAGTTTTAATTTGGAAAATATTTAATTGTTTACATGGTGGAAGATATCTGAAGCTGGTAAAGTATTTATAAATTAATAAATAACTACAACGAAAAGAAAAAAAAAAAACTTATTAGAGATGTTTGTTCACAAAATTTGAATTATGAAATAGTTATTAATAATTCCTAGAATTTCTTCTTTTCTTTTTTTCTAATTAACACAGAATAGAAAAAATTAAAATTTTCTCACACCGTAAACAATACATATTATTGCAATTTATGCCTTTAAAAATTTAAACAAACAAAAGAATATTTTTGTTCGTGAGTGTTTTTTTCACCCTATAGTTTGTGGGTGGGCTTGCAAGTTGCAACCTTAACTGCAATTATCCTATTTATTTTTTATTCCAATATACTTTATTTTCTATTTAAGAATCCCCTTCTTCAAAAACTCTCTGTACTAAAATAATTTTATCATCTTTTTACTTTTATTGCTTTAAATAAAAAAACATATCAATATCTTGTTATAGTGTGATTTCTTTTCATCTAAGGTGATTTACCTTATGTTTATTTCTATTTTGCTTGAGTTTTGTTAGAAATCTAAAACTTTAAAATTTTAAAAATTATAATATAGTATTAATAGTCAATTTTTTATACAGAATATCCAATATTTTAATTAAAATAATTAAGAACCCAGTTGGAGAACGTTACAACAGAGCTAACGAATATTTTTAATGATGCAAATGCATATTTTTTTCAATGAGCTAACGAATATTTTTAATTTTGATTTATCAAATTTAATTATATATTTAGGCGATGAATTTTAATCTAAATTATAACTTTTATATTTATTAATAAAATTTAATTTTATATATTAAAAAAATTAACTGCAATTTTGACTTGAACAAGAATTTGCTCTTATCCTCCTATTTTTTCTTCGGTATTAAAGATCTAATAGGAATTCAAATATCCACTATCATTTTTTATATTTTAATTTATGTACCGTCAATATACATTATATATATAGATAAAAGTTATTGAAATAAAAAATAAAAATGTTAAAAAAATTAAAAAAATTTATATATTTATTTATTATTAATAACACATATATTAATATACTAAAATTAATACAAATAATCTTCATTCATATAATAGGCCCTTGCATTTAGTAAGTTTGTAATGTCATTCGCTAAAATTTAGTTTTTAAATTCCAACCTACGTACGGTACTCAAATAGTGATTTATTTTCCACTAAAAAAAAAATTTAATATTACCAATAAACATCTCAAGAATGATAATAATTTAATTCCTATCATAAGTACCATCAAAATTAAATGTTATTTAGTGAGGTAACAAACAGAATTATTGAAATTGACAAAAATAATAATAATAATAATAACGACGACGATGATGATGATGATGATGATGATGAAGAAGATGAAGAAAAGCATTAAAGATAAGCCTAATTCATATTATTAGTATAAAAAAAATGCTAAATTAATCCTAAAAATGTATTTAAATTTTAAAATTATTGTCTTAATTACTACAAGTCTCATTAATCCATAAGAGACTAACGATGTTAATTTATTCTATTAAAAATAACAATTACCTTATAAATGATTAAAAATAATATAATTAAAAGACTTTTATGTCTTTTTATTCTAACATTAATTTTTGTATAATCCAAATTAATAAAAAAAATTAATAAAAGAAAAAAAATCAACAAATGTTATATTTTCTCTCTTTTCCTCATATTTTCTTTCTCACTCTCTCAATCCTCCGTCTCCCTCTCCCTCTTCCTCTTCCTCTTCCTCCCTCGTTCTCGTAAGCAATTACTATAAACCAATAGTTTACTTCTTCTTTTTTTTTTTTTTTTTTTTTTACTTTCTCATATTATTTTAACGTTTTGCAGATTGGGATGAAAAAAAAATTCTTGTATAAGACAAATAGGAGACAACCAAAATATGGTACAAACTGTTTACACAAGTGTTACTAGCAAGCCAAAAATTTGTTCTAAATCATTTTCAAAAAGAGTTCCCTACAACTTGAAAGCTCTTGAAAATATAAACAAAAATCATAAAATTATTTAAAAAAATTATATTGTTTATAAAAACTGTTTTAATTTAATTAAATATTTAATTTTGAATATTGGTGGAATCTAAAGTTGTATTTGTTCGTTAAATAATCTCACTTTTATTCTACATGTGGTTAAATTTAAAAATGATACTAAGTTATTACATGTTTTAAAAATATAATACTAAGTTCAAATTCAATTTTTGTTAAGTTAAAAGTCATTTTGTAGTATTGCATGTGAATTAATTTTTGACAAAACTACAATGAATATAACCATATTGTCTCTCCGTTTATAATTTTTTATAATTTTTTTAACAATTCAATTTTATTAGATTTTTTTTTTTTAAAAATTTTAATAGTATATTCATAACACATGTGTTCCAAAAAATATATATATAATTTAGAATCAAATTACCTTAAAAAATCAACAAAATTTCTTTCAATTATTGGAGCTGAATTACACCAAAATAAGAGAAATTTTTGTTGGAAAAATTCGAGAATTTTTTTTAATCTTACAAATACTTTTTGAGTAAAATATTATTGTTACTTTTTTAACAAAATTTTAAAAATACAACTAAGTTTGCATTTTCTTATAAATTATAAAATTTAAGATACTTAATTCATGAATTACAAAATTAATTTTTTTTTTTCTAAATAATGATAAAATTTATGTATCCTCATTAATATAGGTTGAATATCCATAACAATAATTCTATAAAAAATGAGATAAATAATTAGTATTTGTTATATATATTATAATTTATATGGTATAATTTAATTAGTTCTTTATTTATAAGAAGTTTTACAACTATTTCCTCATCCTATATCTCTAATTTTACATTCAGTCAATAACTAATATGTCACTTAATATATATCGCAATTTTTGTGTGTGTGTGTGTATATATGTGTGTAGAAAATATCGTTTAAACCAGAGTATTGGCAACTTGGGGCCTTAACATTATGAATGACAATTTATGACACGACTCAATAATAAGATTTGAACACGACACGACACGATTTTTTTAGTAAGAATAGATCAATAATTTTTTTTCATTTTCTTAAAAGTTTTGTAATTTCTTATTATTATAAATAGGCAACACGAAAAAAATTCAAATAAATTTTTTCATGTGTCAACTAACACGAAAATCTGACACAAATAACATAAAATAAATACGACTAATACGACACAATTACTACCCCAACTTAACGTACATAATTGAGTTGAAAGGCTACACTTTAAATAGCATGTAAAATAATTAAAAATTAATTATATATAATATAAATACATTTATATATAATCTAATATATTAATTTAATTATTTATAAGTTAATTTTATATTATGGTATCTCAAATTATTAAATTAGTCTAAAAATAATATATTAATTATGTGTACATATAATATATATATACTATATATAATTTGTAAAGTATATATAGACTAATATATATACTTTATGTATAAGATAAGATATTATTTTAAGATAAATTTATTTATATACAAATTAATATATTATTTTAAAATTAATTTTATTTATATAAAAAATAACATGTTATTACATAATTCCTAATCTTCAATATAAAAGCAACAATATTCAATTTCAACCATAAACATTAACTCATGTAAGCAAAATTGAAAAGAAAAAAAAAAAAAAAGGGCCGTGAGGAGGTACTATATTGTTACGGTGAAAATGTTGTAAGACTGTATATTCAAATGTCACTTGAATTATTATTTGTAATTTATGTGGACTCCCCCTTGTTCCCTTTAAGCTAGAGTTAGAGTAATTTGGTTGGAAGAAAAAAAAAAAATTACATCATAACTTATAACTAGTTATTTAAAATGAAACGGGAAATAGAGGTATTTAACAATCTTAATAGCTGTGTTGTATTATATCTCATTTTCATAGTACTTTAACAGTCCCATTAAATTATATATTAGAAGAAAAAAAAAAACAATATTAGAGATTTTGGGCTCTAACAGTTATGGACTTCATGCACATCAACGTTTTACTTTTATGGGAAAAAATAACAGCTCTTTTTATGAGTCTACGACTATTGAGAAGAAAGGAGAGAGACATAACGGCACAAAAATGGTGGACATATCCCAATTCCCAAATCAGGTTTCTGTTCATTTCAGGAAAAATTGAAGCAGAATTTGAATCTAGTGCGCTCCAACGTTCAAAATGTAACTAAAGATTCTCGTGAATATTCATCCAACGGTCAGAATTGTCCACGTGAAAATCTTTATTAAACTGATTTAACACCACCCCAATCAAAACTCAAAAGAATGTAGCGAGCAATTTTATTTTGTTAATATAAATAAGAGAGACAGTACTCAGAGGCTTTTCCAGCTACATTTATAATAACTCTTTCTTTCTTTCTCAGACAGACTTCCTCATTAGCTTCCTTTCTTTCTTTCTTTTTCATCATTATACCTTCCTGTCTACGGTGAAGGAATTAGAATATATATATATATAAATAATAATAATAATAAAAACCCATATCTACTTTTTCTCAATAGAAAACTAAATCAAATGGTTCTTTTTTTCAGAGTCCCACTGTCAGGTCAGATCCAAAGCTCCCTGAAATTTCCCGTTTAGTTTTCAAAAAGAATTTCTCATTCTGTTCAACACCCACCTCAACAAAATGCAAATCCTGAAATGGGTTTCCCTTTTCTTGCTAATTGTTTCATTCTTTTGTATGTTTTCATCATCAGTAGCCCAAACCAACCCAATTTGCTCAGAAGAAGACAGGGCTTCCCTTCTGAGCTTCAAAGCCAAAATCATAAAGGACACCACTGATACTCTCTCTACTTGGACTGGCAAAGATTGTTGTGATGGAGGTTGGGAAGGTATAGAGTGCAACGCAGCTGGAAGGGTCACTGGATTGCAATTGCAGAGACCCGCTAGTAAGGAGGGTGCCCTTTACATGAAGGGCACTTTGTCTCCTTATTTGGGCAATTTGCATTTCTTGGAGGTTATGGTGATAAGTGGGATGGTTCAAATTACAGGTCCAATTCCTCAAAGTTTCACAAATCTTTTGCGTCTCACTCAGCTAGCTCTAGAGGACAACTCTCTCTGTGGAAGTATCCCTCCAGGTTTAGGCCATTTGACATCACTCCATTCCCTCTCACTTAGCGGTAATCGCCTAACTGGATTGGTCCCTCCAAGCCTAGGAAGTCTCAGAAGCCTTTTTCAATTAAATTTGGCAAGAAATTCACTCACAGGTCCAATTCCACCTACCTTTCAAAACTTGAATGGTCTGCAATATCTTGATCTTAGCTTCAATAAACTATCAGGTTTAATCCCAGCCTTTGTAGGCCAACTTCAGAACATTACATTCATTGACCTTTCTAGTAACCAATTATCAGGGCAAATACCAGTCTCCTTAAGCAAGTTGAGCAAGCTTTCAGACTTGTCTTTGAGTCATAATCAACTCAATGGGAAAATCCCTGATGAAATTGAGAGCTTGAAATCCCTTACTTCTCTTTCTCTGGGTAACAATAGATTAACAGGTCCTATTCCAGTATCTATTTCAAAATTACCGAACCTTTGGTACCTCAATTTGTCTAGAAATGGGTTCAGTGATCCATTGCCTGAAACTCTTGGTAGAGGTATTCCTTCTCTCTTGTCAATAGACCTGTCATATAACAATCTCAGTTTAGGGTCTGTTCCCAATTGGATCAAGAGTAGGCAACTCTCAGATGTCCATCTTGCTGGTTGTCGACTTAGGGGTCCTCTGCCAAGTTTTACAAGGCCTGATTCTTTGAGCTCCATCGACCTATCTGATAACCATTTCACTGATGGAATTTCAAGGTTCTTCACCAACATGTCAAGTTTACAAAAGATCAATCTTTCAAATAACCAATTGAAGTTTGATCTTTCAGAAATCAAATTGCCAGATGGAATGTCCATTGTGGATTTGCACTCAAATCAGATCATGGGCTCCCTCTCTAAGATAGTGAATAACAGGACAAGCAGCTTTCTTGAGGTATTAGATGTGTCAAACAATCAAATTTCAGGCATGATTCCAGAATTCAAAGAAGGCTTGAGATTAAGGGTTCTTAACATAGGAAGCAACAAAATTACAGGACAGCTTCCAGGCTCTATATCAAAACTGATGGATTTGGAAAAGTTAGATATCTCAAGGAACCAGATATCTGGCACCATCCCAACAAGCTTGGGATTATTGGTGAAACTTCACTGGCTTGATCTATCCATTAATAGGCTAACAGGAAAAATCCCAACTAGCTTATTGGGTATTGGAGCTCTAGGACATGTGAGCTTCAGGGCAAACAGTCTATGTGGAGAAATCCCACAGGGGAGACCATTTAACATCTTCCCTGTAGCTGCTTATGCCCACAATTTATGCTTATGTGGCAAACCATTGCCACCTTGTAAGGGAAAGTAACAAGCAGACATGAATGAGCCAGTTAGAGGCTGACTCAGCTGAAATAGAAATTTCTCATTTCATGTGTGACCGAATAGCTTAGATCATGCCTCCCTACTACTGCAATATAAATTTTATCCTAATTCTTTTTTACTACTTTATTACATCAAAGAATTTACTTCACTAATTCTGAGATGAAAGTCTTTGATCAAGACTAATTATGTACTTCATTTATGAACAATAAAGTTATGGATGTTATTGTAGTAAAATAAATCTGAGCAATAAAAAAAATGTGAAACAATTCTTATTAGGCCAGGGGGTAATAGAAATTCAATTGCTCATTCTAACTCGGTTAAGAAAGACAGCAAGTGTTGCGTCTATCATTCAAAAGGAGAGACCAATTTAATGGAGACTACATTGCAATAGAAGAAGTATCATATTTTCTGCATTTCTAATTTCTCGAAAAAAGCAGCAACATTTACAAGCTACTAGAACAAAATATCAGTATCACTTGCAAAAGTGAGAAGCAAAACAGGCTTCTTAATCACTTCTTACTCTCCATCAGACAACTCCTCCACCAGCTTCTTTCTCTGAAACAAGCAAACCAAAGACATTGCATTACCATAACATTCTTTTTGTAGCAAGGACCAAGGTCTATAAAATCAACAATAGTTGCTTGCTTTCTTATATCAACAATAGCTTCTTTCTTAAATTGATTGCAAAACATGCCATGCCGGTTGTTGAAGGAAAAACCAAAGTAAAGAATTTGGAAAAACCACAAAACTTGCTCACCTAAAATATATTACAACAAAAATAGCACCATAGCATTAACTTATACTTTTTCAATTGAAGATAATGTTTTATTTTTATTGTTATAAATTTTAAGGGTGTTATTTAAGATAATTTCAAAAAAAAATTATCCAAGTCCTCTTACATAATAAAGAAAGGAATCAAATAAAAACTAACTTATATAGAACGGAAAGGCAGAGTCAGGGGTATTTTTTGTGGGGGCATGAAATTTAATTTTTTTTTTTATAATAAGTAGAGAATTTTATTTAAATATTGAAGAACGAAAAATATATCACAATATATAATTAGTAAAATTTACAGGTATACTCTATTCAATCTAAAACAAAAATTTTCTTGTCATATTATAATAGATACTTAGAATTAGCACAAAAAAACATAAAGTTAATACATTATACTTAACATATAACACAATTTTGAAAAAAAATATAATTAATTAATAAGTATTAATATCGTATGTGTATAAGATAAAATTATTATCTATAAAATCTAAGCAAATAAAAATTTCAATCAAACATATTAAAATTTATAAATGTTAAAACTAAAATAAAAAAAATATGAAAAACTAAAAAAATAATATAAGATTTATAATTTTAAACTTGAAACTATATTTAAAAATATATGTTAATAAATAATATAAAACTGAAAAATAAAAATGAATGAAAAATTAAGAGAAAATAAATATTAAAATTTTTATATAAATTAAAAAAATTTAAAATATAATATAAAATAATATAATATTAAATAAAGTTAAAATTATTAAAACAAAATATAAGAAAATTTGATTTTATAAATACTTGAGCATAAGCTACGACTTGTCAAAGATGATACCCGACATATGTGGAGTTTCGTTGGATATCACATATTAATTTTATAAATATTTTTATATAATATACCGTTATAATTCTATTTGCATATTAATATTTACTAAATACATAAACAAAAATTTATATATGTAATCACTTAATGTCATTTTATCTACGTTATTGTTGGACTTAAACTTAAACTCTATTAAGAATCATATGCTCATCACATATAAGGAAAATTTGTAAAAAAAAAACTTCGATTTTAACATAGGTGGAAACAGGGGCGGTTCAAGAACTTTTGTGGCCTAAGGCGAAGTATAAAAATAGGCCCTTAATTATATTTTTTAAAATAATTTTAAATATAAATATATTTTTTTATTTTTAATAATCTATTTAAACACGTACAAATAGCAAATATATATTTAATTTTATCATAACTAATTAAACTTTCAAACACTATTATGAAAAAAATAGGAAAATAATAAAGCACTTACTTTGATCATCTTGAAGTCAACACATTGCAATTTTCTTTTCACACTTCAATCTTCTGATTTTAGCTCCAATAAGTATGTGCTTTAAAATTTTATTTTTCTAGCCTTTTGAGAAGAAAAATCATCAATTAAACTTTTATAATCTAGTTTTGAAAGCAAATTTTTTTCAATTGATAAAATAGCTAATCCATTTAATCTTTCTTGTGACATTGTCGAACGCAAATAAGACTTAATTAATTTTAATTTTGAAAAACTTCTTTCAGCAGAAGCAACTGTAACAGGAATAGTCAATAATATTTTACATGCAATCCATGTATTAGGAAAAGAATTTAACTTTTTGAGAAAACTTAACACTTCAATTGGTGCACTTATTTCTTTTGGCATAACTTCCTTCAAAACTTTTAATTCTAAAAATAAATCTAAACCATCAATATCAGAAATTTGATCGTGTTTCAAAAACAATTCAAGATTGTAACAACTTTTTTTCAAATCATCATCACCTAATAAACTTAATTTTTCTAAATCATACAAAAAATCAAAAATTTCTTCATAAATTTGAAATTGCTTGAATCTATTGTGAAAAAAAGAAATAGCTTTATCTACTATATATAAAAAATAGTTAACTCTAAAAGATTCTTCAGCAGATATTCTTACCTCGTTGTTGACGTTCTCATCAAATTTTTTATTTCTACGAATCTCACGTCTTTCACGAAATATTACTTCTATATTCATTTCAGCTGTAACATCTTTAGTAAAATTTATAGCAGATTCAAATCCATTATTTCTATATTTTTCAAAGAAAGAAATAAGACATTTGATACAAACTATAGCAGAAGCAATATGCATATTTTCAGATTATAAATATTTGCTAACTGAGTTAACTGAATGTAATATGTCATACCAAATAGTCATGCCTAGCAAAAATTCAAAATTTTCAATTTCATATGTTGCTAAAGAAAAAGTTTCACTTTTTGTTTTCGGGTCGTCATAATTTTCTGCTAAATAAAATAAAGCATCTCTTACCTGTGGAGCTTGAAATTTTATCGCTCTAACACTTTCGACACGACTTTCCCAACGTGTTTGTGATAATGGCTTTAGAGTCAAACCTGAAATATGATCTTGCAAAACTTTCCATCTCTTTGTAGAAGAAGAAAATAATGAATATATGCGTTGTATCACCCCAAAGAATGTGATAGCACTTGGGCATGAATTTTCCGTATCACAAAGCAATAAATTGATACTGTGACAACCACAAGGTGTATAGAATGCTCTAGAATTGATATCCAATAACCTTTTTTGTACACCTTGGTGTTTTCCCTTCATATTTGAACCATTGTCATAACCTTGCCCTCTAATGTTATTCACATCAAGATTAAGACTTTTCATTGCATCAATGAGCACATCAAAAAGGCCTTCTCCGGTTGTATCATCAACCTTTAAAAACTCTACGAAATACTCTTCAATCACAACTGGATTTGCTGAAATATCAACACATCTTAATACAAGAGACATCTGCTCTTTGTGACTAATATCAGGGGTGCAATCAAGTATAACAGAAAAATATTTTACATCTGTTACTTTTCTAACTATAGTTTTCCTAATTTCAGAAGCTAATAAACTAATGAACTCATTTTGTATATTATGGCAAAGATAATGGCTATGAATCTCACCAGCTTGAAAACGTCTCAGATGCTCTTGCATTATTGGGTCAAACTCTGCGATCATTTCAATTAAGCTCAAAAAGTTTCCATTGCCATCTTCATAAATTTTCTCCTTTTTGCCACGAAATGCCAAATTATTTTTTGCAAGGTTTTTTACAACAGCAATAATTCTTGATAATACATTTCTCCAATGCTCTTTTTCTTTGTTTATTCTTTCTTGCAAAAATTTGTCAATAGTTTTTCTCTCTACCAATCTCACCTTAGCATCAACCCAAGCATTCATAGTAGTTACATGCTCATTGCTTGTTTCATGGCTTTTGAGTTTGGCACCAAGATTTTTCCAATCTTGACACCCTTCATTTGCTAATTTGCTAAGGCTTGAACGTGTGTCAAATAACTTACAACAGAAACAAAATACTTTATCTAATTCTTTTGAATACACCAACCATCTTCTATCATACTTCTCCCCATTTGATAGCGTTCGTGTGTAATAAAATGTAGAGAAATGTCGAGAGTGATCATCCTTCGGAAAGTTGAAATCAATTATTCTAATTGGACCTTTTTCTACTAACATGTCTCTCAAATTTGTGTCCATATTTGTCCAATGTACAGGATCATATATATCAATGACAATGGTTGCAATAGTTGAATTCTCCATTGCTCCACTTTCTCCATTTTTTTGTAAGTTTTGATTTTGGCTATGTTCTTCAGAAAAGATCTTATCATCCAAAATTTTCTCAGAACTTTCACTTTCATTTTCACCCAAAATTTTATCATTTGCTAATGAAGATTCTGTCAATTTAATTCCTTCAATTTCAGTTGGCTTCTCAAGACTATCTTCTCTATTACTAAAAAATTTATCAAGTGCACCTTTCTGAGATTGAATTAACTCTTCCACTCTTCTTTTTTTCTTACGTTTTTCATTACCATATTCATATTTTCTACTTGACATATCTATAGACTATACTTATAAGCTAGCCTTTTTTATCTGTAAAACATGTATAAAGTCAAAAAAATAATATAATTCATCAATTTTAAATCAAAAGGTATTTACTACTTATAAATTAATTAAATAATACATTGAAGAAGTAACAAAGTAACAAAACAATTCAATATATTTTTGTTTAAGTTTTGAGTGATTCGGTCAAAAATTTACGTATATACTTGATATCTAATAATCTAAAATTACAAATCAATCTTATTTTATAAAATAGATAAAATATTTTATTCAAACATCTTAAAAATTATTTCAATTAATCATCAGTGTTATCTTGAATTATTCATTATTTTATGAAAAATATTTGAGAAAAATAAAAGTCAATAATAAATATTAGATAAGAAATACATACTAGAATAATTAAACTTAGACTTGTTTTTTGCTTTGACAATCAAAATAAGCTACTAGGCACTTCCGCACTTGCTGAAGAGAATTATGAATTTATGGTAGATATTTGGTATATAAAAAGATGAATGAAGTAATAATTTATTGTTTAATTGTATTATTGAGAGTAAAAAATATGAAGTTGAATATGTTGTCACTGAAAGAAAGAATTGATAAAAGAAGAGAGTGAAAGAACTGATTTTTTTTCCTTCGAAGCCGATGACAATCCTCTGGTGCTCATAATAAAGTCTCTTTTTTGTTTAATTAACTAACGGTACAAAAACCTTTCATTTTCTTTTCCTTTTTACTTTTTTTTTTCTACAAGGACATAAAAGAAGAAAGTGGCCTTTTAGTTTCCTTTTTTTTCTTTACAAGGTTTTCTTCTTTACCTTCTTTTTTTAATTTTTTATTTATTTTGGTTTTTTTTTTCTACAAGGACATAAAGAAGACAGTGGCCTTTTAGTTTCCTTTTTTTTTTTTACAAGGTTTTCTTCTTTTTTTTAATTCTTTATTTATTTATTTATTTTTGGGTATTATCTAACTAATTTTTTTTTATTATGTATTAATAATATGTAAAATAATATTAAATTATTTACATAATATTTATTAAAATTAATTTTTTAAATATAAAATACGTATTACAAAAAAATGGGGCCCTATTTAATTGGGGGGCCTAAGGCGACCGCCTCGTTGGCCTAAAGGACGAACCACTCCCGGGTGGAAAAAAACCTGTAAGGAGCAAGATGAGATTAAAGATCGCCTTTTCGCCTAAGCTTAGTCCCAACTTGATTTAATTTTTCTTTTACAAAATATTATATATTTGTAAAGGCTAAATTCAACAATTTTAATGATTTTAAAAATACAATATTATATTATATAAAATAATAATTTTAATTATGAATAAAATAACACAACAAAGAATTTGATTGTGATTATTATTAATTTGCACTCAAAATTTTGTACTTTATATTTAGTTCTATAATAAAGTGTTTGAGATCGAAAAGGTCCTATAACTATAATAATAATACACTTTAGTATTGAATTAATTTAAACGAGTTTTATTAATTATTTAATTTAAAAAATAATCAATTAAGTTTAATTTTTTAAAATTATATATTTTTATGAGAAAATTGAAATTTTTTATTTTTTATTTAAAAAAATTTGAAACTGTTGCTCTCTTTTTCTCTCTCCTCGTCTATCAAAACCTTTTATCTCTCTTATTTCGCAAGTCTTTTTGTCTTCAAAATCGTACCCAAAAGTGAAGATATTAACGCAATTATTGATGTCAAAGCCCAAAAAGAGGCTTCAAAAGCTTAAGAAAAGTATCGAAGAAGGCAGAAATGGAGACAAACATGAAGCATAATAAGAAAACTATGAAGAATTAAGGTGGGTTAAGTTTAGGGTTAGAGTTCTGTGAGAGGGAAAGATATTAGAAGTCTTGTTATAGAACGATGACAACGACGAAAAGAACACCGCAAATTAGGATTAGTGATAAAACATAATGTTTTTAAGAATTTCTCACACTAGAAATCACTAGAACTGTCTATCTTGATTTAGAATAATCCCCTTTTTTATTGAGACTGTTATCACATATATATAGGTATTTACAATTTACAGCTGTCTTATTGAGACAAAGTCTGACATCCTGCGATATGTCAATTAGATTGGACGTTTATGCAGACTATCACTTCCTTCAAATGACGTATGCCCTGTGACGCATGTGTGGAGTCAGAGGGTGAGTGATTTACCTCGTTTGTACGATGTCTTGTGACCAGCCAATGTAAATAACATCGTATGTACAATGTTATCTGATGCAGAGCTCTATATCATATCGTACTTATGAAGTGATGTCATACTATGCTCCTTCATCAGTGTTGATATCAGCACGCGCTCTAACGGAGGTCACATAAGTGGTTTGTAATCAGCCGTACACCTTTATGGAAGCGTTTTGATATATATATATATATATTAGGATGATGTTCTACTTCGTACATATGACGTCACGTAATTTAGATCGTATAGCACTTGATGACTTCGTAAATACGAGGTCATCTGATCAGTATGTACGAAGTCCATTTATGCTCAAGCAACGAAGACGATGTTTAGATCACTTCACCGCACGGGGTCTCTTGTTTTGTAGGACGCTCGACTGCCACTTCGTACATATGGGCTGATTTAGTTCTCTTCTTACAATCACTTCGTACTTTCCCAGTTCTAATGGTCTTAGGCATGTTATGGTGACTTCTCGTTCTTCGTTTAGTGTAGTATCTGCTCATCAAGGATGTCTAGCCTATTTTCTAACATCAAGTCCCCCATTCTTGAACTTCGCGACGAAGTGAAAGAATGTACTTTTCATCATCAATATTTGTCTCTTTAACCTTCTTGTAATCATATTTATACTGTAATTTAAACATTTTATTGATTTTAAATGGTATTTCTTCTGCTTTTATTGAGTCTTTTTATTAGTCTCTTCCACTTCCCGAGGTTGCAACGTTTCAAATTATAAGGTTTATAAAAAGGGTCATGTTTTAATCGAGTTACTTCAAACAAGAGTTTTTCAAAGAAATCTCAAGCAGAGAAAATTAGGTCGTACATTTGGAGATTAACTTCGTGAGTGTGCCAGAAAAGAAAATTAGTTCGTGAATTTTGTGAAACAAGGTCGTCTTTTCTTAGCAAATTAGTTCAGTTTGGAAGGAGTTTCTACAATCATTGGACTTTTACAGGTAAATTTAGTTCGATTTTAGACTTTTTTCTCGTTTTTAGTTTGTTTTCTACACTTCTTTGAATTATGACTTCGAGTGAAGAGAGAGTACGATCCGAAGTGGATCCCACGAAAGATAATACACCTTTAGATCATCCTGAAAGTGCTGGGCCGTCTCACAAGGTAGCCGAACCAGAAAAAGGAAGGAAAATAACCTTTAAAATCAGTACGGATCGGACAAGACAGCATGCGGAAGTTGTTATTCCTGCAGATCGTACAACTTTGGCATCAAAGGGCCAGAGTTCAAAACTAAAAGATATTCCATCTGGGGGTGAAGTTACTGAACTTACGATCCCACAAAAGGAGAGTGTTTTGGCTCTTCCTATGGCTGGTAAACCTATCCAAACATCGGCAAAAATTGGTTCGTCCTCGTCGGGCCTTCTACCAAAAATTCATATTCCCACTATAGGAATTCAAGAGTCAAGAAAGAAAAAATCTAGTACAAAACTTTACAGAGAAAGTCCAAGGCCAAACAAGGAATCATAGGGACACGATCTCAAAGCTACCAAGCAGGTTGGTGGTGTCCGATCTAGATAGGATAAGGTCTTCATACCAGCTTGCTCCCAAGGTCGATTTACAACTCGTGCCTTCTCAATTACGTGATAACGACGATCCTCCAGAGGGGTGGTATGTGCTCCATGAAGAAGCTTTGAAGATTGGACTTCGGTTTCCTGCACCTCATATTATTACCAGATTTCTGGGTATGTATACATCAGTCCAGCTCAACTGAATCCCAATGGCTGAAGAATTTTGTTATGTCTCGCTGTTCTTAGTGGGGAGTTGAACATCGAAATCGAAGAGAGGTTAATTCGTTCGATGTACACTGTGAAGAAAAATGGGAAAAACATTGGGAGATCGTATATATCACCCATCCAACAGAAGGGGCTTGTTTTGAACCTACCAGATAGCCAGCACTCGTGGAAAGATAAATACTTCTTCATACGGGGTGATTTGTGGGAGTCGGATAAGGGTCGTACAGTCCGAGCTAAATGGAATCACAACTTCATCAATGATCTTTCAAAAGGGGATGAGGTGCTTTACAGATTGACATCTGAAGAAAAAGATATACTCCGAAGTCTCAAAGTGAAGAATTCTGAGTACTTCTCTTTCAGAAGTATATTGACGCTAGAAAAAATGTGGGCAACAGGGGTCTGGAAAAGTGTAGCAATACGACGAAAAGGTCGTGTGTTTTGTGCTGGACGAGGTAGTTTCTACGACCTTTAATTTTATAATGCTAATAGTGATCTCGTATTTTGCAGATATGGCCTACTCTGGAGTCGACTGTTCGGATTTACTAGCAGACGCTGAGGTGGAGAAGGGTTTACCAGATCCTTCACACGTTGAGGTACGAGCTGAGGCAGAGGACGACCTCACGAGACACTCAACAGGGGTGACTGAACCTCCTTTCGAGCCTAGTTCGTCTCACACGAAGTCCAACCCTTCAGCCATCGAAGAAAAGAAAAATGAAAGCCATTCACTCTGGCGAACGAACTTCGCCAGTTCGTGTTCTTAATCCTGAGTTAGTGGAACTCATCGATATTTACTTGAAGGATGTTAAGCACGTGAGCACCCCAGTGACATACTTCAATGAGGGAATTTTTGGAAAAAAGGATCTACAACTTGACCTCTACCAACACTTTGGTAGAGCTGGAGAACAAGCTCGTGTTCAAGCAGCTTGTAAAGAGGAAGGATTGACCCACGGGGAGATGATTGCTCAAAGATTACTCAAGGTGATACCTTCAGACGATGTAGTATTTTTAATTTTTATTTTTATTTTATCAAGATTGAAAGATAAATGTGGTGGGAAAGTACATATATTAAGATTTTAATTCTACAGGCTTTATCAATCATCCGTGAGGGGGAGATCATGAATCGAGCTTATCGTCAGAGGACTCAAGAGGCAGAGTCTTTATTGTCCGAGTACGAGCAGGCTATTAATAAGAAAGATGCTACAATAGGTCGTCTTCGTCTGAAGATAAATGACCTTGGGATTGAGTTTTAGATCGTGTTGAGAAGATAAAGATAGCTAGGAATGCGGCTATGGAACAAACAGCACGAGCTGACAAGGCTGAGGAAGAGCTCAAGGTTTCAAAGGAAGAGACGACGAAGCCTCAAGACGAGGTGAACTTTCTTCATGCCGAGGTGAATTCACTTCGTGATTTAGTGGTCAAACTGAAAGAAGACTACGTACGGGGCTACCGTGAAGGGGTGTCGTGGTTGATGTCCAATTTAAAAACTCAAGCCTCAAGGTTGAATCTGTCTAGTGCTTTTTCAAGCCTGGTACGAGCTATGCAAGGTGGAAGCTCGTCTCAACCTACAAAGGAAAAGGCCAATTCCCCAATACGAAGTGTGACTGGGGTACAAGAAGATGTTCACGATGAAACCGTGGCATCGTCTCCCCAGAAATGAAGTTTGTAGATCTGAATCGTTTTATCTTTAATTGTATCTCATGTGGAGATAAATTTTTGTAATCTCTTTTTAGTTGAAAACAATATAACCAATTTGTTAAAAAAAAATTAAATGAAAGGGATTAATTTTGGAATTTTATGATGTGTTTAATATTTTATAAATAATTTAAATAGTTAAATATGTAATACCCCTATATATAGAACAAGGGGTTGGCTAATATCATTTCCTTTTGTGAAACAAGTTACTTGGAGAATAGTTTTTAGTTGAAGGCCTTTGAGGGAATTTCAACTCTAGGGTGAGATAAAAAGGTCGTATCTTTGAGTTTTTAAGGTCACTTAGGCTTGATTTGAGAAATGAATTTTTCTCAAATCGATGTCGGGGACATCCTTATGTCCTTTGAAAAGGAGAGCTCGAACAATGGGGAAAAGGACTTCGTATTGAAACGTGCCTACGAACCTATGAACTCCGATCTCAAAGAGGATAGCCAGATTGGTGATCACCCTACGTACGTGATGTCCTCAGAATCAGACGATGATAAAGCTCCTTGTCTAGTGTGTCAAGATACACATCTCCCAAAACTTTTTGAGATTGGAATGTTTGGGAACAGATCTGCACAAGACGACCTGTACCACCATTTAGGTCATAACGAAGATCGTGTGGCAATTGCTGAAAGGAAAGCAAAGAGAAACCGGTGCTTTATGGCATATGGCGAGTCGTCGTGTGTTAGAGGTGAGGGTAGCAATTTTGCAAATCGTGCGTGTTTACATTACACATGTATTCCTTATGTTTTTACATCGTACATCATAAACATTTTGACATCGTACATCGTACATCCTACATCATAAACATTTTTACATCGTACATCGTACATCGTAAGCATTTTGACATTGTACATCGTACATCATTCATAATTTTTTTTTTAGGCTATATCTTTGACACATGATAGTGAGAGAGAGGTGTCAGACTTATATGAATCAGCTTTAGCATTGAAGGAGGATTATGACAAGAGAATGCTTTTATACCACGAGACTGCTAAAGACTTTAATGAGGTAGTAGAAGATGTGGAAAAACTACGTCAAGCGAAAGATACGATGTTTGTAGAAAATCAGGAGCTGATTGTATCGAAGAGTTAAATACTGGATGAGTGTAATACCTTAAAACAAAAGAATGCCATTCTTGAAAAAGACAAGGAAAAACTATCTCAAGAGGTGGAATATTGAAAAAATTTGTATCATCAATCATTATCTAATGTCAATGATCCGAAACTGTAATTTTTGTAATAAAACATATTCCAACTTTTATGTCCTTGATATTTTTTCCTATTTATAAATGTGTTTTTATGGAGAAATTATGTTTGAGTTTGTCATAATCGTATCTTGTTTATTCATAAAAATTTATCGTCATGATATTGATCTTTTAGGAACAAGTTCCCCATTTGGGAACTCTTCGCAATGTATCACGCAATATCACGTTATTTTACTCGTGATGAGGGACAAATGACCGATCTGAGTCTGATCGTCATTATGTTGATCCTCTAGGAATAGGTTCTCCATTTGGGAACTCTTCGCGATGTAACAAGCGATGTCACGTTATTTTATTCGTGATGAGGGACAAATGACCGATATGAGTCTGTCGTCATTATGTTGATCCTCTAGGAATAGGTTCTCCATTTGGGAACTCTTCGCGATGTAACACGCGATATCACACTATTTTATTCGTGATGAGGGACAAATGACCGATCTGAGTCTGTCGTCATTATGTTGATCCTCTAGGAATAGGTTCTCCATTTGGGAACTCTTCGCGATGTAACATGCCATCTCAAATAGTAGTTTCGCGAAAATTTACAATGTTTGACACGGGAGGTACCTTGCTTAGAAATAATATAATTTAAGTTGATCAGCGTTCCAACTTAAAGGTTCCGATTTTCCTCCTCTTGATTGGATGTGATAGGCTCCTCCTGGAGTAACATCAATGACTTTGTACGGTCCTTCCCAGGTGGCTACAAACTTTCCATGTTCAGCATTTATTTTATTCCCAACCACTTTGCGCAACACCCATTGTCCGACACTAAAAGATTTGGTTTTTACATTCTTGTTGTAAGTTCTCTGAATTAGTCTTTTCTGAGCTTCAATTTTGATTAGCGCTGATTCTCTCAATTCTTCAGATAGTGTGAGATCTATTCTTCTTAGATCATCATGATCTTCATGTGACAACTTTGACTGCAATGTTGGTTCTTGCAGTTCCGATGGCATGACTGCTTTTGTACCATATACCAAAGAAAATGGAGTTTGTCCCGTAGCCGATCTTGGGGTGGTTCGTGTTGCCCACAATACGCCAGATAATTCATCAACCCACTTTCCTTTGGCTCCTTCTAATCTTTTCTTTAGGATGTTGATCAGAATTTTATTTGAAGATTCAGCTTGGCCATTTGCTTGCGGTCGGTACGGAGTAGAATGGGAGAGCTTAATCTGCAACTCTTTACAAAAGGTGACGACCTTTTGACCTGTGAATTGTTTTCCATTATCCGTGACCAGTTTTCTTGGCAAACCAAAACGACACACGATGTTTTTCCAAATGAAACAAATGACATCTTTTTCCTGAATTCTTGATAGTGGTTCTGCTTCGACCCATTTTGAGAAATAATCAGTGGCTACGATTACTACAAACTTCCTTTGAGCCAGAGCAACCGGCAGAGGACCTACAATGTCAAGCCCCCATTTTTGAAAAGGCCACAGACTAACGATCGACTTCAATTCGCTAGTTGGTTGATGTGTCAAATTGGCATATTTTTGACAACGATCGCATTGTTGGGAATAGACCATACAATCTTTGCGCAAAGTTGGCCAGTAATAACCTTGACGCATGATTCTTTGCGCCAAAGTTATTCCTCCTGAGTGGGCTCTGCAATTTCCTTCATGTAATTCAGCAATAACTAATTGGGCTTCAGCGCCTTTCAAGCACTTCAACCAAGGACCCCCATTATTCTTTCGAAACAGAGAGTCCTCATACAGTACGTAACTTTGAGACTTAGTTTTCAGTTTGCGTGCTTCTTCTTTGTCTTGAGGTAGAATCCCTTGACTTAAATATCGTTCATAAGGAGTAATCCATGTTTCTTCCTCATTGTGTGCAATCATCAAACTTTCATCCTTTGCTTTTTCCCCGGAGGATATGCTTGGCAGAGTAAGGCACGTGACAGGGATTGTTCTCTTCATGTCGGCCGCTACAGCTGAGGCCAAACTGGCTAAAGAGTCAGCATGATTGTTATTGCTGCGCGGTACTTGAATCAAAACAAAATCTTCTATTTTAGAAATTTCCACCCGAACTAATTCCAAATATTGCACCATTCTTTCTTCTTTAGCATCAAAAATGTTATTAATTTGATTCACAATTAACCGAGAATCACTGCTCATAATCACCTTTGTTGCCCCCAGAATGTTCAATTGTCGTACTGCCAAAAGTACTGCTTCATATTCAGCGACATTGTTGGTTACTTGAAAGTTTAATCGAATACATTGTTCGATCATACCTCCATCTGGTGTAAAAATGACAATTTCGACGCCTGCTCCTTTGGAATTACTTGCTCCGTCAACGTGGACCTTCCATAATGAGGATGGAGTTTTTTCCATTGTTGCAAATTCCATCTCCTGTGGTATTTCCAACCATTCAGCCACAAACTCTGCGACTGCTTGTCCTTTAATTGCCGTGGGTGATTGGTACTGGATCTCGAATTCACTTAATTCGATGGCGATTTGCGATAGTCTTCTAGATACTTTGATTTTTCCCAGTACCTTTTTCAAAGGATATGAAGTGATAACAATGACAACATGTCGACTAAAGTAATGGCACAATTTTCTTGCTGCCATCCTCAGAGTGAAAGCAGCTTTATCTAGATCGGGGTATCGTTGTTGAGCTCCTGTCAATGCTTGATTAACATAATAAATGGGTCATTGTATGCGATCTCGATCAACCATTAGAACTACACTCACCGCACTGGCTGCAACAACTATGTACAAATATAGGGTTTCTCGAGCAAAAGGACTGACTAGGATGGGAGGTTGTCCCAGGTATTGTTTGATAGTTTGAAAAGCATCTTCACAGTCTTTGTCCCACTTATAATCAGTGTTCTTCTTTAAGAGTTGGAAAAAGGGGAGACATTTTTCCGTGCTCTTCGATATGAATCGATTGAGAGCCGTAATTCGGCCATTCAACTGTTGAACTTCTTTAACACATTGTGGAGATCGCATGTTGACTAATGCTTTAATCTTATCAGGATTAGCTTCAATACCACGGATTGATACTAAATATCCTAAAATTTTTCCAAATGACACACCAAAAACACATTTCTTGGGGTTTAGTTTCATGTTATATAGACGAATGATCGAAAAAGCTTCTTGAAGATTTGTGATGTGATCCCCTAAATCCCTTGTTTTGACCACCATGTCATCAACATAAACCTCCATACTCTTATCGAGTTGTTGTTCAAACATCTTGTTAACCATTCTCTGGTATGTTGCGCCAGCATTCTTCAGACCAAATGACATCCTTGTATAACAAAAGGTTCCTTCCTCAGTAATAAAGGCTGTTTTTTCTTCATCTTGAGGCGCCATTTGAATCTGATGATATCCTGAGTATGCATCCATGAAACTCATAATCTCGTAACCAGTTGTTGCATCCTCTAATTGATCAATACTTGGAAGTGGAAAACAGTCCTTAGGGGTTGCTGTATTGACGTCCGTGAAATCTACACACATGTGAGGTTCTCCTCCTGCCATTTTAACCAATACTACGTTTGACAACCACATAGGGTAATCTATTTCGCGGACCCAATGGACCTTTTTGAGGGAGTCGACTTGTTTTTTGATAATCATGTTCTTTTCTCGCAAACTTCCTTTTCTTTTGTTGTACTGGAGTCTTTGTATGATCAATGTTTAACTTGTGTTGAATAACTTCAAGGCTTATTCCTGGCATGTCCTCCGGTTTCCATGCAAAGATATCTACATTCTCCTTGAGAAATGTAATTATAGAATTTCGTACTTTATCGAGAAGTGATGCATTGACCCTTAAGAATTTTGTTTCTTCTTTATCTCCCAAGGGTATGAGTTCATAGTCATCTGACGAGGCCGTCAAGATTGTTTTAGGAACATTTGGACCTTCTAACTTCTTGTTTTTGCAAGGTAAGCTAAACTTTGGTTGCTATTGAGCTTCAGCATTCTTCATAGTGGAGTGATAACAACTCCTAGCTCTTTCTTGTTCCCCTCTTATTTCCTTAATTCCCTCTTGAGTGGGATATTTCAGCAGTTGATGATATGTGGAAGGGACTGCCTTCATTTTATGTAACCAATTTCGTCCTAATATAACATTGTAGGAAGTTGGAGTGTTGAGTACAACAAAATTTGTAAAAATGATGGAACCGACAATTGAGACAGGCAATCGTATTGTTCCTATTGACATGGTTGTGTTGCCATTGAATCCTACCAGGGGCATTTCCTTGCGAGTAATTTCATTGGGATCAATTCCCATATCTAACAGTGTGGTGAGATACAACAGATCTGATGAGCTACCATTGTCTACTAAAACCCTTCTGACTTCACAATGAACGATCTTCACAGTTATTAATAAGGGATCATCGTGTGGGGGTGGTGCTTCCCTTTCTTCAAAACTTATCGGATAGACGATGCCTGATTCTCTTACTGAATAAGCTGGTATGTTCACCTCACGAACCTCCCTAGCGTATCTTTTCCTTGAGTTATGTGAGAAACCTGCCATAGTTGGACCTCTATGAATAGTGTGTATGACTCTCACATGAGTTGATTGTCCTTGTTTAGGGGGATCATTTCTGGTAGGTAGGTTATGCGTAAATTCTGAATTAGAATTTTTTCGTTCTCTACTGGGTCCTGTTACACCATCTTCTACCAATTCACGCAACAGACCTTTAGATAAAAGCTATTTAATCTCCCACTTCAGGTGTCGACAATTGTCCAATGTCCTGTGTCTTTATGAAAAGCACAATATTTATTGGGGTTACGTTGAACTGCCTTCATTTGAGTTGGCCAACGAACTTGTTGAGTTTTCTCCATGTGACAAACCGCTTCACTTACTGAAACTCGAAGAGGCAGTCCTCTAAAAGGAGAAAAAGATCTTCCCCAAGTTTGAGTATGCTGTGGTGATGCATCACTGGGTCGAAACCTCGAAGAGTATCGTTTGATCCCTTGATATGGTCTCTTCGTATTGAATTTTCTATCAGACGAGTGTTTTTCTTCATTTCTGGCTTTCGTGGTGGATGATTTTGTTGAGGTCATTTCTCTTTCCACGTTTCAAACTTGTGAGCTTCATCATATACTGCTTCCAATGACCTTGGAGTGATTTTTGTCAATTCAATGAAAAGCGCGGAACTTCTTTTAATTCCCATTGGAAGGCCTCTATTGCCAAGGATTCAGGACAATCCATGATCTCAAGTTTTTCAATTTTAAAGCGTTTGAGATAGGCTTCGATTGTTTCTGATGGTTCTTGTACTATCGTGAAGAGGTGATGAGCTTCTTTCCTAATAGGCTTGTTACTTGCGTAATTGGTGATGAACGTCTTTACAAATTCCCCAAAACACGTGACGCTTCTTGGAATCAAACCATTGAACCACTTTTGAGCAGAATCTTGTAAGGTAGACGCAAAAATTTTACATATCATTGCATCCTTTTTCTCAACGGGAAGGCAAACTGGTGCCATTATAGTCTTAAACTGCATGACATGAGAGACTGGATCTTTGGTCCCTCTATAGGCTGGACACCGGAGAGAAGAGAATTTTTGGGGCGGCACAGTGTGTTCAATATGATAGGAAAAAGGAGAGACATTCAATTGATCACAAACTTTATCAATATCGTACTGAGTTCGTCCAGTTCCCTGCTGCTTAATCCGCTCTTCCATTTTCTTCATCCGTTCTTCCCATTCTTGGTCTATCTGTGAATTTGGACGAGGAATGCCAGGATTTATAGATGGGATGAGTTCTCGAGGAATTGAAGCTTGATGGGGAGGTGGATTCCACACTCTGTGAGAGCTCTCAACATTATGATGTAACTCTTGTTCCTGGAGATCCAATCTAGGGTTGCGAGTATTCGCTAAATGATTTCTCAGCTTTTGGTTGTCTTCTTGACTTTGTAATAAGGCTCGCTGCAACTCCAACAATTGTTGTTGTAAAATCAACAGCCGGGTGTTATCTTCTTGATTAAGACGACCTGGTGGTTCAGTAGAGCCAGACTGCTCTTCAGATAAAACATGAGTTATTTGATCATTAATTTGGATGGGTTCCTTAGCACGATCTAAACTTTCATTCAAAACGCTGGGCATTTGGTCTTGCAATGGGGGATTGTTGGGATTAAGTCCCGTCATGACGAGGTATAACTAGTGAACTGATTCTCAAATGATGATCTAATTCTCTTAGTTATAAACTAATTTTAAGGTCTCAAACGAAAATATAAGAGCTAAAAAGCTTGAAACCCCACGATGGGCGCCAATTGTTTTTAAGAATTTCTCACACTAAAAATCACTAGAACTGTCTATCTTGATTTAGAATAATCCCCTTTTTTATTGAGACTGTTATCACATATATATAGGTATTTACAATTTACAGCTGTCTTATTGAGACAAAGTCTGACATCCTGCGATATGTCAATTAGATTGGACGTTTATGCAGACTGTCACTTCCTTCAAATGACGTATGACCTGTGACGCATGTGTAGAGTCAGAGGGTGAGTGATTTACCTCGTTTGTACGATGTCTTGTACCAACCAATGTAAATAACATCGTATGTACGATGTTATTTGATGCAGAGCTCTATATCAGATCGTACTTATGAAGTGATGTCATACTATGCTCCTTCATCAGTGTTGATATCAGCACGCGCTCTAACGGAGGTCACATAAGTGGTTTGTAATCAGCCGTACATCTTTATGGAAGCGTTTTGATATATATATATATTAGGATGATATTCTACTTCGTACATATGACGTCATGTAATTTAGATCGTATAGCACTTGATGACTTCGTAAATATGAGGTCATCTTATCAGTATGTACGAAGTCCATTTATGCTCAGGCAACGAAGACGATGTTTAGAACACTTCACCGGCACAGGGTCTCTTGTTCTGTAGGACGCTCGACTGCCACTTCGTATATACGGGCTGATTTAGTTCTCTTCTTACAATCACTTCGTACTTTCCCAGTTTTGATGGTCTTAGGCATGTTATGGTGACTTCTCGTTCTTCGTTTAGTGTAGTATCTGCTCATCAAGGATGCCTAGCCTATATTCTAACACATAACATGATTAATTTTTAAATTTTTTGCTTTTACTTTGAGGAACCAAAAACGTCATGAGATCATAAATTATTTTTTGCTTTGTTGGATTTGGATTTTTAGTTTCTACTCTTAAGTATGATTTTTAGAATATTCCAAATCTGTTTCTAAGTTTTTTCAGACGAACTGTGTTTCTTCAATTAATAATTTTCACAAATGGTTGTATTTTAATCAACAACAATGCCTCCCAAGATGTACTTCGTCGAGTTTGTGGCTAGGTAGTGATGATGTCGGTGATATTGCGGTGGTGATGCAGGCGAGAGGAAAACCGAGTGTGATATTTTTTTTTTTTAAATTTAAAAAAATAAATAATTTTAATTTTTTCTTATATAAATGTTCAATTTTAAAAAATTGAACTTAGTTGACTTATTTTTTTTGAAATTACAAAACTAATAGAATTTATTCAAATTAATTCATTATCAAAGTGTATTATTATTGTAATTATAGGACTTCTATGACTCTAAACCTATAATAAATATATAATTGAAATTTTATATTAATTTGAGCTTCTTAATATGCAACTTATTTTAAATATTTTATTAATATAAAATCTTCAATTAGGTAAAACACTAAAGAGAAGATGCTTAAGGGTTATACGTGTATATTAAGATAAAATTGTATTTTGAGTTATTACTTAGTAATGTATGAAATTTGTTATTATATGTATTAAATGTTATATTAATATTAATTGAGATGTTAAAATAATCGTGGATAATTTATTAATAGGAAATTAATTACATTGCAACGGGAGTCTTGAGAGAAAAAACATTTTCCAAGTTCCTAAATCCAAAGATAGGGTCTTTTACTAGGAGATCCGTTCTTCTGCTCTGAACTGAAAACGCTGTCGTCAGGAGTTTGGGTCTGACTCTCCTCTCCTGGTTCACTTCTCTTGTGTTTCCCTTTCGTGCGAGACAACGAGTTGGTTTCAGTTCGAAAAGTGCGAAACTTGCGAATAGTGTACTCGGCCACAACGGAAATCGGCTATTGCGGGTAGGGCTTTATTTTTCTGTCCAATTTTCTTTCAAAATGTTAGATCTTTTTGGTCGATACATAATTGCATGCTCAAGTTCTGAACTTCTTTTTCTTTAAGCTTGCCATAGCGATTTTGCGATGAAATGCTCTTCGTCTTTACTAGTTTTCTCTTACTTATATTGCAATTTGCAAGGTTAATTCTGATCAGTATCTAGGTTTATTGTTGGGGAATGCTGAATTTTGTTGGGCTCTTTTCTTTCTTTGCCAATAATGTTCTAATTAATGTGCAATTTGAAAGGGCTTGTGCTTTTAGTTGGGAATTTTTTTTTGCTTTGGGCAAGAGAGAGAGCGAGAGTGAGGGTGGAGACGATATAGATGAGTACTCCGAGCCCCGAGTCTTTTACATTTTGTTTGTATTGGGGGTGATTCTGGTTTGTACTTTGAGTTCGATTCTGTTACCCACCTCCGTTGCCCACATTAGAGATTATTACATTCCCAATTTTAATACAATAAAGTAATAAAATAATAAAATATTTGCCAATTTTGAGTTAATAGAACCATGTCCTGGTACCATGGATGAAATGCCCATCTGCTGCCAGTGAGAGTTGTTTTATGAGTAGTTCATAACACTTCGTGGGTGTCAAGCAAGCTATTTGATATACAATGAAGTTCTCCCAGTCAAGAAATTAATCTTCTTTGAGTTATCATTTTACACAAGAAATTTCGGTTGATGTCTTTGGGTTGTCATTTTACAAAAGAAATTTTGGTCAATTTAAGACTACTGTTGTGCATTTTATGTTCAGTTCAAAGCTTCTATTTCAGACGCTCAGGAGTTGTATCAATAATTTTCATAGTGTTAAGCCATTCTCCCAAGGAGTATGGCTGAAGTAATCTTAGTTTGTCCATTTGCTGTTTCAGAGGGAAGATGCAATTTTACTAGATGTTTAACAATATGGATTGTCCTTATGGTTACATTGCTTTAATATGAAGATATATCACTAAGTTGATGGATTTGCAGCTTCATCTATAGACATCGTAAAAACCCTAGTGAGTCCTCATTACTTGTGCTTGATGGTTTCTTTGAATCTCTTGCTTCTCTGGTTATGTTGCTGCATCTGAGACATTGACCTTATTTTGTTGCAGATTGGTTCACCTTGCAGGAATTCTATCTCTCTCTCTCTCTCTCTTTTTTTAATATCAGCTGAAAATATAGTGATTTTACTTCTATCATGGTTGTGGAGGAACCCATAGAAATTAGTTCATCTGATAGTGATTTGGAGATAGAAGATGTTAGATATAACATTGGACCTGCCAATGGTAGAAGTCTTCCTTCATGGGCATCCACACATGACCCAAGTCCAGGGAGTAGAGGTCAACACGGTTATGATTCTGAAGAATTATCCATTTATAGAAATTAAAATTATTTCTATTGTTAATCAGTTAGTAGTTTATTGGACTCGCAGGTAATTCGGTACAGTCTAGGAAGGTTCCTTCTCCAAGGAGAGCTTATGCTTCTAATGGAAGTTCTCTTCTCATTGATAGCCGTACACAGGCTAAAAACCCAATTCATCCCCATTCCAGTGGTACTATAGGAGCTTCAAATCGACATGTTTCCCGAGCAGATGACTCAAAGCATCTTCCACTAAATGTAAGTTTACATCAGCCTTGGTCTGTTACTTCACAAATAGTTAGCACTTCTAGGAAAAATTATGGGAAAATTTCATCCCAATTGGCAAACTGATCCCTCCACTATTTCTTCAGACATCTACTACAGACATTAAATCAAAAAATTCTGTAGATTACGACAGCCGCAATCAGATTCAGAATGGTTATGGAGGCTCTTACCATCCTGTGGGGATGAATTCAACGAGTAGTAGGAGCTATATGAGAGATCACTCTGGTTGGGGCATTGATAATTATGAAAACGGTGGGAGTAGTAGGATCCTTCCTCCTTCGTTGGCACATGCAAAGTCTTCCCCTGCTGCACAATTTGGTTCTTCAAGTGATCCTGCACACCGTTCTGGGATGGGTGAAGAACGGGTTGCTGAAAGTGATGAAACCCTAATATATCAAGCAGCATTGCAGGTAATCATTATGTCTTTTTTTTTTTTTTATTTAGAAATAATTAGGAAGGGGAGAGGGGGAGCCACACATCAAAACATATTCATTAAGTTATTATAGTACTTATAGCTAAAATAGCATCTGGAAAGACGAGGGTTTTGTTCCCGCAATTTTGATTCCAACATTAGAGGGTAGTGGTCTGATGCAGCCTTAAGGACAAATTATTGCACTAGATCTGAACGTAACTTTTTTCGATCTGATGAGACAGAAAATTTTCCAGTCTCCTGGTCCTTGTAGCAACTCTACCATGATAGTTAGATTGAAATAAACATTGCACTAAGAGTAGGGTTTCTAAGGTTGGCGTCTTTGAGTTGCTCATCAGACTTTCTCTTGCTTCCAGTTATAAATTTGACAAAAGTTTCATATGCCACTTTTATTGGTTCCTCATTGATGGAATTCTTTTCATCTCCATTTTTCAGCATAGAATTCTAGTATTCCAGATATTTCTCACCCAAATATTCTATGTTACCCATCTAATTTACTTTTTCCCTATTCTTTCCTAAACCATCTTAAGAAATTTGGTTCAAGACAGGAAAATGTACAAAATATATTGGAAAAATTTTCTTAGGGTAACATTCCACCAAGGCTCTTGTGGAAAAATGTATAAAAGCATATAAATAAATTGCCAAATTAAGAAATTTGGTTCAAGACAGGAAAAACATACACAAGATATTGGAAAAATTGCCTTAAGGTAACTCTCCAGCAAGGCTCTTGTGGAAAATGTACTGAAAGAGTATAAATAAATTGCCAAGCTTGAACTTTTGAAAAGAATGGTGTCTGACAATTTTTTATGGTGTCAAAGTCAAGGTTTTAAAAGGCTGAAACTAGCATTGAGGCTAAGCCTCAAGGTGAAATTTTCAAAAAAATGTTAAATAAAAAAAATTATTAGACATCAATTATCTCAACATATCATAGTAATTTAATAACAACTTAAAAATTAACAACTAAAAGTTAAACTTTGCAAGCAAGCAATAAACAATCGATAATAGCTTAAAACGTAGCTAGTTTATTGTTTGGAACACCCTAAACCCTAAAAAAAAAATAGAAAAGGCAAGCAAAAAAGAAAAAATAAAACAAGGCCTAATTTATTAACCTTATTAGGGAGAGAGCGAGCACAAAAATTTCACGATGGGTGATGAACAATATTAAAATTATCATAACATACAAAATATGGATAAACAAAAGAGACTTAGGAATAAAAATGTATTTCTTAATTATTGGAAGGGTTGCTTTAATTTTTTCAAATGGGGTTGCGAGATGTAGAATGATTCAAAAGGGCAAAAAATGGTAAGGTATGACTAATATATTTGAAAAGCTTGATTGTGATTTATGTTATATTTCAATTTTTCTCATGTTTATTAGCTTGGGAGCCTGAAATTGATAGGAACTTTCCCGTAAAACCAAAATTGGACCCAATTTTGGGTTTCAAGTTCTTTACTTTACTAAAGATTTTGAGGTGTAAGCCTTTCTAAGCCTTCGAAATTAAGCCTTGATAGGGGCTTTCCTTTAAAACCAAAATTGGACCCAATTTTGGGTTCCAAGTTCGTCACTTTAACTCAATTTTACTAAAGATTTTGAGTTGTAAGCCTTAGAAAATATGCCTTGTGGTGTAAGCCTCACTCAGTTGAGGCACAAGGTGAGACATAAGCCTTAGAAAACATTGGAAATACAAGCATGCATGGGTTTTTTCAGGAAAAAAAAGCCTTAATGCGAGCCTTGAGGCTAGCCTTAAGCAGCTCTTTAAAACCATGATCAAAGTAGTGAAGCAGAGCAACAAGAGTCCTGAGATTGAACCCTTATTGCAACTCCAAAATGAATTAAAATAATAAGTGATGGGCCTCACCAAAAGACAATAGACCCGTTTAAGTGATGGGCCTTAACAAAGATAAAGTAGCCCACACTTAAGGAAGAGTATTGGAACAGTTTAAATGAATCTCTCTAAAGCTTGAGCTTTTGGGAGTAAGGTGTATGACACATTTATTCTATCCATTTCATTGTATCATTTACGTTATATGGCAGAAAATTATTGATCTCAATTTCATGCATTTGCACTTGGAGTTTGGACTCTATATATTTAAAAATTACTAGTTAATTGCTGGTAAGTACACAACATCTGTTCATATCTAAAAGGAAAAAAAGGTTACTATACTTGTATGAATTTAAATTACTAATTCCATTTTAACTTTTTGTCATTTTTTCTAGTGCTAAAGGGCTTGTTTTCCGCAGGATCTAAATCAACCAAAAGTTGAAGCTAATTTACCTGACGGCCTTTTATCAGTGCCTCTTCTAAGGCATCAGGTATTTCTTTATATAAAAAATTAATTGTATTGTTGTTACTACTACTACTATTATTATTATTTTTACTTTTTTTCAGTATGATGGTCTTGAACCTAAGGAATTATTTTATTTATTGTTCCTCGTAGAAAATTGCATTGGCATGGATGCTCCAGAAAGAAAAACAAACTTGGCATTGTTGCGGTGGAATTTTAGCTGATGATCAGGTAACTAGCTTAGAGTCTAGCAGGCCCTTTAGACCTTGCTTTTGGTTGCACTTGTTTATAGTCTATACTTGTACTCATTATGCTCTTATCTATCAGGGTCTTGGAAAGACAGTCTCAATGATTGCTCTTATACAAATGCAGAAGTCTTTGGAGTCAAAAACAAAATCTGAAGAAATCTCGAATCATAAACCTGAGGCTTTAAATTTAGATGACGATGATGATGACAATGTTGGTTTAGACAAAGAGAAAAAGACTGAAGATTCTGATGATGTGAAATTAGTTCCAGAAGCTAGTAGTTCTGTTCAAACTTTTAGCAAGCAAAGGCCTGCAGCTGGTACGCTAGTAGTTTGTCCAGCCAGCGTTCTTCGACAATGGGACAGGGAGCTGGATGAAAAAGTTGCAAATGAAGCAAAGTTGTCTGTTTTAATTTATCATGGAGGTAGCAGGACCAAGGATCCTGTTACACTGGCTAAGTATGATGTGGTTCTCACAACGTATTCTATTATAACTAACGAAGTCCCAAAACAATCTTTAGCTGATGAAGATGATCCTGATGATAAAGGTGGAGAAAGGAATGGATTATCTTCGGAATTTTCTATGAGTAAGAAGAGAAAAAAGACTTTGGTTAGCACAAAGAAGGGAAAAAAAGGTAGAGAAGATATTGATGCTAATATTGGTAGTGGTCCCCTTGCAAGAGTTGCTTGGTTAAGGGTGATACTAGATGAAGCTCAGACAATTAAGAATCACAGAACTCAAGTGGCTAGAGCTTGCTGCCGCCTTAGGTCAAAAAGAAGGTGGTGCTTGTCAGGGACACCAATACAAAATACAATTGATGATTTGTACAGCTACTTTAGATTTCTAAGATATGATCCATATGCTGTGTATAAATCATTTTACAACACGATTAAGGTTCCAATATCCAGAAATTCAATCCAAGGTTACAAAAAGCTACAAGCAGTTTTGAGGGCTATAATGCTGCGGCGAACAAAAGGTGACTTGTTCTTTTTCCTTTTCATGTGGTTAGAAAATGGATGCATTTTTCCTTCTGTCCACATTTCTTAAGTTAAGGTTGATATGTCCAATTATGATCCATCCGGTATGTGCAGTCTATGAGTCTTTGTCATTTGTTTTGATTTTCAATTTTTGTTAATGCTCTTTTTTACATAAACATACTTTGTCTGTTATAATCACGGCTTAATGTTTTAAAGGAGATATGCCTAAGTGGTACGCTAAATTGTCTAGCTTTTCAGTTACTAATTGAAGTTTAACCGCCCTTTTTATTTGAAATACTGATCCAAATGTACTGGTGTGGCTAGTGAATAAACCGGTTGTGGTTCTTAGAAGCTATTTAAGGGCAAATGGAAGTATTAAATTGGTTGAAGTTGCTTTCCTTTTAAAAAAAATTTATCAGCTGTATTCTGATAATTATCACTCTTATCGTATTAGGTACCTTGATTGATGGGGAGCCTGTTATTAAATTGCCACCAAAAACAATAGAGCTGACTAGGGTCGATTTTACGTCCGAAGAGCGGGCCTTCTATACTCAGCTAGAAGCTGATTCACGAAGTCAATTCAAGGTGTGTCCTTTTTTAGTTTACATTTCTAGTATATACTCACACATACATATTGGGGGTGGGGGATAAGAAACAGCTAAATATTACTAACAACAACCATCGGGGTACATAAAGTGGACAATTGAGTCCATTAAAACAGAACATTACAACTTAACTGATACTGAAATTTACAACACAAAAACGCAGACAATCAGTAGTCTAACTAGCATAATAATTAAAGAAATACAAGCTTCCCAGTTATTCATAGAATATATCGTGTCCTATGGTAAGAGTGGTAGCTTCTTCTGCGGAAAATTACGTTCATTCTCTAAAGGACCAAAATGTGTAATTCTCTGTTAACAAGACTCAAATAATTGCTCCACTCCCACAATACCTACAAATTTTTGCTTTCATACTTTTCATGTAAGCATAGAACCTTCCATTAATAGACTTGGGAAGAACCTCTATCTGCCCATCAAAAACCTATTTTTCCTTGTAACTTAGACCATGAATATTATGCCACTGGGCAATGCAGGTGGAATAATCAATTATTTGAAATGCTTTTGCAAAGCACACACTAAGTAAAGGAAAACAGGACCTGGGAACTAATGCTAATTTTTGCGTTACTTGTTTAGATTTTAATATGATTTATATTACATAATCAAGTTATTTTGTTTAAAAATGTTCTTGCGTACGTTGACAAAAATGTCATGTGGATGCATAAAAATATCACTAGGGACTGCCACATGATTATGACACAACATGGGCAAGGCAATGTACATTGACAGGTCATGGTGAACTTCTGCTATCTAATATTGTTTGTTAGGACGACCACAATTTTCACTGTCATTTCAATTTTTGAGGAGGCCCCCAATGTCTTACAATCTATTTCCCAACTAGAATAAGATTATCCTAAAGGACTTGGTTTTTAATAAACATATATGGATGAATGGACGTATAAGTACTATCATATTGTTAAGTATGACTTCTTAAGTAAGATTTTGGAGAAACTTTCTTGTTGTAGATATTGACCTCTCGGATATTCTTTTGATTGAATCTCATGTTTCTTGATGTATTTGTTTTGTGAATTTTAGGCCTATGCTGCGGCTGGCACAGTGAATCAGAATTATGCTAATATCCTTTTGATGCTTCTGCGGCTCCGACAGGCTTGTGACCATCCATCGCTTGTCCAGAGATACAATTCTGATTTTGTTGGAAAAGATTCTGTAGAAATGGCGAGGACACTTCCCAAGGAAATGCTGATCCGTCTACTAAGTATCTTGGAAGATTCCAAGGCCATCTGCTGCATATGTGAAGTAAGTTTTCTTAATATGAAGCTTTGTTCTTTGTTCCACTCTTTACCGTAGTGAGCGAATGTACTTAATTTACTCCCGGCTTCTACTAATCAACTCATGGTCCAAGTGTTTATTTTATTTGATTTTAGTTAGAAACTCCAAATGTTATCAATGCCACTGTTTATACAGCATTTTATTGTATATATAATTGATTGTTATATATATTCTGGTGCTTTAAGCAGTGACTTCTCTCCAAGAAAACAGCCATGCTTGCAAATTCTTTTCTAAATGATGCAAACTAAAGAACTTATAGAAGTGCATTAAAACTTCATGATGCACTTCTTGAATACATGATTTCTGAAATACTTTATTGATACACTGCTTCTGATTTGAGACTTGGAAATTTGACAGCTTCATCTATAGTTCCCTCCCTTTTTGGTGTCCAGATTCTGCTAGATAATAGCATCTGAATATCAAAGCGAATTTTTAGTTGTCAATATCTTTTGTCTTTCCTGTTTTGCTGAGTTTATTATCTCATGCTACTTTCTTGAGTTGGCATTGATTTAAGAGTGAGTTTTCAAATTTGTTGTTAATATATGGTTAGAGTTTATTCTATTAATGCTAGTTATTTAACACGATCATCTCAGAATGTGCCATTTCACGAAGAAGATTCTCCACCACTCTTACCAAAAAAAAAAAAGACATAAATAAGACTAGGTCATTTCAAGGATGCATCGAGTTCAATTGAATATTGATGGTTCATATATGATAAAAGTCTTGGATTCATGGGTTTTATCATGGTCAAAGCTGATTTGTTTATGGACAACTTGCAAACGGTAACATGTTATTCATCATTACAATTCAGTTGTTTACAGTCTGAAGTAAAAAACACTACAATCACAGAAGGTTTAGATACATATGGTTCATTATTTGTTATCTTTTTATCTTCAAAAATAAACTCTCTCTCGTACACTCCCTCTCCCTAAACAAAGAAATGATATGCTAATAGCTTAATACTCAACATGTGTAAAGTGTCTTTCTATTTTTATACTTGCTTGGTTTTTGGCTTGTCTGATGTTTTCATATGTTGATTTTTAAAGCAAAAATTGGTTATTGTGGCTTTGCTTTATTAAACTCATTACTTGAGTAAATTTCGGCAAAGGTTGGAGGATTGGTATAAGAAGAATAAGAACAAGGAAAGCAAAATCGTCTGATCTATTGGTTGAAAATATTTCCGAATGAATTTATTGTCAAATTGGCAGATTAATGGTTAGTTGGGAGAAAATGATGCCCTCAGAGACCTACTTAATTTTTCCTATATTTGATGCTTTTAACAGGACCCACCTGAGAACCCTGTTATTACCATGTGTGACCATATTTTCTGCTACCAGTGTGTGTCAGACAATCTGACAGTTGACGACAGTGTATGTCCTGTTACTAGATGCAAAGAACAAATTGGTTCAGACCTTGTCTTCTCCAAAGCAACATTGAGAAGGTGCATCTCTAGTGATTTTGACGGTGCTTCTTTGTACTCTGAGTTTAGTGAGAAAGCTATAGTTATGCAAAATGAGTATAGTTCATCTAAAATCAGAGCTATTCTGGAGATATTGCAGTCTAGCATCTCAAACTCAGAACCACAAGGTTACCAGGGATATGATGAAAACTTGTCTTCAGGAAAAAAGACAGACAGTTGCAGTTCAGGCTTTACTGTTGTAAAGCGTACAACGTTTTCAAACTCTCCTGCTGAAGGACCTATAAAATATATTATTTTTTCCCAGTGGACTAGTATGTTGGACTTAGTTGAGCAATCACTGAACCAATCTTATATAGGGTACAGAAGGCTTGATGGCACCATGACTCTGTCTGCAAGAGATAAGGGTGTCAGAGAATTTAACAATGACCCTGAGGTTTGTCCTCAACCTTGATTTAGCTGTAAAAATTGCTAATTTTGTTTTGCTTGTCTTATCGATACCATTGATTATTCTATGGTCAAGTGATATTTAAATGCCTACGGATAGTACATTAGTGAATAGGAGTAATACTGTAATGGCCCTTTGCTGGATGTGCTTTAGTTTATGTTATAATTTCCAACACTTTATATAACGCTGGTTAGGTTCCTTTTCTTCTGATAGGAAATCAGCAATATTGTTCCTTCCTTTTCTTTTCTTCATGTAATCATGGTTTTTCATTGGGAATATGAATAATTGAAAATGAAGTTTTTGCAGATTACTGTCATGCTCATGTCTCTCAAGGCAGGAAACCTTGGTCTAAATATGGTTGCTGCATCTCATGTTATTCTTTTGGATCTTTGGTGGAATCCTACTACTGAAGATCAGGCTGTTGATCGGGCACATCGAATCGGACAGACCCGTCCTGTTACTGTAACACGACTTACTATTAAAGATACAGTGGAAGATAGGATATTAGCTCTGCAGGTACCATTATAGATACCATCTTGGCTACTCGTGTCGGAATCTAGTTGGTTGACCTTTTGTGTAGCCCATTTTAGATAAAATGATGGTTGCATGACGTAGTTGCACGATGGTAATATATAATTATTCAACATTTGTTTTTCAGGAAGAGAAGAAAAAAATGGTCGCTTCTGCTTTTGGTGAAGATCACAGTGGGGGTGCTGCAACTCGCTTGACAGTGGAGGATCTCAAATATCTATTTATGGTCTAAAGACACCTGCAGGATTTGTGTCTTCTTGGATATATCTGCAAGTTGTCTAAAGATGTTAAAACTCCTAATGTTATGCATGAGGTAGGTCCTGGTAGATGAGGCAGGCAGGTAACCACCGTGCCTAATGACATGGCATTTTTAGTTAACAGAACTGATAGGCGAAGGCCCATTTTGCCTTGGCAGTGGCATGTTTGTTTTATGACGTTTTGAGGCCTATGAAGCCAATTTTTGTCTCATTAAATATACTGAAATAGGAAGCCAAGGGCCCTTTGTAAATGTTCGAATCAACTCCTTTTGAATACCAAATGTTCAATTTGGTATAGTTGTCTTTATGTTAAATTAGTTGTTCTTTCTTTTGCAGCATCATTATTCATTTCGTAGTTTCTGATACGTTGTTCTTTGTGCATCTTCTAAACTATGCCTCTCAAGTGGTAAAAGCATTGGTTGGAGAAGATGTGACGCGAGTACTGTTGTTGTCAGTCCCCGTTACTAATTTTTCCGGTTTGCTTGTGATGGATCTGTTGTAATGTGTTATTGGTTCGCATAGGACGGATTGGATGTGAAATGAAGAAGAGTGCTGGCTTTATAGAGCTGAAGGTAGCTGGATAACACTTTAATTGACGCATGGTTTATTTTTGAGACATACGTGCTTCTATTTGTCTATATTTGATAATTGAAAATGATGAGAAATGTTGTAATCTTATTTATTATTGTGAAGAGAATACAATTGCTAGCTGCACATGTTTTTGTAAACGTATAAATTATCTGCATGTTACGTGACCTCGTAATCTAAATTACGACATTTTTGTGCCACGTGAATGAAATTATGCAACTAGCTTTTCTCAAAATTTGAATGCGTTGGTTCTGTTGGAATGTTTGATGAGAGCTAGCTTCAAGTAGATTAAAGCCAATGTCACTACATTTTCACCGTTTGTGTCAAAGAAAAGACAAATAAAAGTATATCCTAATAATTCTATTCTTTTCTTCAAATGGAGAAGCTAATAATTATTCTAATTTCTGAAATTCCATTTTATGATTTCTTTCGCCAATTTTACCAACAAAGTCTGACCTTTGTGGGCCTCTAAAGTGCTTACACAACCCTATCAAGGTTAATGACGGGTGACTGGCACACAAATCGTAGATGGTAGAATTAAACCCTTGACAATTAACCCTAATCTAACGCTGTTTTTTTAATTAAAAAAATAATACCAATATTTTACCATTACAGCATCAATTAGAAGGCAACTTCATTTATTTTTAAGATCAACTGTTTTGAATTTGTGATTTAAAATGAGAAATATTGATTATTATTTTAAAAATAAATCTTATTACCATACTACTACTGTGCAAATCTCCAAAAGTAATTAATAAGTTGGAATGTACATACGTGGTAATATGCTGTCATAACTCTTCATCTTTGCTAATATACAGTGATTAGGAAAAAAATAAAAATAGACCAAAAATATTCTCTCTCATATGATCAAAAGATCTTACAAAAGCGAAAAAAAAGCAAAAGTTAGGGTAAAAAGTCATTAATTGAATAATGCACTCCAGCCTTTTTTTTTTTTTTTGACAGGCCAAAGATAGACAAAAACCCGAGTGATTGCTTCACATGTCTCACAGTGGTGGTGGCTCCCTTGTCTAATGATGAAAATAAATAAAAAAAAAAACTATAGCCGCAGGCCTTTGTGTAGTAGTGTGCCAGTGTAATATAAAGATTAGAGAAAAAAAAAAAAAAAAAAAAAATCTCTCTATGTGATCGATGATGAGGGGAAGAAAAGGATAAAAAAAAAAAAGGTGTATGTTTTGGCATAAGCAAATGTGAAAGAGCGCCAAGCTAGGGTCATTTCCACTATCCACCCACGAGCTAAAAGACTGCGTTATTTCCACTTTGATGTCTAAAAAGGGTTATCTTGGATCCTCATGTTACACAAAAGGTTTAGCTGTTGTACCTAAGTAATACCACCTTTTCTATCATTCTTTTCCCTTAATTTTTCTTTTGGGAATGTTTGACCCCTTAATTTCTTATGATTTTCTTTTGGGGTAAAGTGAAGATCATCAACTCAAAAACACTACTTTTAGTCTATCTACAATTGCATTCACATATATCACAACTCACAGCCCCTTGTTGATATTAAAAGTATTGAATCTAATATATATTACATATAGGTAGTATATATAATATAGTTACCACACAAAAATATATATATATATATATATATATATATATATATATATATATATATATATATATATATATATATATATATATATATATAGGATCTAGGAGACTAGGCATAAGAGTAGTAGGAGCAAAATTCACGTCTTTAATAAATAATGTTATTTACTTAGCAAACATTGGGACCAAATCCCACAAATCCGTTAGCTCCATCAAAGGAAATTTGGATACCCTCTTGTTGAATGTTTCCTATAATAGATAGTCCACTTGAAGAAGCACCAAATGCAAAACAAAATGTTCCCACATTATCCACAGGAATCAAAAAATTTCTTGCTGGCAAGGTTAGAATCGGGCCGCCAGTGAAATAAAACGAGATGGTTGGTACCCGAACCGACACGAACCCGGATAAATCATAACACGTGTCAAAAATAGATACTCCTGAAGCTCGAGGGAGATTTCCAGTTTGTTGAAGAAAAGAGTTACGAAATGCCTCGTAAGCCACCGTGGGTAGCCTAGTGACTGCTGTTCCAGTGTCCATAACAACACCACCATCCCCTAATTGTGACATTCCAAAAATATCTTCTGAAATGGGTATTCGGATTCCACCGACTCCAAGACCCACGAGTCCAACATAATAGAAACTTGGGGCTTGTGGGTTGCGAATCAAGGGCACCCAAGCAGCTCCAACAGGCATTGCTCCACGCCCAAACTCCAATGACCCTGTTGTTGTCGAACCAGTGCCCCGACTCACTAGACAGTAACTAAAAGCACCACCAGTTTGAGGACCAAGCTGGCCCAAAAAAGACATAGACCCACCACCAAGACCTAAAAGACCAGCGGCTCCAACAAACATTCCCCTGTTCATATGGCCGCAACCAATAGCTACACTTTTAATCACAGCCCGCCCAATCGTGAGTGTCTCAAGTGCTAGTGTTCCCTTGGTGTAAGACCCATCACCATAAGCCACCTCATACCGACACCGTCCGGCATTACAACCGGCGTTCTCAAGCCGGTCACATACGGCTGAGCTACACGAGATTCCGGTGAAGGACGCAGAGTCAGCCGGGTCAAAAACCGGGTCGGTTTGATGGTAACACTGTTTACATGGTTGGCATTGAACCCAAACAATATCACTACCTGAATCTACAACAACATACTGACTTCTAGGAGGACTACCCACTCCAATTCTGACAAAGTACTCTCCACTTCCTTGGTTCATACCCGAAATGACCTCCGTTCCAAAGTCTTCAACTTGGTAGCTAATTTCATCTGATTTTGTGTTTGGGCTTAGACGGTGAATAAGGCTAGCTACCCTCATGGAATCTCTCTGGATTCGTTCTTGTATAAGGTAACTGTGTGAGTTGTTTAAAGCTGAATATAGGGTGTCTCTGTGAACGAGATTGAGCTTCCAATTTTTGTTACTAACATCATTATGGGATTCTGAGTGTAGTAATTGGTCATGTTGGGATGTGGTTTTGATGCCCAAGATTGAATCTTTAATGTTTAAGAGTTGAAAGTGGGGATGTGAAAGTGATTTCAATTGGGCAGGTGAAGAAGTGGTGGTTGAAATGGTAATGGTGGCTAAAAGAAGAAGTACTAGTGCCTTTTTAGTTGCTATTAACAAGTTTGATGCTTGAAATTGAGAGGGTGAAGCTGCCATTTTTGAATGGGTTAGTTGATTATGGAGGCTTTAAGAAAGGTGTGGGGGGGATTTATTTGGGGGCAATGTGCACGGGAGAGTAGAGAAAAAGGTGAAATGGGTATTGAAATAATTGAGGGAGGGAGGGAGGGAGGTGTTTTTGTGTGAGTTTTGGAGTCTAGTTGTTGGATTTTTTATTTTTATTTTTTGGAATTTAATTATTATTATTATTATTATTGCTAAGAGCAATTTTATTATTATGTATGTAAATATTTGTAGTGTTTTAGTCAACAAAATTGCTGGACATTATAATTCTAGAAGCATCCTAATTTTGATGCGTAGATATATATAATTATTGATATACATTCAAGCAACACTAGACGTCCACTAGTATATTTTTTTACTAATAATAAAAATAATATTTTTTAAAATTTATAATAACAAAAATAATATTTTTTATATTTAAATTTATAATTTTATTATTAAAAAAATAATTAATATATTATTTTTTTAATACCCATTCAATTATAATTAAAAAATGATAATTTAATTTTCAATATTACATGTTCAAATTAAATATTTGATATTATTAGGGTGCTAATCTTATTATTACATATTTTAAAAAATAATAAAATATTATTTTTTGTAATTTTTTAATATTTTAATATTTATATAATATTTAAAATATTAGATATTGCTAATTGATGGACGGATAAAAGAAAAAAATTGCAACTATATATATTTACCATTGTTTTTTAAATTAATATATATTAATTATTTAATTATTTTAAATATATATATATTAATTATTTTAAGTTAATTTTTGTCATTTTAATAATTTATTTTTAAATTTTTTGAAATATTTTTTTTTTAAATATTTATCAATATTTTATTAGTGAAATTTAATTCGATCAAATTTAAATTTTTTATAAAAAAAAAGTTAAAATTAACAACGATTGAAATATTTATATTTATAATAATTAAATAATTAATATGTATTAATTTAATATATTCATTCGGTAAAATTAAAATGTCTTAAATGCCATGTAAAAAAAGAAGAAGCAGAAACTATAATACTCAAGTCCTGTCAGACGTTACTCCACTATGGAGAAAATCGTTTTTATTACAAGTAAATCAAAATCGCTAGTCTGATTTATGTAAGCTAATAGTTCGTTGTAAGATGAAGCACTAACAGGTTGCTTTTTGATATTTGGGTTAACTAGGTTTTTTTTTTTTTTCCTTCAATAATTTACATTAGCTCGTCTAAGTTTTTCGTAAAATTTCTTGAAAAAAAACCCTCTTAAAATTTGACCAAGAGAATACATTTTTTAATTAGTATTTCAAAAGGTAGCAAACATCAGGTAAAATATCAATATCAATATGGATCAAAATATCAAGATTTATATTTTATAAATATGTCAAAAATATTATTATTGTTGACAAAAATATTAAAAAAAATTACAAAAATTATAAACAAATAAAATTATAAAGACTAGTAAACCTTTAAAATTATCAAAATAATTAATTCCTTATTTTTTAAATTAATTATACATATAAATATAAATATATTTTATATATGTTTTATATTTATTTTGATCAATAAATCAAAATTTTATAGAATATATAGTTAATATGTTTCAAAATAATTATTTAAATTTACAAATTTTATAATTAATAGGAATAAATAAAGATATTTTAATGTTAAATTGTTTTAAAAAAAAATAAAGCTAATTATAAAAGATATTTTATTGATATTATTTGACAATATTTATATTAGTAATTGATATTTTATTGATATAAATATTTTATTAACATTATTGCAAATATTATGTATCGAAACTTCTAAAATATAAATATTATTGAAATATTGAAAATATTTTCATCATTGCTCGTAACAAGGTAGGATTTCAGTGATTTTTCGTTATCTGAGATAATATAAGTATAAAACTTGTTGTCCCTAACGTTTTAAGTGTAATCTTTTTGTCCCTAACCAATGTGATATTTTTGTCTCTTACGATTTAAGTGTAACAATAATGTTCCTAATAGAAATAACATGTTTCTGTTGTTCTCTCAACTCACCTAATATGTCTGAATCTTAGATTTGTATGGAGAAAAAAAAATTGAAAAAAATATAGGAGTAAAAAATTAAAGAAAAGAAAAGAATCAAATAATTTAATATATTATTTATGAGTTGATTATTATATGAAGAGAAAAATTTATAAATTTTTTCTTTTAAACCTTCTTTTCCTTTATTTATTTTTTTTACTCATCAATTTTTCTATGCAAATATGAAATTCAAACATAACTTGAAAGTCCGACATTGTTATAATTACTTAATGTTGAAGACACAGATTGCATCTTTTGAAATATTTAGGACAAAAACATTATACAAAAGAAACTTTAGAGGGGGAAAAATGCAGTTAACCCTTGATATTTAGTCTAACCATTCACAAAGGAAGTAGATAGCAGAAAGATGGGGTCGACATATATGCTACTCAGTAGTCAATACTCACGGTCCCAGTCCCAGACTAAACCAACTCATTATTATCCATCCTACACTCTAATAAAAAAAAATATTTTATTTTTTAAAACGTGGTTAAAAAATATATATTTATTTATGTAGTAAAAAAGATAAATATATATATGTTTTTTTAAAATAAAATTATATATATATATATATATATATATATATATATATATATATATATATATATATATATATATATAAAAAGTGATTATACAATTAAACCGATTATTAATGAAATTTAGAAGGTAGGATGTAATTAATATATATATATATTTAGCAACTAAAGGAAAAAAAAAAAAACTTTGAGCTTAATCTGTATTAGATGGTACAAGTATTTGTAGCTTTTGATTTTTGATGAAACGGGACTTAGGGTAGCAATAGCATATCATATAGTACAATAGCCTTTTCATCGATGAATTAACTAATTAAATAATAATAAAATAAAAGTAGTTTAAGTTTTGTTATTTTTAATAAAAATATATTTTAAATTTATATATATTTTAATTAAAAGGCAATATAAATTTAGTATTGTTATTAAAAAAAATCGAAGAAGTCTCCCACTATTTTTATAAAAAAGACAGCATAATTTCATTATTTTTATAAAATAAATTTATATTATATATTTTTTAAAAGTGATAAACTTATACTATCTCTTAAATAAGTACAAATTTAAAATACATTTTTATTAAAAATAATAAAATTAAGCGTCCCTTCATCCTTAATTAAAACCTCTGATAAAATAAAGCTCAAGCATATCTTGTTTCCAAACTAGTAGTAACATTGTTAAACTTTATATATATATATATATATATATTTTTTTTTTCACATATTCGAATACATGCAATTAAGTTTGCGTCTTTTATCACATTCTCTACTGCACTTTTTTCTTTCATTGAATTAATTCGTTGCTATAGGTGATCATGATAATTCCAATTTAAATGAAAATTATCTATATATATTTTCTCTAACATGCAAATAACGACCGATTTAGAGAATGTTAGGCTTCCTTTCCTGATGTGTACACGATCAAACTTATAATATTATATGTATCAAATAGTTATAAAAATTAAGTTATTTCATGTATAAAATAGTATATTAGTGTCGAATTTGATATAAAATTAAAAATATATGATGTTAAAGTAATTATAAAACTACATAATAGCATAAATTAATTATATTGTGAAATGTAAACTGTTGCATATAATAAAAAAATAAAATAAAATAAAAAACATTTTCCTTAAAATATAAACTAAACTTTAGACACCTTTTTCACTTGATAATGTATAGAAACAACGCCTATATATAAAAATAATTCAATCCTTTCCACAATGTAATGGCGGCTGAGCTCATGGTTTTGGCCGAATGCTTCTCTGTATTATTTAGGCTGAATTGTCAAATCAGTGTAGTTTACTCCATTAGCTTTATGTCTTTGTATTGGAATTATAATGGTGGTGAAGATATAATAATTGTTAGGAAATTGAAATACTACTTAGTCGATCGATGAGGGTATCTAGGATTAGTTAAAAAAGAGTGAAAGATTTGCGAAATAATATATATATTAAGAAAAATCCAAGTGTGTATAATTTCCACTAAACCCACTCAATTATTTCTTGTGCGTTAAATTTGATTTTATACATTAATTAGAAACACAATATTATTATTATTATTATTATTATTTTTGATAATAAAGTAGAAAACAATAAATTTAAGTATATAAAGATAGTGAGGGATGGTGTCGTTGATCTTGGATTTATATGTTTCATGCACATAGCATTATTGTTTGTAAATACGACAACATGTATACCAACCAAAAACGAGAGCATAGAAAATATATGAAACCCAATTAAGTGGGAATTTTGTCACAATTCACAATCACAAAGATATCAAATATATATAGAGTTATAATAATATTAATTGGAAGTTGGAGACGATGGTTTTTTTATCACTTTAATTAATTCTAATAATTGAACCATTATAGCACCTAAAAGTTGGTCATTATTTTAATTGTGTACCATTATATACCTATATTTTAGTCTTGGTTTAAAATTAAAATTGACTTTAGCAATTTGGTTTGATGGGCCAATCCATTAGTTAAACAAATAATTTTAAGTGATGAACATTTATTTTTGTCAGAATTGAAAATCAAAGTTCTGTTAAATAAAATTATCTCACTTTTTTCCTTCTTCAGCCCGTTTTTTTTTTTTTTTTTTAAAAGGCACTAAAATCAGCTCGTTCTTTTTTGTTAATAAGAAAAAACACACTCAAACACACAGGTGAGATTTAAATTTGAATTTTTGGTGAGAGAATTGAGAGAATTATCATCTGAAATACAAAAAATTTTCAAATTTTTTGTAAAACAATATTGTCTTAGTTTGTTCATGTATATTATATATTTAAAGTGTAGAAATTTATTTTTATTGACAAAAAACTGAACGCACTCACACAATGAGAAAACACCTCAATCTAACACACACACACACCTATAAATAAAACAAGTTGGAGAATTATTTTATTAAAATTCGTCAACAGCAGGGTTCAAACTTGGCGAGCAAAGCCCAACAGATTTCAAGTCTGTCTCTTTAACCACTCGGACATATCGACTTTTTTTTTTTTTTTTTATAAATGTATAAACACGAAAAGACGCAAGGAAAGAAAATCACGAAAACTAAACTCACCACAATTACGGAGTTCTGATGAGATCCGGAGATTTAGTGCTGGTATGATCGCACCCAAAACGAATTGGAATTAAAACATTAAGAATTTATCATATAAAAAACCATAAACAAAATAACATGCCAAGGATTCGAACTCCACTCAAGGATTTCTTCTTCAAAAATAAAAATAAAAAGAACTAATAAGAACTAATAAGATTTTATAATAAGTCACCTTTCTTCGCATTAGCTTTGTATCATGTAATCTCTCATTCTTCTCTTTAGACATTATGGTCTCGAGTCGATCTTCATATTTTTTTTACCCATTAATTCAAGTGCCAACCCTGTTTCAATAATTTATTTACTTATTTTCTTTTATTTAGAATTTTGTTTTCCATAAAGTAAGTATTTAATTTTTTTGTTTGTTTTATATATTATAAAAATAAAATCAATAGTCATTTATTTATTACTTAAATTTTTACATGCACTATCATTTGTTAACGATTAAGATTTATTATCGTAAATAAAACTGATAGTCATTATTACTTAAATTAAGATTTATTAACAATTAAGATTTATTATCATTTGTTACGATAATAAATAAAGAAAATTTATTATCGTAAATTTCAATCATTAAAAACTGATAGTCATGATTCTATCTCATATATATAATGTTGGTGGTAGTTGGAGTGTATAATCCTAATGAAAGGATAAACATGTTGCATGTTGACGCATGAAGTACACAATTATATGCCACTTTCAAGGTTCATTCTTTTTTTTTTTTCTTTTGGGGGGGTATGATAATCAAGGCTCATTCTTTACTCATGCAAGGCGGTTACTCGTATTATTGCTACGTATAATCATTCGGGCTCATTCCAGAGACAAATACTTTAACAAATGATACAAACAAATTATATCAACAATTAAATTAATTTATTTATAAGTAAAGATTAACGCACATTTAAAAACTAAAATTTATAAAAAATTCATAAAATTGAGGGATATATTAAGTTAAGATAAATTGAAATATATACACTGTCAAATTTAAATATTTCAATAAATAAGATAATTTGTTAAAATAATTTATCTAAACTATTTGTATGGAGAACGGTTATCATAATATATTTAAGTACTGTTCATTTTAATCCATTCATGCTAAATTTGTTGCTGTAAGTGATCATGTTTAGAGAAGTAGTCAGGATATGACACGCATGAATGATAATAATAAAAATGGATGATTTCTTGAATTGTGCTATTGCTAAATAATGTAAAAAAAAAAAAAAAAAAAATCGTGGTAGATATTGTCAAAATTAACAAAATTTCGGTGCTTTTGAATAATAAATTATTAGTATTATATGTTAAATGTGTATTTTTTCTAATTTATATAAAAATTCAAAATCACATAAATTAATTTATAATAAGACTAAATAATATAGTTTAATATCTATGTAAAATGATAAAAAAAATAATAATTAAACAACATAAATTATAATAAACATGTAAAAAATTAATGTATGCAAAAGAAAAAAAAAAAAAAAAAGTAGATACTAGCAATGTTACTTAGTATAAAATAATAATAAATGGTTATATAATTATATGTGGTATAATAAATAATATGTAAATTGTACGAAAGACAAAAGTTAAATTTTAAAGTTGAAGTGTTGAACTAGTAAATATATGAAAATATGTTGAATTTTTATCATTTATTTAAATCAAGTTAATAAAATTGTATAATATTAAAATAATAGTGAAAAATATATTAAGAATATTAAACGAGTATGTAGTATGAAAAGGAAAGAAAATAATTATTCAAATGTTAAATTTAAGAGAAAACAGTATTACGTACCTTTATAAAATAAAGAGACATATTTATAAATATGATACTCTTTGCTCTTCTTGTTTCCTCCCTTTTTTATATGTTCCATTTCAGCTTCATATTTTCATGTATATACAGTAACTTTAATAGTAAATTTTGAAAGATAAAATTTTACATAAAATAGAAGAAGTTATTTATTATTTTTAAAGTGTTATAAAATTAAAAAAAATAAGAGAAAAAAAGTAGAGAGAAAGCAAACATCAAAAATAATTCTCATTTATTATTGTCATTATAATACACTGCTAAAGACCCTATTTATAGGGTTTATAAGATAAAATATAAATTTCTAATATAAAATATTATAGATATTAAATCTTTAATTTTCTCTAATTAAATACAAATTTTTGATACAATAGAGATAAATATTCATTTGAAATAAATCTAACCTTAAGATAGATATAACATATTTAAGATTTGACATTCAAATTATAACTCTCCTTTAATTAATTTGAATGTCAAATTATAATTTGAATGTCAAATGCATTGAGAATATGCCTCGTTAAAAATATTGTTAGAAAAATCCAATAGGACAAAAACTAGCAAAGGAAAAAAGAGTATATTATTCTCATGCAATACGCTTAAGTTGCCTCATTAAAATCTTTACAGGAAAACCAAGTGGGACAAAACGGTGAAAAGGAAAAAGAGTACAACAGGTATACAAATGTGCTCCCTTTGATGATGACAATCATTCAACATGAAATGTCCCTTTAATTGGCACATTTTAACATCACTATGGCAATCTCTTAAATGTTGAAGTAAATGTAATAACTCATATTGAGTGAGCTTACTTGATCGTCACTTGACTTTATATGTCGTGCAATTTCATAATTGTACGCTAAATGTAGTTACTTCAACAGCAATAGTACATTTAAATACTAATTTGTAAGGTACATGTTATTTTACAAAATAACTTATTTTGTCAGTCATTAGAAACATTGCACTTATAAAACATACTGCAGTAATGATAATAATTAATATATTCAATTTATCACAAAATTTATCATTTTGTTCTTCTAAAAGGTTTAATATTTGTATATACTCTAATAACACTCATCAATGTTAATAAATATACTGAGCATCAATTATCTTACTAAATGGTACCAATTGATTATAAAATGAAGGACAATATAAGATAATTTTTATATCATGCAATCAAATAGTAACTGGATATATAATGTTCATATGTTTTATCTATAAAAAGTAAATCAATATAAGTTTATCTCTCTTTAAGATAATTACTTATTTTGCCATATCTTTTTTAAGAACACATGAAATAATTAACATGCTTTGTATTCGTAACAAGTGCCTAGAAATGTAAAATGTATTCAAATCAGTAACTATATATAAATAATATTATGTGAGCATTAGTCACATTTTAAAGTCGTTATATACATATGGGAGTAAAATTTTGTATCTCACAACCTCATCATATTTTATATAAATTCATGTGTTTTCAACACATTTTACATTTCTAGGCACTTAGACAATTAGTTCTTATAAATATCTAACGAATATCTCAAGTATTTATACAATATCTATTTCACTTTGCGTATAAGTGAATGAATTTATGCCTGAAATAATATTTTGCATTTGGCCAGTACTTTTCTTTGTCTATATTTAATAACTTTTAACATTATTCATGATCCTTATCATCTCTTACTTATTAAAGAGATAATAAAAGAAAATATGTTGTACAACATTAATATATTAATATTTTATTCCTCTCATCATCGAAATGATATCATTTTATATCAGGTACCTAAGACTCTATAGGAGTCAATAGTTATAATTTTTTTCGATATTATTTCTTAGAGTATTAACTCTTTTATTCCAACAATAATAATATTATTTTTGTACCAATATAATCAGCAAACTTTAGATAAATTATAAATATTTGTTATTATTTCATTATCCGATAAGGACTTCAATAATTGTTCGAGCATTTTACAACTAAACTTCTTACTATCTAAAAGCATCGACAATATATAGTACTATGTTATCGAGTATTTTTTTAAACTTTATGTTCCATAAAATGGATGCATTTTAAGTAATTTCACGTCATTATCTTTTTTTTCTCCCTTAAAGGTAGAAATTATTTATCAAAATTATATAATAAGCTTGCTTATCCTTTAAAAGATTCAATATAAATAAAACTCAAAATACATATTTTAAAATTTATTAATGGGCCCATAACAACGTGTTGAGTCTGTGCAATATGATTAAATTAACTTTATTTTGTCACGAATGTAAGTAGCAATTAAAAAAAATTTAATAATAAATTTGTGGGTTAAACTGAACCCAAAATATATTATGTTTCATAATAAGGCTGACAATATTATTTTCACAATATATGATTTTTCATAAGCGTGAGATTCACTATCAACTTTTGTCAAATATAGTGAGTTCATTTTGCCTTAGGAATATGTAACACATATAGTTACTGAATAAAGAAAGATTTAGACTTTAGTCCACATCCGTTTAATTTTCTATTGTATATTGAACTAATTTTGATTCTTCATGATAATTATTCAAACTTTATCTATCAAAATTTATTTCATATTTGCGATATAAATCAAAAAAAGCTTTTTAAATATTGACTTTTAGTCATATATTTGTGGCATTATACTTTAAACCAACATATGTATTATCCATGCAATTTTAATCATAAGGTTGGTCTTTTGAAATTTTTTTCAAGTTAAGCTTCTATCTGTGACTTTATATATTATATTTTGATTGTAGTCTCGAATGTCACTATCGTCAAATATATTCAAAATATTAAATTCCTCCTCAACTTTGTGGAATTTGAGCACAATTATATATAATATAATTCATTATACTTTAGTTCTTCAAAACCTTTTATCAAGTTATACATGAAATTATGCTAACTCATATATCATTTAACAATAATGAGTATTATTATATTGTCTTTGATATACATAATTGTTCATCATTTAAATTGATATGCAATAGTTATAAGCCTACTTTATATTTCTTTATCTATTATTATCCATACGATCAAAGAGGGATATATATTGGATAATATTGATAATTAAACCTTAATTAATATTATTTTGTTTTGCTTATGTAGAAGTTCATAGTCCATTATAAAATTGAAGTTTAAATACGTCATAATATAACAATTTTAAAATAAATTTTATTTATCTGTATGGGCTTTTAATAAAATAATAAAATTGTAACTACTACATTGACAATATTAACATAACAGCTTAAATCATGTACATGATCACAAGCACATAATATTTAAATATATATGTGTTTTTCTATTGCTAATTTATGAGCAAATTTTACTTGTAAAATTAGCATATGAAGGATTCATAACTGTTGCTAATTTCACTCTCAATGTTGCTATGTAAGCATACACGAAATCTATGTATATATTTCTTTTGGCTCTCAATAAAATATTTGATTGAATAACCTTTTTTTTTTTTCAAAATTTTTCAAATAAAAAGCTAATGATATTAAGCACTTAAAAATCTTGAATGATCAAGATTGGATAGTGATTATCAAATTAATCACTTGCAATCCTTCAAGATATATTTTTCTCCTTTGATTATATTCAATTCAATGCCAACATTAAATGACAGTCATTTCAAAGATTATATAATCAAAATTGCCTTATATTCATAATCATATTTAGGATATATACTGTTTATATAGATGCTATTATCTTGCTATTTTAATAGCATATTTTACTCATAAAATAACATATAAATATTTTTATGATGTCAAATTTGCTCTCAATTTTGCTACTTAATAGTATACATGAAGTACTGAATATATTTCATCATATATTATGTTAGTATTGTAGCCTATGGGCTCTCAATCAATGAGATAGATGTAATTCTAAAATATTAAATTTTATAGTTTTAAATATATATTTCTATTAGCATCATAGCATGTGGGCTCTCAATCAATAATATTACAATTCTAAAATATTGCATTTTTGAGTTTAAGATAATAATTAAACCTCTTATTTTCTTATATATATGTAAAAAAAAAAATTGAATACTTTAACAATGTAGTAACACAATTAATATTCACTAAGAGTGCTCTCAAGAAAGAATGGTGTGGCAAGGTCCTTAAAAATCATCCTCTTAGACAGAGCAATGTTCCTAGGAAAGACTAGTTGCATAAAGACTTTCAAGAACTAGCCTCCTAGACAGAACTTCCTTAGATCCTATTATTTATGCAACCACACACTATTATTTATGCAACCACACACTAAATAATATGAGATGTGTAACTCCAAGTAATTCAAAAACATCAAAATTTGCTAATCAATAGACAATAACTCTACAGCTAAAAGTCATATACCATGTTCCTGCATATTACTACTGAAGCTAGAATTAATCGAAATCATATAATCAAGAGTCATATACATAACTTCTTCTTTTTATTCTTTTTTATATAATTTTTTCTTTGTACATCTAAACTAAAAAAAAAAAATCAAATTGAAAATTAATTTATCTAACACATATGCATGTATGGATTAATCCAATGCTAAGTAAATTAATTTGATAATTAATTTAACCAATAAGTTCAATCATAATAATTAGTACATATATTTTAGAATGGATAACAATAATAGGACTCAAAGGTTATCCTATATCATATTATTATATATCTAGTATCAAAAGTAATTAAAGATAAGTAATAATATATAGCTTATTAAAAGTATTAGCATAAATCTTAATGATTAATATTTGCACGTCAATCTTAAATTTTTTTAAAGGAATCAAATAAAATATACATGGCATCAATTTTATACGAAAATAAGATTTTATAGGTTCATAAGAAATAACCTAAGACAATCACCATATGTAAAATACACAACAAAAGAATTATATATCATTTATAAGAAAATAAATTACGTATGTCAATCAATGATAGAGAGAATTTTAATATTCTATTATTTCACTAAATCTGATGATATTGATTCATTAATAACAATATATATATCACTTTAACAACATATCAGTTTTCAAAAAAATATCAAGATAAGCACGCCTATACATACAATTTAATAAATAAATAAATAATTGTATAATTAAGATATCATCAAATAACTTTTCACCCTAAATTTAATAAAAAAAAATTTAAGCCACAATTTTAACCATAAATTGGTTTAATTAATATCGATTTTTTCATAATTAAATTTTACAAAAATTTAAAATTGTCAAAAAATAATACGCAACATAATTATACATGGAAACAAATTGCTCTCGTATCCATTGTTAAAATTATCAATCGCAAACAACATGATATTACTTGTTTTAATAATATAACATATGATTAAAATATAAAATATATACTTTGTGGGATCGTTGTAAAAGTTATTGATTTTCATTAAATCTCAAATAGTATACGTACAAATCTTCATCTTTGAATAAAATGAAATAAGAAGAGGTAAGATTACAATATAAATATATATAGATATTTGTATACAAACCAAAACAACTTAATAAATTTAAAAAGTAAATAAATCATAAAAATTATTGATTTATGATACCCAATTAAATCAATCAATAAATAAAACATCTTGATAGATTTTGAATGAAAATAAGATTTAAGTTTAATAATAAAGAATACAAAGATTTAAGAACTTGTAAATTTTGTGATTTGATATTATACTATAAAAGTTTGTGGTATATTATGGCCAAGGTCATTTCACATGTATAAAATCACAAGTCTTGAATAAATAGTCGTGCTGATAACATGTTATAAAACTAAAGAAAAGTAGAGAGGAAGCAAACAGCAGAAGTAATTCTTATTTATTGTTGTCATTATAATACACTATTAAAGACCCTATTTATAGGATTTACAAGATACAATAAGAATTTCGAATATAAGATATGATAGATATTAAATATCTAATTATCTCCAATTAAATACAAATTTATGATACAATAGAGATAAATATTCATTTGAAATAAATCTAACCATAAGATAGATATAACATATTTAAGATTTTACATTCAAATTATAACATAAAGTATATTTTTTACTGATTGTATTAGTTATTCTATTTATCAAACATTGAATAGTGTGTTTTTTTTTTTTTTTTTTATAAAAGAATTACACCAATTTTACATTTTATTTACTTAAAGTACTAAATAATCACTTACCCTAAAGCAATCAATAATTTGTAATAAAAAAAACAGTAAACACGTATGATTTAGGTTCATTTAGGGTATGTTTGATAACGATTTTGATTTATGATTTATGATTTATGATTTATGATTTAAGATTAAATAATTAATTTTGTGATTTTTGATTTTTTTATAAAAATAATCACAAATGTGTTTGATAATAATTTCTATTTAGTGATTTTCAAGAAAAAAATCAAAAATTACCTACAAGTTGTTTGGTAATGATTTCTATTTTTTGATTTTTTTTTTTTTTTTTTTTAAATTTTGGTTATTTCTTATAAATTTAAAGTTTCTAATCATTTTATTATAATATTTAATCACAAAAAAGTTATAAGAATTTATTTATTCTTTAAAAAAAATATTTGGTCAAAATGAAAAAAATCAAAAATCTGAAATCTAATTTATAAATATAATTTTTAAAGATTTATAAAATACTCCATATTTTGATAGTGATTCCTTAAAAATGTAAAAATTAAAATAAAAAATCGTTACCAAATATACTTGATTAAAAAATCACTTGAAAAAAAATTTAAAATTTAAAATTAAAATCGTTATTAAACAATGCCTTAATTTACATATGATATCTCATGCAAGTGACAATACTTGAGTGAAATTCGAGACGGAAGGCATAGTTATTTTCTAGCAATTTTTTTTTTAATCCCTTTACACTATTTTTCATTTTAAGCTCCTAGTTAATTTAATGGTGAATGGTTGAAATAATTCCATTTTTATGAAAATAGGACACTTTAATAAGTTATTGGGTTAAATATAACAAGTTTTATTATTATGTAAAATAATGATATTTAATTTAATAATTATTAAAAATGAGTACTTTAATTCTATAATTATTTAAAATAAGATATTTTAGTTCCGAGATTAAAATGCAAATTTTAGTATAAAATGCCTTATTTTTAAAAATAACAAAATTATTTATACCCACTAATAAATTACGGAATTAAAATATCAATTTTCACATAATATCAAAACCTCTAGTGCTTTTATCTCATTAAGTGTATTTATAGATAAAATAAATTTTGTTAAATAATGAAGCTTATTGGAACATTTTAAGAATAATGTTCACAATCCAAAAATTTTCTTGAAAGTATAATGTGGATTGTGGGTGCTTTGGTTGTTGTTTCTAGCCAGAGTTATTATTATTATTTTTTTTTTGTTCAATTCTAGCCAGAGTTATTGAAGTTCTAACATTTTTGTGCTTTTGAACTTATGTCAAAAGTAACGAGAATGTCAAAATAAAAGCCCTCCTAAGGAAAATTTTTTATATGTGCTAGGTGCATAACAATATAGTGTACTTTAATAATTTCAAAAAAATATTATTAACATTTATATAAAATAAAATTTCATGAATGATAAATATGTAAGGCAACAAATAAGGAGGTTTTTTTTACGTAATTCATGAGATGACTCACATACAAATTTCTCCTTTAAAAAGCACCATATCATGCAACAAAATACAAACTTTCATTATTATACTATATACTAATTCAATAAGTATAATTAATTATAACTAAAAACTTGTAGTATAATAATATATATTTTTTATGTGCATTATGAGAGCGTTGTTTTAAATCATGTCAATGTCTAAATAAATGAGAGTGTGAATATGTAACTGCTGTTTAAAAAAATATATCACTGAAAAACTGATATGCAAATTACCTATGTATATATTTTGTCAAAAAAATAAATAAATTACCTATATACATATTATTTCTTCACCAATTTGTATACACCATAATAATCTTTCTTTTTAACCTAGGGACATTGAACTTAAAAAATTTGGAGGGAACCAAACATTTTTATTTTATGTTATTTTTATTATCAAATTAAATGAATAAAAAATAGACAGAAGTTTTTAAGTACAATAAGGAACATTATGCTAGAAACATTTCTCTTAACGAATCAAAGATTGAGGATAAATTTGTAATTAAGGTGGGGACATAAACATAAAACATAATTTACTAAAGATTATATGCTTAGGAAGGTTAAATTAGAGGTGTCTGTAAGCTAAAAAATATTTTTAAGCTAAAAAATTTAATCAAATCGAACCATTTATATGCCTTAAATTGGATTGGACTTTTTGTCTAATAAAATTATTAAAATAGGATGGTTTGGTCCGATTTAGTTAACAATTTTTTTATGGTTTTAAATTTTAATTTTTTTTCCTCCAAATCATGTTAAAACTTAAAATTAATATAAGAAAAAAAAACTATAAATCTAACAAAATTACTTTAGATATGTTACAAATATAAATAATATAATATCACATATAAACTAACAATTAAGTTGATAAAATTTATAAAATGTAAAATTGTCATAAACTATATGCAATTAAAAATTACAAATTGTATGACAAAGAGCTGAAATTGCAAAAAAAAAAAGTTTAAATGTAATCTTTAATATTTAATAATAAATAATATAATATATTTTTAAAAATAATATTTTTTTATATATATAATACATAACGGTTTGGTTCGGTTTTGATGGTTAAAAATTTCAAAAAATTGAATCGGATTGTTTGAGAAACGGTTTAAAAAAATATAAATTAAACCGAATAATTTGACTTATATAAAAATTTAGATCGGTCTAATTTTTTAATTTGATTTGATTCGGTCCTTAAATGCCCTAGGTTAAATCAATATGTTAGCAATCTTCTTGACTAAGTTAGATTCTAAACGTTGACTCGTATTATAACCATACGCACTGCAGGCCATCTAGCCAAGGAAATATCAAGTCGAAGTTATATAATAGAGTAATGCTATATGAAAAAAGTAATTGTTAATGTTATATTATATATTAAATTTAGAACGTGAGATGTTAAGATTATTGTGTAATTACTTATAATTAACATGAAAAAAATGCAATTTTTCTATATAATATTTAGAACTTAATAATGTTGAATTTATCAAAGCAAGGCAGGGCAGCAATATTATCATGAATTTATTAGGATAATATTGACTGACCAAACTCAAAACTAAAATAAATAACTAAATTCAAAAGCATGTCACTCTCCTATAAACCACAGCACTGACATAACCCTAACGTATATACATATAAAATATATAAACATAGGTTTGACTTCTCACATATGATCAAGTATTTTGATCAGGTCCGTACATACAAGTATTATATATAAGTCCGAATTCTGACTTCTGACTTCTGACTTCTAAGGTTCATAACGTAATAGGAGATCATATGCATACATTGATAGATATATAAGCTATGCATATCACCTCATGAAGAAGTGCAACAAGGGCAAGATTGTCATCTTATAAAATATAAATATAAAAATATAAACAATCAAATAAAAATGTAAACTAAATCAACATAATTTACATGAGTGAACATTATGCCCTTGTTATAGCTGTCCATAACATGAGCTACTTATCTCACCATACCAAAATCATATATATGTGTGTGCGTGCATGTAATTAAGCCAAGTTAAATTAAAAGTCAATTAAATCTATCAGCTAGCTTTGATTTCTTGATTAGGCCTAGACATCTGGGAACTATGAGAGATCTAAGGTTTGCAGCCTACTTGATAATATTAATCACCTTTGTATTGATGATGAGCAATATTATTGGTAGAGGAAATTCTCAAGAAACAAGGAGGTACTCATGCATAGAGAAAAAAAGACAAGCTCTTCTCAGATTGAAAGAGAAATTCAATGATGATGAGCTTCAATCCTCATGGACAAGCACTAATCAAGATTGTTGCTCTTGGAAAAGAATAAGGGGTGATAACCAAACCAATCATGTCATCTTCCTTAGTCTTCGTAGTCTTCGTCTCATATTTCCCAGTGTGGCCAACCAAGATGATCCTACTGATCTACTACTTGACTTGCCCTATTTGCAGCACTTGGACCTCAGTGGCAATACCTTCACAACCATTCCAACCTTCATTGGTTCCTTAACTCATCTAACCTATCTCAACTTCTCACGTAATCCCCTTTCTGGAATTGTTCCTTTAGAGCTTGGTAATCTTAAGAGACTAAACATTCTACATATTAGCAGTAGTAATTATACTGGTGCTCTTATGATTCATAACTTTGAATGGCTTTCACATCTATCTTCTTTGACAACTCTTAAGCTTGAAAATGTCAAGTTCAAAAATTCCTCCAATTGGCTTCATTACATCAAAATAGCTCCTTCTCTTTCAACTTTAGAGTTAAGGTCTTGTCATTTTCCTAAGATGATACTCAACCTCAAAACTTCAAATTCGACTTCTTCTTCCAACTCTCTCAAACATCTCTACATGAATCAAAACACGATTGATAGTGCAGCAATTCCTCAGTTGTTGAATGTGAGTAGTAATATTGTTAATCTTACTCTTTCTTCTAACAATGGCATGGCATTAGGTCCACTTCCAGATAATTCATTTGAAAATATGAGATTGCTTGCTTATATTGACTTGTCACAAAATGGAGTGGAGGGAGGAATGCCAAAATCCTCAGGAAATCTTTGCAACTTAAAGACATTGATTTTGTCTGGCAATGGTTTTGGAGGGAAGCTTCATAATCTTTTAAAAAACTTAACTTTTGGTTGCACCAAGAATTCCTTAGAGATTTTGGATCTTAAAAGGAACAAATTACAAGGGTCATTTCCTGATTTCAGAATCTTTCGGTCTCTTAGAGAGCTATATCTTGATGATAATCAATTAGAGGGTCCTCTGACAAATAGTTTAAGCCAATTACAGAACCTAGTTGTTTTGAGTTCAAGTAGAAACAAACTCACAGGATCACTACCTGAGGTCTCCCATTTATCATCCTTGAGAGTGTTGCGCTTAGCTAACAATAAGTTAAACGGAACTCTTGGGGAAAATATTGGGAAGCTATCTAATCTTAAGGTAATGGATGTGTCTTCAAATTCATTTACTGGGGTTGTCTCTCAAATTCACCTACAAAATCTTTCCAAACTGTATTTGCTAGATTTGTCCTTCAACTCTTTAACATTGAATTTGACCTCCAGTTGGGTTCCTAATAAACAATTGGCCATCATCAAATTGAGTTCTTGCAAGTTGGGTACTCCTCAGTTTCCTGGCTGGCTCCAAAATCATTTCAATTTCTTCCATCTAGACATCTCGAGTACCGGAATTTCTGATACCATACCAGACTGGTTTTACAGTTTGAATAACGGTTTGAGGTATCTAAATCTCTCTTCTAACAACATTAGAGGCATGTTAAAAGATTTTCCAATAAAATCTGATGAAGCAAGTCCTACAATTGATTTGAGTTTCAACCAATTACATGGTTCCATCCCACTTTCATTTTCTAATGCAAGTGAATTGATTCTATCCAACAATTTATTTAGTACAAACTTGGAGAATTTCTTGTGTTCTGTTAATAAATAAGTTGTACTACACTTGTACTACACTTGTACTATTACATGTACTACACTCTTGTACTACACTTGTAAGACCCTGTAAATAAGGTCCCCTATGTACATTTCAAAACACACAAATTCAATACAATACATCTTTCTTTCTTTATCTATATCTCTCTATACTCTTCACGTGGTATCAGAGCCTCTCAAACACCTCTAAAATTTCCATCAAAATTTCGCCTCTATTCATCACAATATACCACCATCATCTATACTAATCCAATCCAAACAAAAATACCACCATCAGACTCGTCTTAACCAGAATATTCCAACGCCACCAAAATCACCACCATATAGCCTCTCACGCGCTCTCACGCGCCACTTGAAGATCTGCTTCCAGATCTGACGCGCCAACCCACAGATCCAACTCAATCCGCTCCGTCACTGACCCAACCCGCACCGCGGACCCGTTCCAGATCCGTGCTCCAAGTGTACCCGGCCCAAGCTCACCAGACCCAGTTCATACCCGGCCCACGCCAAACCCGGTTCTTCTCATTTTCAGACCCGGTTTTCTACTGCCCACTTCCCAGCTCCGGTTCACCACCCTCACGGCCGGTTCTTCTCCGGTTCCAGGCTTGTTTTTGACTGCTCTTTTCATTTTTAAGGTTCTATTTGACATATATAACCTCATTTATACTATTCTCTATTATTCTCCTTAAAATGGATAGAAATGATGTCCATAATCCAATCTCTACCACCCTTGATGATACTAACTACCTAGCTTGGGCACAAGCAATGAGGAGTTTTTTGAAAGGACGCAAGCTATGGTGTCTCATAACCGGTGATATCTCTATATCCATAAAAGCAACCACTGAAACAGAGGTCCAATTTGCTGATCGTCTTGAAGACTGGGAAAGCAAACATCATCAAATCATTACTTGGTTCCGCAACACTACTCTACCCTCGATCCATGGTGAGTTTGGACGTGTTGATCTTCCGTCTGATAAATCTCTAATTGGTTGTAAATAAATTTTCAAAATCAAAACTCATTCAGATGGGTCTGTGGAACGATATAAAGCTCGTCTGGTTGCAAAGGGTTTTACGCAAGAATATGGCATTGATTACGAAGAAACTTTTGCACCTGTGGCTCGCCTCACTTCTGTTCGCAGCATCATTGCTATTGCTGCTGCCCGAAATTGGAAAATGTTTCAAATGGATGTCAAAAATGCTTTCCTCAATGGAGACCTAACTGAGGAAGTGTACATGAAACCTCCTCCTGGATATACTCATTCACCTAATCAAGTATGCAAACTTTGTCGTGCTTTCTATGGCCTCAAACAAGCTCCTCGGGCTTGGTTTGCCAAATTTAGCTCTACACTTACTGACTTTGGCTTCACTTCCAGCTCCTATGACTCCGGCCTCTTTATTCGGAAGACCCCCACTGGTATTACACTTCTACTCCTTTATGTCGATGATATGATCATAACAGGGAATGACTCGACTGGCGTTACTAATCTCAAGCAGTTTCTCAACCTTCATTTTGAAATGAAAGACCTTGGTTGTCCCCACTACTTCTTGGGCTTGGAAATCTCATCTGATTCTCAAGGATATTATCTCTCTCAAGCAAAGTACTCTTCAGATATTCTTAATCGGGCTGGTCTTACTGATTGCAAGACTGCATCAACACCTCTGGAAACCAATGTCAAACTAACTCCATTAGATGGTGTTCTTCTCTCAGATCCCACATTATACAGACAACTAGTTGGCAGTCTTGTTTATCTCACAGTCACTCGTCCTGACATCGCTTATGCTGTTCATTTGGTTAGTCAGTTCATGTCTGCTCCACGATCTACTCATTATGCTGCTGTTCTTCGCATTCTCCGCTACATCAAAGGCACCATATTTCACGGCCTTCACTTCTCCAACAAGTCTGATCTTCTTCTCTCGGCCTACTCTGATGTTGACTGGGCAGGTGACCCTACTGATCGTCGATCTACCACTGGATACTGTTTCTTCCTTGGGAACTCTCTCATATCTTGGCGAAGCAAGAAACAATCTCTCACTTCCCGATCTAGCACTGAAGCTGAGTATCGCGCCCTTGCTGACACTACTCAAGAACTTCTTTGGCTTCGCTGGCTACTTGCTGATATGGGTGTTTTCCAGTCAACCTCAACTATTCTTTATTGTGACAATCAGAGTGCTATTCAAATTGCTCACAATGATGTATTTCATGAACGAACAAAACATATCGAGATTGATTGTCATTTTGTTCGTCAACATGTTCTTCAAAACATTGTTCGTCTCAAATCAGTATCATCCACAGATCAAACAGCTGATATTTTCACCAAATCTCATCCACCAGGCAGATTTCAAGACTTAGTTTCCAAACTCAAGTTGATTGTTTCTCTTCCTCCTTGAGTTTGAGGGGGGATGTTAATATATAAGTTGTACTACACTTGTACTATTACATGTACTACACTCTTGTACTACACTTGTAAGACCCTATAAATAAGGTCCCCTATGTACATTTCAAAACACACAAATTCAATACAATACATCTTTCTTTCTTTATCTATATCTCTCTATACTCTTCAAATGTTCAAAGACCGATAAATATTCCCCAACTTTGTTGGACATTTCTAGCAATATGTTCTCCGGAAAGATTCCTAATTGTTGGGACAAATGGAGAAGATTGGAAATTCTAAATTTGGAAAGGAACAATTTTTCGGGAACCATCCCTGCCTCATTGGGTTCACTAGACAGGCTTCAAGTATTGACTTTAAAACACAACAACTTGACAGGAAATTTGCCTTCATCAATAGAAAGTTGTAGCTGGTTGCGAATTTTAGATATTGGTAACAACAAATTGAATGGAACAGTACCTACATTGGTAGGAGCCTAAGAGAGTTGATTGTCCTGAGTTTAACATCGAACAGGTTACATGGGACTATACCTTCAGAAATTTGTCAACTTTCTAGTATGCAAACATTAGATCTTTCTCTAAATAATATATCTGGAGTTATTCCACCATGTATTCATAACTGGACATTAATGGCTGAAGAAAGAAATCATTATGATACCCTTCTCATTTTAGGCGATGCTACACCCTTCAACTGTGAGTATTCTTATACAATTCATTATGATTATTTAGGAAGTGATTATGATGTAACTGTCTACAAAAACAAAGCATCTATAATGTGGAAAGGAAATCAGCAGATATATCATAACAAGAATCTAGGGTTACTAAGAAGTGTTGATCTTTCAAGCAATAAATTGACTGGACATATTCCTAAAGAGTTGGTTGATCTTGTGCTATTGAATCAACTTAATCTGTCAAGGAATGAATTGAGTGGTCATATTCCTCAAAATATTGGGAGATTAAATAAGTTGGAATCCTTGGATTTGTCCCACAATCAGCTTTCTGGTGAAATACCCAATAGTTTGGGAGTGTTGAATTTCTTAGCTGTTTTGGATTTGTCAAACAATCAACTATCTGGAAAAATACCAACAGGGCCTCAACTACAAACCCTAGGTAGTTATCCTTATGAAGAGAACTTAGGACTTTGCGGACCTCCTTTAACAAGTAGGTGCCAAACTGAAGATGAAACACTAATGCAGGGTCCTCATTCAAGGATTGATGACTAGGAATCATGGATTGACTTGTCATCATTTCGTATTGGAAGTCTCATTGGATTTATTCTTTCATTTTGGTGTGTATATGGGACTTTCTTGTTGTTAAACCCTTCGAAAAGATTTATATGCCTATTTTGAGAGACTTTTGTTAAAAGACATCACCACTTTTAGCTGTATCTAGCTACTGTGATGAGATCTAAATGACAGTGTCATTTTGCAGGGCACATTAATTTCTTCAAGTAGAAACTATTTGGCTTCATGGGGTTAGTACCTTATTTTAGGTTGGTTAATTTGGTTGAAGATGCTTCATGAAAAAGAGACTAATAGCACTGTTTATTGGGATACTAGTGTTATTTCTCTCTCTCTTATTCAACAAGCCTGCATATGGTAATTTTTTTTATCTATCTTTAGTTTTATAGTTAATAATAAGCACTCATGTTTTTCCATTTGTTTAAATCTCATGTTGTATTTTTATGATGAGGTAGACATTTAAGGATTGATGATATTTCTGTGTAATGTTGTTTAGGTTGTTAGTAGGTTTTCCAATCTGTCTCTCTTTTGTAACGTTTTCATGTCCACTGCTCTTTTACTCTGTTAAGTTCAATTTTCACTTTTCTCAAATTTTAGATTAAATATGTAAATATTAAAAAAAAAAAAAAAAAAAAAAAGACCAAATCACAAGAAGGGAAAAAAAAGTATCAAAGTGTAAAAATTAAAAATTAAAAGTAAAAGAAACTAAATTATAAGAAAAAGAAGTAGGGGGATCAAATTATAAAATAAAAAAATTTTGGGGCTTATTTTTGAACTTTAGCAATACTATTAGTTAGACCGGTAGTATTAAAGGATGACTTTGCAAGTACTTTGTTGGTGTATAATGCAACTAGTACTCTGATAGCTTTCAGAAGGAGAGAAAGGGAAAAAAAGAAGTTACATAGTTACATTTACCAATGACTACACAAATTACTATTACAGTTATATTTAACAATGCTTGCACAAATTACCCATTATATTTTAGAGATAGACGATTTAATCCGACAAGTTAAGTACTAATGAATATTCAACCTATTTGAGTCAAAGTAAATTGGGCCAAAAACGAGTCAGGGCAATATTTATTATATTTTAACGATTTTGGGTCCAAAATCGAATCGAATCAGGGCACCATTCAAGTGTCCACTTTTTTTTTTTTGCTTGACCGCTATTTGTGATCGAAGATACTCTACAAGTCACATATATATTAGCATTTGTCTTTAACTTTATTTACTATTAGACTATTTACGAATTATTTTGATGATTCTTAAGTTTGATTGTATGTGAAAAAATAACAATGTAATCTAGCATGTCGTAATTGTAAATTTAAATATAATATCATAATTTTATATGATTTATTATATATTTACAAAAATCTTTATATTTTGCACAATTTTAATGTAATTATGAATTGAAAAAAAAAAAAAAACAATTTTAAAAGTAATTTAAATTTTTTTAACTAACATCATTTTAAATAATTATAAAATTAATATTTTCAATTAAAAATAGTTTACATGGTGATCTAACAATAAAAAAAAAAAAGGTCAAATGGGTCAATAGATTAGGTTTTTTGACATGCAAATACTACCTCAACCTGTTTAACTTGAAACGATTCAATTCAAATTAACCTACAACTTAAAATAGTTCGGGCTGGATTAGAATTGACCCCGATTGTCATCTCTATATATCCACATTGAGGTTGTAGCTTGTAGGGTCCTAAACTCCTAATTATATATAAATAATTTGTGGAAAACATGACACATGAAGGCCATCACACAAGGGGAAATTTACGGTAGTGAGGCGAGTCTATTCGCTGTGCTGCTACTTCACCACTATCCAGGCAAACGAACTCAATTTATGCACTTCTTTGCCAACAAGACTGAAAATATGGTGTGTGCTACTAGCTATTTTCTGTTATTCCCCCAAACCAGGCGCCACCGCCATTATGACTAATTTAAGGGAGCGATTCAGCTAAATATAGAATTAACACGAAGAGCAGATCATTCCATCCAAAATTCTGTAATACAATGAACTAGACCATGAATTTACAAATTTTGTCTCCACTCTTGGCTTGGCTTCAAATGCTATTCCATTATGAGGGGAAAAAAATAAAAAATAAAACGTAACAGAACAAATTGAAATTACAACATTCATCTGAAATAAACTACAAGCTCGAGTACACTATTTAAAGCCAAATATGATTAGCATCAAAATTTTCCTCAATTAAATATTTTGAAGACTTTCGCTTTCAAGGAGGTTTGTAATGTAAAGTTAGCAGAACACAGAGACTACTCAACCCCCAAGAAAGCTGTCCAAAGAAGCCAAATTTGTAGAAGTATTGTGGCAGCAACAGAAACTCGGATTGAACACATAATAGGATAGGATCCATGTTACTCTTCAATTAATACAAAGCAGAGTCATCGCATCACCGACTCCTTTACAAAGGAACGGCCACCTGATCTGCAAGAGCAAAGATTTAAAAGGAATAAAACATTTAAGCAATATTTTATTTGACCAACAACTTTTAACTTAAAAGAACTAAGACTCACGTATACTCGAGGTGAATGTTCATGAACCGGGAGTTTTCTTTACTTTGTGATAGTGTCACACAGCCTTCAATGAGTTGATCTTGCTCCACTTCGATTGGATCATAGAAGTAAATCATTGTCTGCAAAACTTGTTATTAGTTTTGCTAAACAGCTATTTATGTGGATATTCATTAGGGCAAAAAATAAAATAAAAAAGAACGAATTCACAGCCTACTTTTGCTGAAAGGCGGAAAATAATTTAAATTCCAAATATATTCCCTTTTCTGTTATTTTTAGACAACTGTTCTTGGCAGTATCATAAACTTTTGTAGATGAATCACCTATGAAGATAAGCCAAGCTTTGAAATCATTTCAGGTCATACAATTGTTAACTTTGAACTTTGTTCCCATTTGAAATTTTAATTCCAAGAAACATCAATAAAAACTGGTCAAAGTCCAAAACCCACCAAACTAAAAAATCCCAAACTCATTGTGCATGGCCACAAATGGGGCGCAAAATTAGTCCAGTAGCATGATCATGTTTCCATCAATCTTCAATTATAGATTAAGTCCGTTGTTGAGATGAAAATTTCCACAAATAGAGTTTAGCAAAACCAAAAATGATAAATCTGTTCGATGTAACATATTCAAGTCAATCCACTAAGTTTAGTTTAGTTTTACCCCTTAAATGTCAGTTTTGGTTTCAGATTGATCCATAACAAACAGTTCCAAAATACATGCATCCATCTTCCTCTCATAAACTCTCCAAGACAGCAAGTAAAAGCACCAATAAACTGGTTTTATGGTTGCACTTGTAGCCTATTGGCATCAAGAAGAAGGAAAATGTGTAAATGCAAACATAATACCTGCTGCCAATGGGTTGGAGGGTCCTCAGGGGCAGTGGACAGAGTAAGTGCATCATTTGGATTTGACCGTTTCTTCCTTAGACAACCATCCAACATGTTGAGTGAGGATTGTGCATGATAATTAGCAGGAGATGTTGCAGGTACACTGAATTCAACATCAAACCAAAATGCAAAGCCATGCAGCGGGGCTGGAAACAAAGGAAAATTAGAACTACAGCTGTACAACTAAAGATATATGGGCAGAATAATTGAGAAGTTCATAAATCCATGACTGCAAAGGTATTGCAGTTAAATGTGACGGTGCTAACTTTTACCAAGAGCTTGAACTTATAGGAAGTTTTCCAACACTAGTTTCATGAAAACGCTTAAATTAAACACCCCTCACGCTGGGCTTGATGCCTTGATATCATTTAAAGGCTCAAGCCTTGCACTTAGAATTTATCCATAATTAAGAAAGCTCCAGCTCCAGCACCATGTTCAAGAGTGATGGCTTTACGCTTTCTAGGAAGGTTAAGCTTGTTTCCGACAGGTCAACTTTAGTGTTCACATATATTTCTAAATTCACAGTTGCATATCCAGGGAATTCCAGAATCACATTTATCTATTAGAATAACTCATCCGATGTTGTCCAGCATTCTCTGTAAATAGTGAAAGTTACTAGATAATAGATGTAATACTACACTCATGCAATGTTTCAAAAAACGTTTCAAGGCTAGCCTCAATGCTAGCCTCAGGGCTTGTTTTCCTCTTGAGCAGCCTTGAGGCTAGCTTATTAGGAAATGAAAAATGTCTACGCCTTTTCATGTTAAGGCTAAAGGATTTTTGTAAGCACTGATATTATGCAAAACGGTGGCTGAGGCGAATAGCCTTTGTTTCAGACCAGAAAAGGAAACGTTTGGGTGCGCTTAATTACATTTGAAAATGCAAATATTCGGTTTTGTAAGGCCTTACATCTGACTGATCCCTCGGTGTAAGGCCTTACAAAAGCTTTAAGTTGGCTATTTTTATTGATTTATTTTTATAAACATTTTATTTTGATTTTGTAGCTAATTTTTCTAAATTGATATTATTTTTTTTATTGAAATAGGTGTTAATTTGTATTAACTATTTGTAGAATTTGAAAATGCCAAAAGTTGCAAAAAGAGGTGCACGTAAAGGTAGAGGTAGGGGTAGAAGTGGACTTGCAATTCCTCCAAGTGGAGATGGGGATGATACTACTACTAGTGCACCTCCTCCTCCACCACCACCACCAACACAACCACTGGCGGCAGCGGCAACGACAGTGGCACCACAACCACCTCCTGTAGTTCAACCTTTAGTTTCAAAAAAGAATGGAAACACTAAAAAGGATCCGGCTTGGAAATATTGTAGATTGGCAGAAACTCCACCAGGAAAAAATTATGTTTATGTCTACTGCAACTTTTGTGATAAATTGATCACCGGTGGTATAGCAAGACTTAAAGAGCACCTTGCAAAGACAAAAAAAAATGTACAAGGATGTCTTCTAGTTCCACAAGATGTGCATGAGTCTATTTGTGGACTTCTCAAGAAATCACACAAGAATAAGGTTGAATCACAAAAAAAATGGGATGAGATGGTAAATTTTGGTTCTTATTGTGAAAGTTATGAAAATATGACAACTAGTCCAATTCCAAATACGACTAATGCTACTGGTGCTACTAGTTCAAAAGGAATTCGTGGTCCAATGGATAGATATCTCAATAGCAAGAATGATAGTGATGTTGAAATACTTGGAGACTTCCATAAGAAATGTGCATTTCGAAATCTGCAAATGCACAGGAGTTGTTGAAAAATGTTCAAAAGGATATTGGAAGGTACTTTTTTGAAAATGCAATTCCATTCAATGTGGTTAGAAGTCCTTCTTTTCTCAATATGCTTCGATCTGTAGGAAATTATGGAAGAGGCCTTAAAGCTCCATCAATGTATGACCTTACCACTTGGACTTTAGAAGAAGAAGTAGAAACAACAAAAACCATTGTTAATGATGTAAAATTGACATGGAACAATACTGGAGTTTCTATACTTTCGGATGGTTGGAAAGATATGAGAGGAAGGAGTATAATCAATTTTTTGGTGAATTGTCCTGAAGGAACTGTTTTTTTGAAGTCCGTTGATGCATCTGATGCTATTAAAGATGCACAGTTGATGTTTCAGTTGTTAGATGAAGTTATAGAAACTGTTGGAGAGGATCTTGTTATCCAAGTTGTGACAGATAATGCCTCAAATTACAAAGCAGCTGGGGATTTGCTTATGCAAAAAAGAAAGCACTTATATTGGACACCATGTGCAGCCCACTGCATACATTTGATGCTTGAGAAGCTTGGTAACTTGCCCCAACACAAGAATGCCTTACTTAAGGCAAAGAAAGTGAGTAATTTTATTTATAATCATGGATGAGTTTTAAATCTTATGAGATAATTCACTAACAAAGAAATTGTTCGGCCTGCTGCTACAAGATTTGCAACAGCATATCTCACTTTGGATAGCATGTATCAATTGAGACAATATTTGATAGAGATGTTTATTTCTAGAAAGTGGTCCACTAGCCCATGGGCAAAGAAAAAAGAAGGAAAAGAAGTGGCCAATATTGTTATCAAGGACAATTATTTTTGGCCCAGTGTGTCATATGTTATAAAAACTACAAAGCCATTGGTAACAGTATTGAGAATGGTTGATGGTGAGAAAGAGCCTGCCATGGGTTTTATTTACAATGCTATGGACCAAGCAAAAGAAGAAATAGCTGCAAATTTGGGTGGAGAAGAGGGATCCTACAATGAGATATGGAAAATTATTGATGAGAAGTGGGAGTTTCAATTGCATCGCAAGTTGCATGCTGCTGCTTATTTTCTAAATCCTATGATGTATTATTCGGACAAATTCTCCAACCACTTTGAAGTTAAGATGGGTCTTTATGCATGCATGGAAAAGTTGATCAAAGATGAAAACAAAAGAGAAGAAGTGATTATTGAATTGGATCATTACCCGTATAAGAGAGGCTTATTTGGTACAAGGCAAGCAAGGGGTTGTGTGTCTAGGCAGACTCCAGGTAAATAAAAGAGAATTTTCTTTAAATTCTTAATTAAAACTATAGGCTGATCTTTTAATTTTGCATTTGTTTTCAATAAAAATGTAGCTGAATGGTGGATGGCATTTGGAATAGAAGTTCCTGACCTTCAAAGCTTTGCTGTTAAGATTTTAAGTCTCACTTGCTCTTCCTCTGCATGTGAGCGCAATTGGAGTACCTTTAACCAGGTATGAAAAGTCATCTTTTTTTAATTAAGAATTATATAAGTGATAGCAAGTATGTTATTCATTATATTCTATGTTGATATACTTTTTTAATAGATTCATACTAAAAGAAGAAACCGCTTGAGCACATTTAAGATGAACAAATTGGTGTACATTATGTATAACAAAAAATTGAGCATGAGGCACCACAAGAAAAAGACAACAAAAGGAAATGAAGATCCTTTAATTGTTGACAATGTAGTCCCTTCTGATGATGAGTGGGTTGTTGGTGAAGAGGTTGAGTGTGATGAAAATTTGGCAAATCATGATAGTGGTGAAGAAACAATGCAAATGGATCTAGAAACATCAACTTTAAGGAGAGGTAAAAAAAATTACAACACTACTAAAAATTCTCAAATTGTAGGTAATTTTATATTCTAAGTACTAACAATTTTTTTTTTTTTTGTGTGATAGGAGTAGGAGAAAAGAGTCCATTGGTTGATGAAGAAGAGGAGGAATGAGTTGAAGTAGAAAATGATGAATTTGAGGAAAGAGATGAAGGAATTAATTACTACCGTGATGAATCTAGTGGTGGTGATGGTGATGATAATGATAACCCTTTTCGTGATTATGGAAATTATCATTTTGGTGATGAATGGAACGAGAATGATAATAATACTTATGATGATGAGAATGAGAATGAAGAATACGATGATGATGATGGAGGACTCTAAATACTAGAGATATCTTAGTCCAATGCTAGGCTGCTAGCTTTTTTATGAACTTTTAAAGTCTTTTTTAGTTTACTTTTTATGAATCATAAGTTCTTTTTTCTTGTTTAGATTTTTAGTGGTGATTGAATTGATATATTATGAACTATATGAGATTATTATGATTATTATTATGTTATTTTGTGATAATTTGTCATTTTCATTATTTATTTAAAAGTTTTTATTCTTTATTTCTTTTTAAATTTGAGGCTTACGCCTCATATCGCCTCAAGGCTTACGCCTCGCCTCAAGTGAAGGGTTACGCATTGGGGCTAGAACCCGCCTTTTAAAACCTTGCACTCATGTGGAAGATTCATAGGAAAAAGCTGTAACAGTTTAATAAATTTCAATTGAGTCTGGTGGAAGATCCATATTACTCGGGGTTCTTCATTGGTTCCATATGTGACCTGCTAGATTCTTGTCCAAGGCTCCAACAACAAGGAGCAGTTCTGGACATGGTCTCCAATTACTATTTTGAGGCTCACAATGAGGCTCCTCATCTCTCCCATAAGTTAAGGTTTAGCATCATATGGTTCATTTTAAGCTTGCACCTTTGTCCGTTGAGACCACAATTAGGTGAAGAGCAATGAGGTTATAACCCTCAAAATTTCTCCTTTTTGAGATTTTTTTTTCTCATTGGTGGTTTGAAAATGCTTGATGACCCAACAATGAACTACATTAGACTAAAAGCTAGTTTTTAGTGGATAAAATAACGCGTTTGGCCTAAACTATCCTAATTCTATCTGTCATATGCTTTGATCATATTCTTTAGTATCTCTAAGTCTAATTTATTCACATTCAGAAATAGAAAAAAGTTACTGATGATATTTCCTAAAATCACATTTTAAATTGCTATCATGATCCTTTAAAATTACTTATTGGTGTTTTCTTATTCATTCTTGCTAAAAAGTTAAGATAGGTTTATGAATTGCATCATGGGAAGCGGCTTATGCCTTGCCTCATGTGAGAAATGAGGCATAAAAATGCATATTAAATCCTTGCATTGGATTTGAGGACAAGCGGAAAGGGAGAACCTACCTCTATATTCATGCCATGGTAAGTTTGTCCTCTTTATTAAAAGGTTGAATTACCATACATGACTTCTTTTTTCAACGGGGTATCTTAGGTATTTTTTAAGGAATTTAGTCCTCTATCCGGAAAAGTAACAACATGAGCACATATGATATTTTGTTTATGGGTCAAGGGCGTTAAGAATCATGTAGCTTACACAAGTGGAGCACACAAGTCCCATGACTTGTAATAGACCACATAATTTCTATTGTTTTCATAAAATTAATACTAAAATTTTATTTTGACTGTTGACTGAAAATTGAACTAAATTATGTCATTTATTTGTCCTATTACCAAATTTGTGAGGGTATTTAGAGAATAACAATTTTATTTAGATTATTAGGGTAATGATAAATGACTAGAAATAACCTTACAAATTTATTTAAGAAAATATGCCAAATTAGTCTTCAAATTGTGTTTAAAAATGCACTTAAATCTTGATATTGTTGTTTGAGGCACAAGAAGTCTCATTATTTTCTTTAATGGGCCAAATTAGTTCTAAGAGGCAAATGACGTTAGTTAAAAATAACAGTTAGCCCATAATAGATTAAAAATGATATAACTAAAGGACTTTTATGTCTTTTTACTTTAATATTAGTTTTTTTTTATAACCCAAACTAACTAAAAAATTAAATAAAGGGAAAAAAAATGAACAAACTCATTATCCCTTCTCTTTTTCTCATTTTTCCTTATTCATGCTCAATTCTCAAGTACTTTCTCAATTCATAGCGCCAAAAGTTTGTCCCAAATCATTTTCAAAGAGAGTTAGACACAATTTGAAAAATCTTGCAGGCCCAAGTCATAAAATCGTTTAAAAGAACTTTTGTAAAAACTGTTTCAATTTAGTTAAATATTTAGTTTTGAATGCTAGTAGAAACTAAAGTTGTAATGTTTTGGTTGGATAGTCTCATTCTTATTCTACATGTGACAAAATTTAAAAATGTAATAATGAATTGTTACAAGTTTTATAAATATAATATTGAGCTTAAATAGTTAGAGTTGTATACTTTAACTCAATTTTTATCAAGTTCAAAATCATTTTGTAATACATGTGAAGTCATTTTGTGACAAAATCTCAATGAATATATGACGAAAAATATTGTCCCTTCATGATTATAATTTTTTACCCTTTCTTTGATCATTTAATTGTATTAGAATGTTTTAATTTCAATAACATATTTATAACATAACGTGTTACCAAAAAATGGAAATATAAAATTTAAAATCAAGTTACCTTGATTTAAAATATAATATACTGTGTTCCTAAAATTCATTTCAATCCTTGGAGCCAAATAACACCAAAATAAGAGAAAAAATTGTTGGGAAAATTCAAAAAGAGAAATTTTTTTATCTCATAAATAACCATCGAGAAAAATAGTTTTTTAACGATATTTTAAAAATAACTGTCTTTTCTTATAAATTATGAAACTTGAGATGCTCAACCCACAAATTTTAGGACTAAACTTTTTTTTTTTTTTTAATAATTATAAGACTAATGGTATCATGCACCTAATTTATTTACATGTCTAGCATATGACAGAATTTGACCTAATTTCTTACTCAACAGTCAAATGTCAATTTAATGAAAACAATAGATTTATGTGATCTACAAAAAAGCTACAAAGCTTGTGCTCTCTACTTGAGTAAGTTACGGGACCCCTGGCACCCTTTATCCTTTTATTTATCGTTTTTTCAACTTTTCTAAAAAAATCATTGTTGATACTAGATATAAACAAGGGCAATTGAAAATTTGAAATAAATATATAAATATAAGGAAAAAAAATGTTTGTTTGTAATTGCAGTGTCACTTGTTTCAAAATAAGTGGACTAAACTACTCCAATAAAAAACTAGGGGAAACAAGGGACTATGACAGCATTGTGACTAATAAAAATTTTTATAAAGATATTCTTTTGTTTTAAAATATTTTCATTAGGATCCCTTATATAATTAATTTTCATTACAAAATAATATTATTTGAGAGATTTTAATCCTTTCTTTTTTCAACATATCAAACAAGGTAGAAGTAATCATATATGAAGCTTCAAAATGAAATGATGACAAACAAAACTCTATTAATACATAGATTGGCGACTTCAATTACAAAAATTTGTTATTGACCAATACAAATAGAAGCATGTCAAAAGTAAACAAGCAGTGATATTGAACTGATAAATGAGAAAATTAGAAATCAACAACCCCAAAATGAGGGAAAAGATCTTTGTAGAGAATGGACTAATAATGAAAAATGATATAGAGAAAATGAGAGAAGAGAGAGAGAATACCTCTCATCATGGACTTGAATTTAAACCTTGTGGTAACAGACTCTAGCTCCTGAATGGTTATTACATAGCAATCCAAATACTTCACCTAGGACCAATTAACAATGAATGTTGATGGTTCAAATGGTAGAGATTCCATGCAGATGCAATTGTACACACCAGCTCAAAGGCATTTTAGATTCACAGTTAATACAAAGGAATCAAATAGTTAGTCCAATGTTTGGCTAATTCCTTCATTCATTTGCATTTTTCATTATTCATTTCCATTAAATGCTATTCTTTGGGAACAGAAAATAAAAGGGCTGCAGAATTTTATTAGTTTTCCAATTTTCATATGGGCTTATAAGAGGTAGGCCAACATTAGTTTTGTATTCAAATCTGTCATAACCAAATCAAAGGGTAACACATTTGACAAGAAAATAATTGTAAGCTATGTGTCAAGGAGAACTCTGGGCCAAGGCTTTAAGAGGGCAACTTTTTGATACTTTTCATTAAACCTTTATAGCCTCCAGAAGAAAATTCATGCTTTCAGTTCTTATTACCCTTTTTCTTACCTTAGACAACAAGTGCATGCTTATGTTAAGGCTGTTAAACATATCCGTTGGTTCAAAGTCAAAGATGTCAAGATGCCCACTTAGCATATTTTGTGTGCTTAAAAAGGACAATTTTGATGTTTATGGGAATTTCAAATTCTTTTCTTATATATGATTAAGCCATTAAGGTTTACTAAAGGCCAAAAAAATTTTGGTTTATGGTCTTACAGTGTCCCACATTAAGTTTAGACAAGTGTATATATTAAGCCTTGTCCATTGTCTATCATTATTTTTGTCAGAAATTCACTCGAAAACAATTTCTAGACCTTGGTTTTTGACTAAATCATTGTTAGCACTAGTGAATGACCCTTCATACCCATTATTAGAAGCTGGTTAGAGACAGAAAGATTATCAAGCAAAAAGTCGATGCACAGGAGTCGTTGCATAATTTTATTTAAGTCAAATGCAATAATATAGAAAGGAAAACGTGTTATGGAGCTTAGATTCACCATCTGCATGTGAATAGATAAGTAGAGCAAGATGAAACCCAATGCAGAAATCAAATAAGAGCTTACCATATGGGGCCACGTTAAAACATTTTCACCTGTAATTGTCTCTATGCAAGGCTCTTCAAATGCACATTGTTTTGCCAGCGGCAACATGGCAGACACTGAACCGATCACAAATTAGAATCAAATGCTAAATCACAATATAAGATGTAAAATAGCATGAAAAAATATTCCAAATTAACTACACAGAAGCTAACTGTCCAGAGCTTAACCTATGAGAAACTAAAAGAAAGAACTTAGGAAGTTTATATAAACTATTTTTTCATTGATCTGAATTTATGCTCACATATTACATCAAAAACGTTAAGAAACTGTTGAAGCCATTTGCATATCAGACACAGTAGTGTTTCTCATCAAAGGAGGTTGAATGTACAAAACTACAACCCAATACACAAAAGTCAGTCAGACAACTTGTGCATGTACGATCCAATTCAAATAAAAAGATACTCAATTTTCATTCTTGTTCTTTCATTCCTTTTTTTCTTTCTTACAACAAAAGCCAACTCTATACCACTCAAAGTTTCTAGTTTATAAACTTCTTACTCGGAAATTTATGGAAATCACAGTGAATCGTTGAACAGAACTTACAGGGATAACTCACTCTACCTTTGCTTAAAATCATATTTATAAGTGTCACACATTGGAATTCGATACTAGCCCCTGACATTCTCTAAAACAAAGTTCTAAAGAATGTATATAAGAAGGTATCCATTCAAATACAAACATTGTATTGATAAATAGATTAGCTACCTAATAAGCACGGTTTTAATGAAATGTATGGAAAAAAAAAATCAGCACAGATATCAAGCAGTCCTGATTTATGTTTCCTTCTGTACTCAAAATTTCACTTCAAATATTATAATTATGTGCCATAGATGCAAGTACGATCTAGAACATTGCTTAATATTTATGGGTAAAAACACAAAATTTCATATTTCGGTTCTTTTTTTTTCTTTTCAATAGAGTAAAAAGGTCTGTGTTAAATAACTTGTACCTCATAATTAACCTTAACAAGATAAAAGGAAACAACAACTGTTGCTTTCTAGGATAAACCAAGGAAACACAGTTAGCTATATATTCAACGAAAATAAACCAAAATATCTCAAGCTCAGAAACAATGTTTCGAAATCCATACCCCATGTAATGCAACATGAATTTAATATGTATATAAAACATATTAGAGAATTTCATGTCAGTTAATGCATGCACTTACTATCTATTCCATAAACATTGCGCCAAAAGTCAATGCTTTCAGAATATCTGTCAGAGTGTGTCACTGGTGCTATGTACAACTGCAGTCCATTCAAATGCAAGTCAGAATGACAGAAACAAATTAATATACAAACTTTAGCAAAATAATAATAGTAATAATAACGAAACCACTTCCAAACCTCATGGGCTATATTTTAATAAGTTGAGTTCTTTAAAAAAAAAAAGAATCATATTTCTACACAAAGAAGATTACCCAAAAGACATTTAATTTGATTCTCTATTTGATGGAAGTAAAACAGATACAGTAACAAATCGCTCGGTTCTGTTGTAGACTATGTTAACCAGAGTCGGGTAAGAGTATCGGATACAGATACATATCCGAAGGTCGGGTACGTGAATTTTAAATTTATAGGATACGGAGATATGTGTCCAATATTTGACACAAGTACTTAGACACGCCAATTTATTATATAAGTTTTATTTAATACATAATATATGTAGTTAATATTTTCTTATGAGAATATTTAAGTGGTTATTAGATTATATTAATTAAATATTTTATTTATTTTTAATTTTTAATACTTTTATTAATGAAATTTGTTTTATTATTATTATTATTAATGAAATTTGCTAATATTATATAAAAGCTGGTTTTTAAAGTAAAGAGTTTGGAAGCCCAAACAAGGAACAACAAATTAAAAAGGCCCAATTCGTATCAGTCAAAAAGCCCAATTTTAAGTATGCCCTAAATGTAATTTAACTTTTCTAACTTTCTTTTTGCACTGCCAGCCTTCATCTTTTTCTTCTTCAGCTGCCTCCTCCTCTTCTTCTTCTTCATCAGCATCCCTTCTTCTTCTTTAGTTTTATTAGCTTCTCTCTTTTATCCTCATCATTCCTCAAATCAAGGCTATAACTTCGACTGCTGTGTCCAAATTTTTTTTGCCGGATCGGACACATATTCCATCACGTCGACACCCGTATGATGAGATAAACCATCGAGTCCAAGTAACATAGGTTGTAGACGTCAAAATAATTATACTACTAGAAAGAAGAAGAAGAAAACGATACCGTCGCATTTGAAGGAAGTATGAGACCTCCTGGTTTTAACCAGCGATCTCTAGCATAAATCACACTTCCGAGCATGCTCTACAATAAAAAAAATAAGCAGACATTTAAATAGGGATCATAAAGGCATAGATCTGTTCGAGGTCTTGAAACGAGAAAACATGTCCATAATAAGAACATTTGGGCGATAACTATGACTATGTTGCAAGTATACTTCCATTACATAATCATATATGGGAAACAATGTAATAAGTACCTCATAAAGAAGCATGTACCCCATCCATTCTGAAACGATGACATCAGCCTGTTCGTTTATTTCAATATCCTGCACATCTCATAGTTTAAGAAATACTCCGTAGAAAGTGGGATGTTTCATAATACAATTAAATTGGTACATGGAAAAGACAATAACTTATAGTAAGTGCCATGCAACAAAAGCATAAACTAGATATCAAGAACCAAAGAAGTCAACATTGTGCCACTAGCACCACAAACATGTGTGGATGATACTCAACTCAACTAATTCTTTACAACATTCTTGCTGCTTCTTTTTTTTTTCTCCATCATGCATGACCGTCATAAAGGCAGCAAATGCATCAGACGGACTCAATTCAACTAATGCATACCCAGTGACTGCCACATAAATCTTGTTAGCTGAGCCGCCCTTTGGCTCCATCCCTCCGTCCCTCCCCTCCCACATGCCCTTTATACAGTCGTGCTTAGACACAGATATAATCCACTTCATTTAACTACACCACAATGTCACAAGAGTCCGGCTGCTGATACCAGAGCATCAGATAAAGGGTAAATATACATGTGAAAACCAAGCAATTTTGACTGCCAAGAGGACCCACTCACCCAAGGTCCCTTTCCCCCTTTAAAAAAGTCTAATTCTTAGGACAAACCAATCATGGGATTGGGAAAACCAAAAAAACATTGAAGCTGGGAAAACCCATCATAATGCAAATCATTAATAAATCAGGCAATGCACAATTGCACACCTGTTTGGTGTAAACTTTATCCAAACAAAGTAGAGTTCCATTATGCAATTTGTCTTATCCAAAAGAAATAATAACACTATTTATCAGGTAACAACAATACCAAGAGCAAAACAGCATCCGTATTAATGAGAGCTACTAGTCAAGCAATAGTGCTGGCAAGAAGAAAGCAGAATTAATGGATGCCTTACGCAAAGGCACTGGCTAACCAAGCTAAGCAAACATTATGACATGTTAAACTTATAGCTTTTATATATTGATACAAACAACTTATTTATCTCTCTTCCATGAAAAATATGAAAATCATTGGCACTTATTGTATCAGATCATACAGATGTATATAACCAACACAACCAAAGGTGATAGAGGTTAACAATTAAGAATCCTTTGCCAAATAGTAAGCAAAATATTAGCCTCATCGAAAAACCTACCTCAACTCGCCCATGTAGTACAACTATTGTATCGGACAAGTTATTTGCTTTTACAACTTCCATTGCCTGATTAAAGAAACAGTGAAAACAATCAATTCATACCCAACTCTCATATCTATACCTATAATATAATATATGTGTGCGCGCGCGTGCGCAAGTCCAAATCACACATTAAAATTTAAAAACAATTGCACAAAAATACCCCTATATTTTAGTAACATGGCATCTATTGCCCTTAGCAATAGCATTGCTATTAATTACTTAATTTTTTTTTAAAAATCTGTAATATTTTGTTTTCTGAGTAAAGTGAATATCCATTCTAATGTTGCACATTTTGATTCCGCCCTCCCCCCCACCTCCTCATATTTTAAAGGGATGAGAGGCCGATTTAGTCCCATTATTTTTAAAAATAAGCAGTTTATTCATTTTTTATTTTTTTTTATTTATGTTTGGCTCAATTAGTCTCAAATTTTTTAAGAAAATAGCCAAATAAATTCAAATTACGAATTTTCATTTAAATATAACAGAAAAATACATAAAGGAGATGTGTGATCTTCTTTTTCATGGGTATTGGATAGATTTTATCCATTTTAGCACCAAAAGAAGCTATTATGTCCTTAAATTCTGTCATTTTCAAATCAAAATTTGTGTTCTTTGTACCATGGGAAAATATATTTTAAGTATTTTTGTTATATATAATTTTTTTTCCAATTTTTTTTAATTATTTTAACTTAAAATTATTAAATTATACTTAATTCATTAGACATGTGGTTAACAAATGCATTTTTCGCAATGTACAACTCTTAATTTCGACAATGTTATGTTAATTAGACCAATTTGAATGTTTTTGTAAAATTACGGGACCTAATTAGCATAAATCAATAATTACATGACCAAATTGCCTATTTTGCAATAATTATGGGACTAAGTTGACATTTTTCCCTATTTTAAAGTAATGACTTTCTCTTATCCTTAGTTGTGATTTAATTTATTTAGGACTCTTTTATCAATAATCTTATTTTCAATTAAATAACAAATATATGTAAATAACTACATTATTAGCATAAAAACAATTATGAGACATAGATACCTACGAGGCAATGATTGGACTTTTTTAACATAAAAGATGTGATAAGGTGTAGAAGTCTAATAAGAAAATAATTATGAATACTTATTATTATGAACTATTATTGTTATGTATAATATCACGAACACCAATCTATTTTGTCACTAACATTAATTTTTTATGCACAAATTGTATGCTTGAATAAACAAAGAAATAAGTTCAACCACTTATATTAATAAATTCATTCCCTTATCTCCAAATAGAAAAAACTAGTAAAACAATAATTAATGAACGCAAAGGTAAATATTACGTCAGTATGTAAGCACATGTTATAATCCTCAAAATTTCGTATAATAGTGTAAATATTTATTTAATAAATTAATTCATACATGTTAACAAATTAAAAATCAAATTATTTTTTATCAAAGCATGCCTAAGAGAGGAGATTTAAACAAGGGTATTCTTTACAAACATATCAAACTTTTACCGCCATATTAGAGGGTGGTTGGCCAAACCAAATTTTCCTTTTTATATTAAACTACATCAATTTGATCATGATTATGGACAAAAAAAATTTGAGAATTAACTAAATAATAAAATTTCATTTTTCTTGGTCAATGTGTATTTTATTTTTCTTATTAATTTTTTATTTATTTTTATAGCTCTAAAATGATCCAAATTCCAATGTACTTGTAACGAGGGTATACACATGCAATGCACTTAGCTACTAAAATTATCCAAATTCCAAAGCACTTGTAACAAGGGCACACACGTGCAACGTGTGTGCACATAACTAGTTTCATTGAAAACAGAAAGACTGATGCAATGCAAGAGTAAAGGGGAAGTAAGAAAGAGAGAAAAGATATTAGGTTGAAAATATCAATATTCACTATTCATCTAAGTCTAACCAAACACAATAGTAAAGGATCTATTTACAGACACATTAACACCATAATGGACTGAAAACCCCAAAAGATTAAGCAACTAAAGCACCTTATTTTTATATTTTTTATAAGATAAAGTACCTAATAAGAAGTAAATATATGCTAAAATATAAAATCCTAAAAAAAATTAAGAGCCTGCTCTAGGAGACTTTTGCACTTTGAATGCAATTGATTGGTTGTGAATACATATGCCAGCTTACTCCATGAGTAACAAAAAACTTCACTTGCTATATGTTTCTTTGCTTGCTCAGCTTGATCATATGATGTATAAAGAAAAACTCAATAGAAATAAAAGGGAGAAATTTATGCAAGATGATACATTAGTGATAAACGTTCTTGCAAAGCAATCTGAATCAACTGAACAATCCGTAAGTTTGAACTATCTAATATACTGGATCAGATCAACTTTCATGATGGCAGTAGAAAACTAACACTATACTGCAATTGTAAATCTAATGGAACTTCAATGAATAGCCAGCAAAAGCCAAGATAAATTTATTAAAAAAATAGAGCATGCTTTTAGTTTGATAATACCTGCAAAGCAATCTGACTTGCATCAACTGCATACACCTGGCAAATGGTAATATAAAGCCATTCAGATCAGGCTTACACAACAAAACAACAAAACCTAAAGCTAATTAAAGATACAGTAACAAAAAAAAATAGTAAACCAAAACGAAAATTTGATTCTACAATGAATTAGAAAACAACACTCGAGCTTCTTTTTTTCCAAAAATGAAATATATAGGAAAGCACTGAAAGAATTTTTTTTCTTTCTTTTCTTTTCCATAATATTGGAAACTTCTAGGTGGTATAATATGAAGTGAAAACATAATCTATCACAAATAAGTAATCCAAGGACAAATCATTTTCTAGAGTTGTATAAAATAGAATTACAGACTCTAGTGAGACAAATCCAAATTGTTCATTAGATATCAAAAGAGAGACAAAGAACAAAAATATATACCCAAGTGATTAAGAAAATAAGATGAAACATACCCTTGCCAGTAGTTACAATATATAAATATATAGATACGGTGAGCACTGTGTTCAAGACATTACCCGTTTTGCACCAGCCTGAGCACAAAATATTGAAAGAATGCCAGTGCCACATCCAACATCCAACACAACCTATTTTAGATTAGATAAGAAAGTGAACCATATAAAATGCTTTTATTTAATGAAGAATTCTTTAGAATGGAGAATATATGTAATGCCCAAGATGTAGAATATTATAGCTCCCCAAGGCATTTTCTCCAAGCTATAATGTACATTAAGTAAGATGAGTAGAAATATAATGCATAAACAATTTATCTAATCAAAGTAAGTTGAGATGAGAACGATAATGATAAATAATGTCATTCTTATTCTCCATTCAAAACAATCAGAAGGATTACATCGACATTTATAACAATAATAAGACTAAAAGTCAAATCCTAATACGACTTTAAATAATACTCCTAAACTAAAAACAAAACATAATATGTAATTATTTAATATTCTAATTATAATAATATCAAATATTTAATATTCCAACTAGATGCAATACATATTGCCAAATATTGTGATCAAACGAAGTAATTTTTGTAATATACATAATGTAAGATAAACAAATACAGATCTTAGCACAGCTTTGCACAATCTGACATATTGTATGAGAACTGTATTACCTTGCCTGCAATAGATTTTTGGTGCTGCATGATTGCCTCCCTATAAGTTTCAGTCCGAACATGATCCTATGAAACAAGATTTTAGCATATCATTCAATGAATGGCAAAGCAAATTAAAAAACCAAGGTACAACTCAAATATAAAAGTCAGGATCTACCAGGCTCAAGATCTTTTTTTCCTCCTTTCAAAATCAATTTTAGTTGTCAATTAACAAAGAGCAATTTTACTAAGACAAAGAAAATAACACTCCAAATGTGAACCTGCAATTCAAACCAAAACTAGTTCCACCTTAAATCCTGATTGCAGAATCATTCTTTGTGCGCCACATAAAGCCTTAAAAAAATAGAATAGACTAGAGCTACAGAGTACCAAGCAAAAAAATTACATAAAAATCGCATCAATTGTATCCAATTTGTCAAAAAAGAAAAAATCCTGTCTAAGCACTTACTTGAAACCTTGTGAAGCTGCTGTCAACTGAAGCCAGAAAAGGATCCAAAGATTTTACTATCTTTTTACCTATTCCACCTTTTATTTATTTTATTTTTTTGTCAAATGAAATCACTTTTTGCATCCTGTTCTTCAAAAGTTCTCAGACTGCTTTACAAAACAATTTACCACTATGAAGCATTGCTAATACTCCAAAGTTAGTACGAAAAGCACAGGCATCTTACAAAAAATGAAAACTCTTATCAACATTTGGAAAACCACTGATAATGGGAACCAATGACTGAGAGCAAATAACTGAAACGCTGTACAGAGTTTCACTCTTGAAACACATAGCTGAGATCAAATAGCCAACCAATAGATTTTGTTCTATCTCATTTCTGATTTTGCAACCTAAAACCTAACGGATGTGAATGCAAGATTTGAAAAAATCACCGTCAGGATCCCCTAAGAGAATCATCTACCATGTCACCTTGCCTAAGTTGAGATCATTAAATGATCTACTATGTCATAACATTAGCATATCTGATAATCACGTTACTATAGTTAGATTAAAGTAGAAACTAGCCCTCCAACGAAGCACAATGAAGCAAGCAGGAAGGTAAAATAGAAGATTAACACAAATAACAATTTTACAGAGAAGATTCTTATTCCTGGTTGTTTATGCACAAAACCTGACATGAAGTAACTTACAAAGACCAACGGCAATTCAAGAAGTCTATAATTGTAACCAAACCCAACAGAACTCATTCTACAATTTTTTTTCTCGTTTTCTGCCAAATTAGGAAAGATACTACAAAAGATGGAATAATGCAAGAAAATTTCACTATCTTTCGTAGACATTCAGACTGTAAAAAGGGGGGGGAAAAAAACCTTGATCATCTCTTCGTGGATACCAACGTGAGCGTAAGAATTAAAATAGGCCATGTCGAAGTCCGTACAAGGAGGCTTTTGAAGAGGCTGCTGCTGGAGGGAGTCATGCTCGGAAACCCTAAAGCCAACGACGGAAGTACCATGGCCGTCACGAGACCTGGAAGTGGAACCAGCACGACTTCCTCTGCGGGCTCTGTTGCGGTAAGCTGTGCCTAGTTGCATATCGCCGCTTGGTTGCTGGTAGTGGTTATAGCCGTTACCGTTACTGTTATTCGCAGTCGAGTACATGATTTATGATGTTTGTTTTCGGCGCCTTGCCGCTACAAAGTCAGTTCGACTGCACTTTCCTCACCCCACGGTTACTTTAGAGCGAAATGGTAGTGAACTCGTGTATTTTTGGAGATATTTTTAGGGCAAATTTATGGTCGCTTTAAATTTTAATTTAAATGCATATTTACATTCTTTCGTTCTTTTTTCTGTGTAAAAACTCTTTCATTTTTTTTTTTTTTAGGTCTCTTAAATTATAAATAATATGACACAATATTATTAATAAATATAATTATATATAAGAAACATGTTTTAAATTAAATTAGCAATGATATATAGCTCATTAAACAACTCTTGGAAGTCAATTGCTGGTGTATAAATGAGTTGTATAAAAAAAAAACTTATATTAAGTTTTTTTTTTTTTTAAAGCAAAATACTTGATTATCTTTGTTGACTAACAGAAATGCATATTGTGTGTACTTGTGTTTTATTAAGAAAGTTGTTGCATCTATTTTGCATATCATCATTTTGGAGAACCACCTTAACAATACTTTCCTAGGCAATAAACAGCAATGATGAATAGTAGACAAAAGAAAGAAAAATCACTAAGCAGCATAGATAAGCTTTTTCGTCTACCCTCGATAATGATTTACATCTATCTTTCAGTAAAAGAAAAAAATCTAATAAGAAGTGCAGCGGTGAACTCATTTAATTGATTCGTTCGGCCATCCAATATTACCATGGTGCACCACAACAACTTGTCTCTATAACAGCCAAGCAACAAAGGTCTGAAATTTTGTATAAACCTGCATGCAATTGTTCTCACCCAAGCACGTTCGATTTGCTATGGTATCCTTCCAAATATTTTAAACTAAACAGCTAAAATCGCATAATTGTGCATCAAGTCTTTTAAACACGGCCTCAGTTCGACTAAAAAATCCTTGCTATACAATAAACAAACAGGCACAACTCCGAAAGTGTATTCATGTTTGATTATTTATAAGAAAATTCAAAACCCACATGTAAGGGAAATTATATGGCAATTAAATTGAAGACTATCAATGTATTTTTTTGAAAATTGATGATCATCTATGATACAAGTATAGCAATGAGATAAAATTAAAAGAAATGATAACTGTTTGACGTAAATATGATCAATATCATTTAACTTTAAGATGATATTCCACACCAAAACAGTGACAAGATTGGAGAAAACCATTATCAATACCGAGCTAATTGTAACACACATTCATGCTCAACTAATTAGGGAAAAGCTCACCATGAGGAACGGTTAGGAAGGGCAAAACACACATTGAAAAGTAGTAAAACCTTTACGACTGAGTTTACACATCAATAACAAAGTATAGAAAAAAAAAAAAAAAAAACATTTAAGCATGAAAGTAAGACATCTAGACGAATTAATCAAAGAAAAACGGGGAAAAAGAAGATAAAACGAGCTACTAGTATTGGATTATCGGAATTCATCATGGTAGTCAAGGTCATCTTCGTCGTCATTGAAAAGAGCACTATAAAAGAGGTGAGGATTTTCAATCATCTCTGTCATTAAAAGACGCCCATCTTGATCAGTATCCGCCTGCAACAACAATCAACCAGATCAAATTCCTTTTGTTGTTTTCAATTTCACGTAACATCTCAAGAAAAGCTCTCTTAAGACCTATTTTGAAATTAAAAGTTTTCTTTATTGTTGGCAAAATCATGTCATCAACTCTCATATGAAATTCAACTGTGAAACTTAAGGATTGAAAGTGAGCTAGCTCCATCTACAAAGAAGGGTACACGATTGCATCTATCAACATTAAGAAAAGAAATTACAATAATTGTAACTGATGAAATGGTTTAAGCGAAATTGTTTCCCTCAATTTAAGGTCAGAAAATAAAACTCATTCATGAAGTGAGAAATTTAGCATGGGATAGTCTTTGCTCACAATCACCCTTATTTCCTACAAATACCTGCTCTACTCAGGAAGTACGAAGAAAGAAACACCTTTAGCATTCATTATGAATCCTATATTAAATCGTTCATGAGAAAGCTTATTTCATTCATCAACCCTAAATGGGAATTTATACACATATAGAAGTCCTATGTGCATTCCAAATGATAGAACGTACAAGAGCAAAATGACATGTTATTTCCAAATGGAATTTTAGAATAATAAAAGTGCCAAATCAAAGATCATAATCAATGCTCAAAATGAGAGTTATGAAATTGATCTGTCAGACCCGGTCACCATCTTTATCAAGCTTAGAAAATAACTTTTGGGCAGGGACCTCGTTTGGGCCCTCATCATGATGTGAAGAATCATGACTTTCATCATCAAGATTTCTCACCAAAATCAAACAGCCCATGAAAAAATTCTTTAAAATTAATCTTTCTATCTTTGCGCTCTCTCTTTCCCTGAGAAAGCAAAGACGAAATTTTAAAAGTTAGCATAGCTACACCATGTCATTTATTATAAAAATAAACCAAGCTACAAATAAATTAGAGATACATGAAATTACATGCTTTAGACAAAATTGCGATCCAAGTTTAAGTAATAGTTTTTGTATTACATTCACGTACAAGTCCAAAATGGCAAATGTAAGTCGGAACAATTCATGGTGCCTTATCATTTTCAACGATGTTGTACCAGAATTGAAAAGCTGTGTAGCTTCTTTTCAAACGCAGGTAATAAGCACAGATGCAAAAATTTACAATAACTTATGCATAAAAACCGGAGTCATGATAACCTAAAGCGATTTTTTATTTTATGTTTTTATAGTAAACATAAATATTCCATTTAACTATAAAAAGAGGTGGTACAAAGTGAACAAGACATGCAACTAAAGATGCTCTTTCATAAGATTCAAAAGAAACAAACTAGGTAGCAAATACAACTTTGATTTTTGCAAAAGTAACGTACATTTCATAATGTAGTAACTAACTATGATTCCTAGCTTCTATAGAACCACACTAAATGAATTCAAGAACAGCTAATAACTAAGAATAAATAAATAAAATAAAATAAAAAACTTTGAGGAGGAGTCTATCAGCAGTTGAGAGCTTCATTATATCTTCTTTCTCCATTAAAAACAGTTTCATCAGACATGCCCCTCAAAACCATCTTTCTTTTTTGTTATGTGGTCTTATATGTAGAAGTTCCATAAAGGGAGGAAACATTAGAATAACTGAACAACTGAGCTTATAAACAATTAGAAAGATATTAAAACTTAAGAATATCAGAGAATGAAAATTATTTCACCTCACTTCTTTCTTGCATAACCAGTTGAGAAGATCTGGGTTTTTGCTATGCAAAAAACTAAAAAGAGACCAAAAGAAGGCTTTGGCATAGTCGAAAAGAGACAAAAAAGAGTAACTTTTTATATTAAGGAAACTCATTAAACAAGCAGAAGCTCACTCATTACACTCAGTTATATTTAGAAGAACATCTCCGGCCGTGTCTGATGCATTAAAATGTTCTTCTTTCCACCAACCAATATCATGGCCAAAAGAAGTATTTATCTGTTAACAATGATACAAATCAGCAAGCATGATAAAAAAAAATCCATAAAATCAAGTGAGCATTATGTGTCAGGTAAAAAAACCTATACCCTTAATGAGTAATAGAGAGAAATAGATGCTGACAAATTAACACAAACGTAGAGAAGTGCTTGTGTAACACGTAGACATATATATGCAAATGCACATGCATAAAATTGCTGAGACAGCAAAGATGTAACACTAAAATTGCAAAAAAAGTGTATATTGAGAAGGAAGAATGTAGATTTTTTTCTTTTTTTCGAAAAGAAGAGAAAGCATATAAGTAAAAAAGAAATAAAGGGCCAATGAGCAACCGCACTGAAAGAAACAGGATCACCAGCTGCCTCCTTTACAAGTTAACAATGCCGCCATAAGTCACAACCATAGCTCCTTCGAGTCACCCATGATTTACACATCACGTTCAATATTACCAAAAATTCAGAATATCAATAAATCTCACAGTTTTACACAGATCTCAATATTTGTCATATTTTTTATCCTCTTTCTAAGTAAATGATCTTGTACTATTCGCTATAAACATACACGAGCTGCACAAACTAACTATTTTGACAAACCATATATCTTCAAATCATTTGGAAGTCAAAGATATGCGAGCATAGAACACCAAAATCCTTTTTTTTTCTTTTTTTTCTATATAGGCAATCGAGGAATGCTAGAATCACTCTGCCGTACATTCTTGTAGTTAATAGACTGATATGTGTTATGATAAAGATTCTAAAAATAATGGACCAATTTTCTTTATCATGACACATGATATATGTGTAGGGAGTGTATAAGTAAGTGTTGCTAGAATTACTCATGGGCAACTAGGGCAAGCCTTCCATTAGTATTTGCCAGTAAAACTAGAGTCAATTACAAAGGAAAAAAAAGAGAGCATAATTTATGCAAAATATATACCATACAACCCTCCAAAAGTAAATGCAATCTACAGGATCAAAGTTCTACATTGATAGATACCGAGGAAAAGGCATAGACTTTAATGCAAACCAGAATTCTTCACCCAACTGGATGGCTCATACTCACCAAAAGAAACAAAACCATCTTTATTCTTGTCATGAAGCTCCATTTCTCTCTGAGTAATTTGACAAAATACTATACTAATATGTAATTTGACTTTTTCTCACAGCTTGATTATAATCTCCTTCATTTGGACACCTAATTGAAAGAGCAATCTTGATCCTTCCCTTTAAGCTAGAAGCTCGACCATAAGCAAATTTGCTACTCACTCTAGCTTAATCACACGAGCCATTAAAAAAGTTTCATCATGTTATCGAACCACCATTCTAATGTCGAAAATGCGAGATTTATCATCCCATGTTGTATACTCCACTTCAATTGAATCTTTGTTATATATTATGAAATTTGCACTTTAATTTCTGTTGTAGTCTCTGTTCAATTGAATGAAAATTTTCTTATGTCTATAAAAAAACCTATGTAAATTTATCATTTTTTTTAAAAAAACAATAAAAATAAAAATCTTAAAACTTATTATTTTAAAATAATACTTCTTTATGTGGTTCATATATATATTTTTTTTATTAAAAATAAGTTGAATTTATCATTTTATATTATTTAAATTAAATTATGATTATTTAATTCGGTTAAATATTAAATTTTGTTTAATATTTTTTTTTTTTTGGTTGTTGCTAATAAGTGTGTTATATGATTCAATCAGCCGCAATAATAAATCGTAAAGTAAAAGAAAAAATCTCGATGGACCATCTTTATCTTTCTGATCATCAGCTTGCTTAGGTCGTGACTCGTGAAATTTGACCATGACTTTCTGCGCAGTTTTCTCATTAAAAAAAAAAAGAGAAGCTTCTGCGCCCTTTTCTTATTGGTTCAATTTCAACTTTTCAAGTGTGGGTATGGAAACTTGCTTTCCTCCTGAACAGAACAAATTTTTTTTCCCTAAACGTACAGCAAAACATTGAAAAAGAGAGTTTATGAGTTTTTGTCTAAAATATGCAAAATTCTTAAGATAGTTTAAAAAAGGGCAACCTTGTATAAAAGTTTAGAAATTGGCAAAATTCTATTTATTCTCCCAGTAGCTGGTTTTATTGAGTCATTTAATTTCCCACCAAAGTAATTTTCTTTCTTCTTCTCCCTCCAACTACGCACCCTCTCTTTTTTTTTTTTCCAGTGATTTTCTCTCCATTGTTGCGTCTCATCCTGAAAAAATTTCAAAAATGAGATTAGTAATACCGAAAAATGCGATTGGAAGTGATATATTTTCGAAAAATTGCCAACTATTTGGTTGATACTTTCGCGAGGAACTGATATGGGTGTTATTTAAAGAGATTTTTGGTTGAAAAATCGTATTAAACTGTTACCCCAAATCAATAATCATTAATCAAAGTGTATTTTTGGCTGTGTGTAATGAACCAGATATAACCTGAGATATACCAGATATAACCTGAGATATATCAGATATACCCTGAGATATATCAGATATACCCTGAGATATACCAGATATACCTTGAGATATACCAGATATACCCTGAGATATACCATGAGATATATCAGATATACCCTGAGATATACCAGATATACCATGAGATATACCAGATATACCATGAGATATATCAGATATACCAGATATACCATGAGATATACCAGATATACCTTGAGATACCAAATATACCATGAGATATATTAGATATACCAGATATACCCTGAGATATACCAGATATATCATGAGATATACCAGATATACCCTGAGATATACCAAATATACTATGAGATATACCAGATATACCTTGAGATATACCAGATATATCCTAAGATATACCAAATATACCAGATATACCTGTTTGATATACCACACTATTCATCTTCTTCCTCAACAATGAGATAATGCAGAGATTCACAATGAGATAGTAATGGTCGAGTGTTTTGTGCATCCTCACTGTTCGTCTTTTTCCTCAACAAAATTTGTGGGGATTCAATAATAGAGAGTGGAGAGGGAGAGGGAGAGTAATGTTCAGAGTCGTGCAAACGTTTGGAACTGTTCGAATTCTTTCAAACGGTTTACAAATAAGTTACCGGCTAGTAAATGAGGTTTTGAACGGTTAAAAAAAACCAATTTTTAAAAAATAACACAAATATGTACTTTTTTAAACTATCTTAAAAATTTTGTCTATTTTAGACAAAATTTCAGAGTTTATTGGGTGATTGCTTTTTTTGTTAGGAATTTATTTAATTGATTGTACAAACATTTAAAAAAGGAACTTTTTGATTATTGGAGTAAATATAAAGATCTTTCATCCAATACAGACCGGGTAAAATCTTCTGAATTGCAAAAAAAAAAAAAAAATCTTTAGAATAGCATTGTTTTATTAACTTACGTAGTGAACTCAATAAAATAAGAAGATACCAGAAACACAACATTATAACAATATTTTTTTTCTTAGAATAGAAAACAAAAACATATCGAAGGATGCGTTTAATAATCACAAATATAGTATGATATTATTGACTTAAAATAAGAGGAGGGGCTCTGATCATTTTGATTGTTTGGATTGGACAGCTTTTCTGACTCTTTCTTGTGCAATAGTTTCTAAACCGAAAGAAAAGGGACCATCAAAATTTGAATATTTGAAGGATGTGAAGCGGCAGTAGAAAAGAGAAGAAAAATTAAGGTCATTTTTTTTCCAGACAGTACCCATGTCATGCTCGTTTTTAAAATTTTCCTTTTGTTACTGAATATATCCTCTGACATCTGATAATATTTATTTTGAGTGTTTGGATAATAAGAAATTGAAAGAAAATACTAGAATATGAAATTGCATTATGAACTCTCTCCCTTTCTCTCTAAAACTAGTAGTAGTTTCTTGTTTGTTTATATCTCTCTCCCTCTCTCAATTTGTGGTTTATCTTAATGGGTATTCCAGATCTCAGTGTTTTAGTAAATTGGGTCATTTGGGGGAGCCCTTTTCAATTCCAGCTGTCTTGCTTTTCCATCAAGTCGTTGTTGAGGATGGGACCAGTTGCTCCATCCCTGAACCCCTTTTGGATATTTCAGGATAACCCATCAACATCATCAATAATTTCTATGTCTGTTATTTTGTAATCTGACACTCCAATTTTGGGCTAATTCTCAATTCGGATTTTTTTTTCTTTTCATTTTTTATGCAATTTTTTTGGGATTTATTTGGATTATGGACGCTCCCAAATTGCTCTTATTATCTTTCGAATTCTACGTTTATCATTTTCGTTTCTGTATACTAATAAAGTTACAGTTAAAATAATAGAATAGTAGGTAAAATGCTAGATAAGTTAAATTTTAGCTATTTTGGTAAAAACTCTTTGGAATAGTAAGATCTTGCTTACACTAAGTTAGTACAGACTAGACTGATTGTTTTTTTAAACAGTCAAAATCGTTTATACATGAATGAACGTATGGATGCTAAAAAATGTTTTTCTTTTATGGGTCACAAAACAATGTGTTTATCTCCAAAATAGGGTTTAAAACAGAGGAAATATATGTTGGTTCAAAACGTGAATGGCATAGAGTCTTCATCCTATGGCTAACAACCAACTGGCCAAAGAATCTTTATGTCGCTTTTACAGTTCTGGATGGGTTTTGTTGGGTGAGACGTAGTAAGTAGTTACAGTGTGGTTTTCCTTAATTATGGTTGGATCAAAGCTCGAGAGTAGGGACTTCATTTTCAATTTCCTTAAAATTTTAAGAAATTTGTAACCATTCAAGTCCTAATTGTATATTTTATTTTCCTTTGTTTTCTGTTCTATTATTTCCAAATTTTGTATTTTGCGTTGTAATTTTGCCTCCTATGACTTTGTTTATTAGCTTTTGGGATTGAAATTAGTAGTTTACTTTGATTTCACTATCTATTTATATGTTAGAAAGAACTAAATTACGCTTCACTTTTTTTTTTTTTTTTTTCAAACGATAAGGTACTGATTTATTAAAAAGGCCACTAGGCAGTTTAACAGTACAAAAAGTACAAATAGCAAGGTTGCTCACAGAGATAATAAGTAAATAAATTTTGTAAATATTACTAGCACACAATAGCCACTAACAAGTTTACGGTCAAGTCGGCCGCCATGTTAGCTAAAAGCTTTGATAACCAACTGTCAATAGTATCCAACAACTGCAAGAACACCTCCCAGGTCGAAAGCCTTATGATTAAAGATTAAATTATTTCGACTTTTCCATATGCTCCATAAACTAAGTACCACCTTAGCCAACAACTCAGCTCCATTAGTACGAAGTCTTGTCCATTTGAATAGATCTCGATAGAACTCTAAGAAGGATCTATGACCATATTGATGAAAAGGAAAAGAAGAACATATGGTGGAGAGAACTTGTTGGACTCGAGAACACCCTATTAATAAATGGTTAACTGTTTCCTCTGTAAGGGCGCAAAGTGGACAAGAAGATACCTCAATAGAGCAATGAAGTTGAAGAAGCGAGTGACGTACAGCCAGTGCCCCATGCAAACATCTCCAAATGAAATGTCGCACCTTAAATGGCACTTTAATTTTCCAAACTGATTTCCATACCAATCGGTCCAATCTATTCATTGTAGAAGCATTAGACAAGGGACGTCCCACGACTTCACAAGAAAGTGGGTACCCAGAACTGACTGAATACCATCCATTAGGTTCAAAATGCCAACATAAACGATCACTCGACCCAAAACCCAAAACAGGGGTTTCCAAAATGCATCTTGCCTCTCTAGGTGAGAATAATTGGTTAACTTTAAGAACATCCCAACCTCCTGGCCCCGGAAGAAGTAAATCATTCGCCCAAGTAACACCTGCACTCCTAGGAGATTGAGGGCAAAAGCCAGGAATATCAGGGACCCATGGATCATCCCAGATGCGGATGAGTAGACCAGAATGAACCTCCCACCGAAGACCCACGTTAAGAACCTTTCGTGCCTGCAGAAGACCTCTCCATGCCCATGAGGGAGATGAACCCAGACCAGCAGTCAAGAAAGAATTATTCGGAAAGTATTTACTCTTCAGAATACGACTCAGTAAAGAATCTGGATACTGAATGATCCGCCAGCATTGTTTGGCCACCATAGCCAAATTGAAAGCATGCAAGTCTTTAAAACCTAAACCACCAGCCTCACGAATATCACATAATTTCTTCCAAGCCACCCAATGTATTTTCCTAGAAGGACCTGAGGAGCCCCACCAAAAATTTTTCAAGATGGACTCAATGTCACTACATAACCCAATAGGAAGAACAAAGCATTGCATAGCATAGTTAGGCATGGCGCAAGCAACAGATTTCAAGAGAACCTCTTTGCCCGACAAAGAGAGTGATTTACAAGCCCAGTTTTGTAGTTTGCTATGAACCCTGTCTAGGATAAAATTTATCTGCGACCTTTTATTTCTCCCATACAGTGCTGAAAGGCCCAAGTATTTGTCAAATCCAGTAGAGCAACGAATTCCCAGATAGTTTTGAATAGCTTCTCTTGTGCTGGACATAGTATTTGAACTGTAAAAAATACTTGATTTCTGAAAGTTGACAGATTGACCCGACATTCGTTCATAATACTTCAGAACTGATCTCAATCGCTCCACCTCATTAATGTTACTCTTGCAGAAAATAAGTGCATCATCTGCAAAGAATAAATGAGAAACTAGGGGGCTTGTTCAACTGACTTTGAACCCACTGATGGTCCCTGTAGTTTCTTCCTTTTGCAGCATACAAGACAATCCCTCAGCACAAATCAAGAATAGAAAAGGAGACAGAGGATCACCTTGTCTCAATCCCCGATATGGCCAAAAAAATCCAAAAGGTGATATTGAGTTAGAGCTGTAAAATTGAGTCTGTAATAGTAAGGGTGGTTGATTGGTAGTAGTATAAATGCAAAGATGATTTTTTTGTGGGCCTCTGCAGTTAAAACTGTTCTTATAAGCGTGGCTGATGGTAACTAGCAATTTGTTTTGTTAGGCTTGGCTATGGCAGTTTGTCAGTCTAAATATTCATTGGCTTTCTGGTTTTTGTTTTTTTGTTCCATGTAACACCGAGTCTTTCACGACAATGAGTGTGTTAAATTTTTTGATACTATAGACACGCCAATTTTTCACACCTATGTTCATGTCGTATTGCTTGAATACCGGTGCTCACGAAAATTGAAAAGCCAGGTAACATAGTCTTTGTCTTTTTTTGAATTCTATATGCCCTCTTTCACACTTCACATTACCAAAACCCAATCATACAATTACAGTTCTACTGAACTGAATTCACTCTCATGTTATATTCTTTTTTTACTTTCCCCTTTTCCTCATTATTTTTTAACATGCCCATTTATTGCATCTCTCTTTTTATTGTTTTCAGATATTTCTCATGGTCTAACTGAACTTTCTTGCCTTTTCATTCATCAATTGGTCAGCACTTAGCAAGAGTCCATTTTTCAAATTGTGGAGCAAAACTCCATCGAAATCTTCACATACTTGGCTGAATTCAGCGATTTATTCTAGGGTTCATCTCTGCTTCAGCTATCTTGGCTTTTTCTGGACCTGTTTGCATCTCTACTTGCTTACCTCTGTCGTCTAATGCTTCTGTTACCCATAATATATATCCTACTTCCGATAATAATTCTAAGAAGGCAAAAGTCTTGGAAATTGGTTCAGCATAAATATTCAGTCTGCTAAGCGGGTTCTGTTTTGTTCTTGTTCTCTTGAGTAATATACTGCTCGGTGGATTCAACTACGGCTAGATGACAGTGGATGAAGGGGATAGTGCCTCTGTGTGGACTCTAGAGCAGGATAAGGCATTTGAGAATGCCCTGGCAACTTATCCTGAGGATTCATCAGATCGGTGGGAGAAGATTACTGAAGATGTACCGGGTAAAAACCTAGAGGAAATTAAACATCATTATGAGCTCCTGGTTGATGATGTTAACCAGATTGAATCAGGCTGTGTTCCTCTGCCTTCCTACAATTCTTCTTCAGAGGGTTCAACTGTTCATGCCGGTAATGAAGGAGCTAGTAAGAAAGGTGGGCATGTTGGACATATCAACAGTGAGTCTAATCATGGTAGTAAGGCTTCAAGGTCGGATCAGGAACGCCGTAAGGGGGTAGCGTGGACAGAAGAGGAACACAGGTGAGTTCTTTTTCTACCTATTTAATTGTTTTTCATACCATATATAGTTGGCTTCTGGAGAAGTATCTATATTAGATTAAACATGAGTATTCTTTCAGACAAATTTTTTTTTTGTTAGTGGCATACTTTCCGACAATTATTATATGCTAATTATGCTTATGTAGATGCTTATCTATAATATTTTTAGTTTCTAGATTGGTCAAAACTTATTGAGGTTCAAGTTTGACCCTGTGCTGCTTTATGAACTATGAACTTGTGTTTTTTCCCTAATGATAATTTTTGGAATGTTCTTTTTCTAAAAGCAAGAATGTTCTGTTGATAATAGTATCTTAAGTGTAGCTTCCATGTTACATGAGTTCATGAGCCTAACCATGGACACATCTAATGTTGAACTATTTGGTCATCAAGTTTGTGGGTTTTATTTGTGTATAGTGTCTGGGAATGATAATATACTCTAAAAGAAAAGGAGGATTCTTTACAAGGAAGCCCTATGTGATTTTTGTTCTATAATTAATTTCATTTCATTAGAGATTTGATATCTTGTTTGATTACGGATGAGAGGCAGTAGTTCATGATTAGGGCTTTGAATTATTTTAAGGAAAATAAAAAAAAATTCTGATCAAGCAAACCAATTAAGTTCAGAATCACTGTGGAGATAGGGTTAATCCTTTGTTTTTGGAGTGTGCTGACCAATTGCATGCAAATGAAATCATTTAGTGTTTGCTCCGGCCTTGCCTTCTTTGATTGATACATTGTTTTTAATTAGTAGTACGTGAAAGATAGTGAGCTATGGTTTGAAATTAATTTAGGCACATATGTTATCATTTTTTTCTGCTTCCATGTGTTTATGATACATTGTTTTTGATGAATATCGTATTGTGATGTACAGAGTCATGGTGATAAGTTGCCAAAGTAAACGAGATCATTTTTTTGTTTAAAAAATGAGATCATATTTAGCCCTTCCAGAAAACTTGTGAGAATCCATATATAACATGTGGTGGAGCATGTCTATTCATAAAGATAAAATAGCTTAATGTACCAATGAATCCATTGCTGACATTCCATTTAAGTGTCTTCTTAAATAATCAAATTGTCCTTGAACTTTCATCTCAAGTATTTAAGTCCCTAAATCCTTGAATTTGTAATTAACTATAATATTCCATGGGAAATGGAGCAATTAAATACTTGTGCTAACAAGATCACCCTAAAATGTTTCTAAAAATGGATATTTCGTTATGGCAATAGGGTCAGCTATTCCTTGTCCATTTCAATCAATAACGGATAATAGTCATGATATCACATGAACCTTAATTAAAGTGCATTTATGGTAACTTAATTGAAAGAATAAATATCAAAGTGCTTATATGTGAAAAAGGAATATGGACCAATGGGGTAATTTTTACCAAATTAAACACTAGTCAAAAGTTCCCTCAATTGCTCTATAACCGGAAGTTTAGGGACTTAATTATTCGAGCTATAAGAGTTAGGAACAAATTGCACAGTTTGATAAAATTTTAGGGATTACCAGTTTATTTTACCCTATAGGTGTTAAATATTGGTTGAGTGACTAATTAAGGGGAATAAAGAGTGGGGAAACGCCTTATGTTAATTTGTTGGATATTAATTTAATATGGGTATCAATATTACTTTCTTCTTATTAATCAAATAAAAAATTGGATGGTAAAGGCTGCAGGAAGCTCAGGAGATTTATTACCGGAACCATTTTTTCTAAAAGCTTGAGTTAATTGGATGGATACTGATGTAAGTTCATATTTTATGAACCTCCCCCTTTGCATGTGGGCTTACCATGTAGATCAGACAGAAATTTATAAAAGGGCTTGAGATTCGGAACTCGATGAATTGAAAGCTGAATACTTGAAACTCTAATGGAGGATGGGAAGCATGATGTAGGACATTGAACTAATGATCTCTTGTTATGGTACAATATTAAAGAACCAGGTATCCTGAAAGTGTAAGGTCATTGGAGCTACCATTAGTTAACAACTTTACATTTTAAATCCTGAGAAATAAAGTTTGAAGACCATAAAAAAAAAAGGGATATTTTTTTAGTTTTCTTGTTGGGCCTGAACATGACCCCTTTTCTTGTTGGCCCTGAACAAGACTCCTTGTTTATTTGGTCCATATTGAGTCTTTATTCAGATTTATTGTATTCCCTGTAATGTGCTAGTTTACTTTCCGATTTGTTGCCTTATATTTTGACCATTTAGGGGGATATTTCATAGTATTCCAAATTTGTTGGACAATGGAACTAGCTTTGTCATTTCTGTGCATATTTTCTCTTATGTCTTTGCAGTTTTAAATTCTGTTTGATTTGGGTTGTAGACTTACTATAGTCATTGACGTCATAGGAATTAAAGATTTATCAGCCTTGGTTATTCATCTTATTTAGTGTTTCTGTTATCATTGATTTTCCCTTATTTGTTTATTATTAGGTTGGGGTGTTTACTTTATACATAGGACTTTTACCGATAGTTGTTTTCTTTCCCGGGGTTAATTCTTCCTCTTGACTCTATACCAATTAATGGGTTGAGTAGCTTTCCTGTAATCATATGGATTATTAGGATCAGGTCTTGCAATCAGAATTGAGAGTATTTTCTAAATTAATTTCCAATATATTTGGAGTAATGATAACATTAGGTGCAATTTTAAGAAAATCTACATTTAATGCCTCAAGAAGATTATAAACCGCGCTTCTGCCCTTCACCCATTTTACTTGATCTGAACTTTTATACCTAATTGTCATTGAACCAAGGCAGCCAAAATGCCTGAAATCCACCATAAGCAACCTCCAGATATTTATGACCCAATTGAAGACCATTAAACCTTAAATTCTTATAGTGACCATCAATCAGTAAGCATTGATATTAGAGAGAAACTCTCTTGCGTTACAATAATGCATAGCATTTTGACACCCAATGTGCTTTTATATTCATATTGAAATTTCAGGGCTTTGTTCGAACTTATTTTGTATTGATCTTTAATTTCGTGAATATGGCATTTGGATGGGTTCTATTGAGGAATTGAAGTGGAAAAGAATAAACAAGTTAATAATGAGTGATTAAGTTATCTGCTATTTGGGGGTAGAAACAGTCCCCCCCTCCCGCCCCCCCCAGAATAATACAAGTATTATTGCATCGTTTCTTTGGAAATATTTGTCTTTTGAAGGTGAAGCTATTGGTACATGGTCTTGCAGGACCTTCAAGCATACTATGCAAAGTTTGTCTTTCCTTGGAAATCTATTTTGGCATTTGAGATTTATTGGTCTCTGATTTTTCCATGGCATACAGTCGTTTTATCATCTTATGTATAGTTTAAACCATTGATGGAATGTGGCATTTATTTATGTTTTCCCTCTGTAACTTATTAGAAATTTGTTCTCTCTCCCTCTCTCTTCTTCTACTTGTTTTACTTAGTGTCCTTTATTTGCAATATTGGGACTTTTGATCTGGTTAATGTAGACAGTATGTGGCAGTTTGCAATGTTGGCAATTTGTTCTAGAATAAATTAGTTGTTATTGTTATCGATTTGCTTCTATTTGGCTGGTTGAATATGTATGATTCATATAGAATTTTCATTTCTAGTGTATGATTCATATAGAATGTTAATTTCTAGTGATGCATACTTGTTATTGAATAGTAATACAAATATTTGTATTTTGTATTTGACAAACAGGTTATTTCTTCTTGGCTTGGAAAAATATGGGAAAGGTGACTGGCGAAGTATATCTCGAAATTTTGTTGTGTCAAGAACACCTACACAAGTAGCAAGCCATGCACAGAAGTATTTTATACGTTTGAATTCAATGAACAAAGACAGAAGGCGGTCAAGCATTCACGATATCACTAGCGTCAACAATGGAGAGATTTCAGGACCCCAAGGACCAATAACTGGTCAAGTTAATGGGTCAGCTGTATCCAATGGAAAGTCAATTACGCCACCTTCTCAAACTCCAACTGTTGCCCCAGGGGTTGGAATGTATGGTGCACCAACAATAGGGCAACCAATTGGAGGACCCCTTGTCTCGGCAGTTGGTACCCCCGTGAATCTTCCTACACCTCCACACATTGCATATGGTGTAACTAGAGCTATGGTTCCCGGTGCACCAATGAACATGGGTCCAATGACGTATCCAAGGTCTCATGCACCTGCTCATAGATAATACATTGTCATTTCAAGTGTAAAAATGACAACGGGCATGTAGCTTTTGCTCTTGTTCGTTCATGGAGACTTTTTAGCCCTGAGACTGAATACTGTGCATATTTTCAAGCACAAGTATAGTGCTTTATGGTCATTTGTCTAGTATTTCCAATCAAATAAGGCATTTTGGTAAGAATCACTCCGAGTCTTGTATAGGCATCTGTTGGGAGGAGGTGGCAATAATAATGGCTTGGACAATTAACACTAAGTGGAAACCATTTCCTTAGGCTCGGAAGTAGTCACTAGTCAGTGCTGTAAAGTAGACTTGTGGGGGGTTATGGCAATGAGTTGTAAAGTATCAGGTAACTCCTCAACCATGCCTTAACCAACAGTACCAGAACACGGATGGTAAAGGATCATCTCAGTTAATAAAATATTTTTAGCGAAACCGATAGATTTTTTCTATATTTGATGGAATTATTGTACTTTTATATTTGATGGAATTATTGTACTTTGGGATCATATTGTAATTACTTGTTTGCTGCATTTGATGATCGTCTTGCTGAGAATTGGGCGAATGATTAGCCAGTGGTGAAAGGTGATGAAGAGCTTTAGTGTCCCAAGGAGGTCACAATAAGGAACTTAATGGGTGTCTTTATTGGGTTATGATTTTGATTAATATCTCATAGCTCATTTGGATCATATTACAATAATGTTCGGACATCATTTGCATAGTAGACGCCATTCAATAAACCCAATTTCTTGATGGGCATTGATTGATGATTATGTTTATGAATATGTTAGATGTAACTTTTTATAGTCTATTGTTGCAGATATGTATTGTTGAGTAATTTTTATTTTTTTTAACCAGTTGAAAACCACGTTGAAGAGTAATGCTAATAATGCCTAATTTGTGGAAGTGTATTGGCATGAAACCAAGCCTCTAGAAGTATACCATTTTGCATATTTCTTAAGATGTAGCTTCCAACCATCCTAACAATCAGAGTACCTGAAACATATATGACATTTGGCTCAGGCAAAATGCCATTTGTAAATAATATCAAGGGAGGAAGTAGAAACAAAATGGTTATAATCACTTGGTTTTGGTGCCTTAGCCAAGTCAGGTGATTGATACAAACTAAGAAGAAGAGGTGAAGAAGCAACAGAAGAATGGGTCAAGTTTTGGACAAAATTGCAGCCCAAATTGAGGATTGGGAAGTTGACATTGGGCAGAGGAACACAGTGATTCTGGTGACAAATGACACGTTTGAGAGTTTAGAAACAGAAATGTGAGAAACCATTAGTTTCTATCCTTATTTTCAACATTATCGATAATATCACAACAATATTTATATTATAAAGATTTTAATATTCATACATATTGTCTTTAAGAATGTTAATATCCAGAAAATGAATAAAATATCAATTAATAATATAGATAATGTTGGTAAAATGTTGAATAATATCAACAAAATGTCATTTATAATTAAATTTATTTATTTATAAAACAATTTAACGTTAAATATTTTTATTTAATTATATTAATTCCAAAATTTATTAGTCTAAATTCTTTAAACATTTTAACTAACTATTCTAATTTTTTTTATTTTGGATTTATTAGTCAAAATAAATATAAAACATATTTATATTTATATTAATTAATAAGTCAATTAATTTAAGAAATAAGTAATAAATTATTTTGATTTTTTTAAGGTTTAATTAAATTTTTTATAATTTTATTTGTCTATAATTTTTATAAATTTTTTTTAATATTTTCATCGATTATTATAATGTCTTTGATATATCTATAATTTTTTTTAAAATAAATATAGAAAAAATAATATTAGTTAATAAGTCTCTTACAAAGAAAGTAATCCACCTTTAAAATTTATATGATATTTTAAACCTCGCTAGCAACTAACTCACGAGTGTACTCTAGTGACTAGTGTAATAGACTTGAGAGTTAGAGAGTAAAGGGTAGAGGGTAGAGAGTAGAGAGAATATTGAGGGCTTTGAGATCATTTTGCTTTTGCTTTGCCTATATTTCTATTGGAACTTTATAGTGGCCAATTCTATGGGTAGATTCGGCCCATTTTTTCAAACACATCCCTGTTACAATTGCATCCCCAGGTTTCACATACCCTTGAGGGGTATGTGTTTAGGAAGGTTGGAGTATCTTAATAGAATTGGCCCTTATAGTGGTTGTGTGGGTGGTTTCGGCCCACACCTTCCCTGTTACATTGAGCTGAGGTTTCACAAGTCAGCTATACATTGATAGTTGATAAATACCTTTGTGACACTACATTGTCGATTTCCTATTAGTCAAATACGATAATAATACATCATGACATCATGTAATTGTGAGGTACATACTACCTTTGCTAACCATTGAATTTAACTTTTTTTTACATTACCATTGAATTAACTTAAACTGACATTATTCATTGAATGATGTTAAATAAAATTAAAATTAAGAAAATTACCAAAAATAACACCCCTTAAAATTTATAGTAACAAAACTAACACTCCCTTGTGTTCAATTAGAATTGAACGTTTAATATTGAACGTTCAATATTCAATTTGAACGTAAAATATTGAACGTTTAATATTAAACGGGTCTAATTGTCGTCATTCAATTCTAATTGAACGGATAATATTGAACGTTCAATATTGAACAAGGTCTAAATTATCGTCGTTCAATTTTAATTGAATACAGAGGTGCTAATTTTATTATTACAAATTTAGAAATACTAATTTTGTTATTTTTCCCTAAAATTATTTATAACTCCCTTTTATCTATAAGTACGTAAATAGTAAAGTAGATATATCTTTTGCCGCTCTGTTTTCTTCATTAGAAGGGGCGGGTGAGCATTAACGGCTGGGTTTTTGTTTGTAATTTTTTTAGAATAACAAAATTCCATTAATAACACATTTCGTTTGTTATCTATATATAACTATTGTGACTTAAATAATCTAATATTATTTTTAAGAAATTAGTTCAAATAAAACCCAAAATTTACAATAATAAAATAAAATTATATATAATAGGGAAGTATGAATTAGTATTAATAATATTATTTTCATAATTAATAAATTTTAAAAAATGTTATAAATGTTATTTTTTAACAAAAATTATAAAATTGATATTAATTTATACCCGTCTTTTTTTGCAAAAAAACAACAAATTATTTTTATGTGGTAAAAAATAACAAATTTGTTGATTCACCTTAATAGGAAAAAATATCAATAATAATTTTTTAAAATTAAGTCATTTATGTCGTTTAATTCTTAAGTTATAAATAATATAGTTAATTTCTTAGTTACAAAAAGAAGACCAATATATTATTTTATTAATTTTTTGTTAAAATATTATCATTCCATATCAAATGATCAAAACCAATTAAAATACAATCTTTAACATGCATCAAAGTCAAATTTAATACAAATTGTTTTAAAAAAATCAACAATAATAATTTTCAAACATAAAATTATTTAAATATATATTTTAATTTTTAACAAAATTAAAATAAATAAAATATTAAAATAAAACAATTGAAATTAATAAATATTAAAACAAATATTTTATAAAAAAATTTACTTACTTTTGTCATTTTTATCATTATTAAAGACTCGTATTTTAATTATATTTAATCACTTATTTAATTTATCACTAAAACTAAAACAATATAATTTACTCTTAATTAACCACTTTTTTATAATTACGGACTAAACCACATCAATTCTAATATAAATGATTAAATGATACAAATAAATACTTCTCTAACATTTTATTTTATCATGCTAGCCGAATATAGGAGGGAAGAGTTTAGTGGGCAAAATTAGGCCACATGCCTTGCAATCCTGGCCTTTCTACTCCTTACGCCTGATGCCTGGTTTATACATATAAATAGTAAACTACACATAAGATTACAGCACTAAGAATTAAGCCACTAGATAAAAAGAAGATAAGATAAATAAATAAAAGAGGAGGATCAATACAATATATATTATAGCCAATTAGCAGTACTGAAAACAACCTTGCTACCTTTGGGCTTCAAACTGGGCATTCTCAAGAAACTAGCCTCATCAAGATAACCAACTTGACCATATATTTGGCTCTATAAAGGAAGAAGACAAACAACTCAATGGTGAACTCCTCAAGCATCCATTGCCTTATCATTTCACAAAGGGCACCCCAGAAGTTACACGTCGGGCATACTCCTCATACTGTGATCCAAAAAATCTTCTCAAGAAGTACTCTTCATATGGTATTCTTTTAGAGAAGAAGTGCCAAACAACAATTGTGAATCCAATGGTTGATAATGGATTACATAGCATTATCTGAGTTCCGACTGACCAGATGAAAAAGCCACAATATCCTGGATGACGAATAAACCTATAGATTCCATGAGTAATCAACTTGTGATTCTCATCATGATACATCCGAATCTGATGTGTGAAGGCATTACTAGCTGTTATAATGGCCATCTTACGAATAACTTCTCCTATTATAATCATTATAACTCCCAAGCAGCTAAACCACCAATTATCCTTCAATCCAGGGAATAATTGAAGTTCAACTATATACTCCAACAATGAAAACACAAATGCAATGACATAGTTTCTGCTTATCAGAAGTGAGTCGAGAGTAACTTTTGATCTTCCATGAATAGAAATTGCCAATATATATTCAGAACTGTGGAAAAAGGTCAGTGCTAGGAACATCCAAGACAGATGTCCATAAGCTGTGTGGGTAAAGACTTCTGACATTTTCTTTGTTAAAATGAATCTAAATTTGATTTTTTTCTCTTTCTTTTTACCTAGCAGCAATTAGACTGAAAAAGGCCACTGCCAGAATGTGTATATGAACAACCCGACACCAGTACTATTGATCTGTGGATTGTGAAAAATAAAACTTTCTGGTGGAAGTATGACTTTAAAGTTTAGACCTCAAGGGGATAAATAGCTACAGTGCATACTGAGTTCGTGTCCACATCATTGATCTAAAGATCCTTAAACAGAATATTTCTGCAAAAGAAAACACCACAATAATGTTATCATGTTACGGTTACGTGGATCAAGAGGTGTTAACTTTGGTAGATTGTGTTCACAGGACCAATAAATTACTTTAAATATGCAACAAACATGATCAAATGCAAAGCACGCAAAGAGGTTCTGCTGGCTCATATGAAGCCATCCAAATAATCAGGTAACTTGATCAATTTTTCTAGTCCAGATTCCAGAATTGTAACAAAACCCCTAAACAAAAAATACTTTTTAGAGCATCCATTGAAATGAAGGAACTCTCCTCCTCCTTTTAGGTCAAATGATCGAGAAAGGGAACGGTTGGGTTTGATACAGCTCCAGCTCCCTCTAGTTTGAGAGGGTATGCTCAGACTACTGAGCTAGCAGGCTAGCAGGTGATTCAACATATGTTAGAACTATTGAAGCAAGAATAAATGGAAAAAGAATTAACTATAGACATAAGTATTTTCCATTATTAAAGAAATGACTAGCTAGAATCTTGTAAATATGGACTGCAATTTTACTAAAGACAGACCCTTGCAGAAAGATATTAAGCACATTTTTTTCCTAAGCTGATGCTTTTCCAGATCGAAAACAATAAAAAGTGTCGTTATTAAAGAGGATGATTATGTAAAATCAAATGCATGTTTAAGTATTTCGAAAAAAAAAAATAGAATAAAAATACATGTTTAAGTGATCATAACTATTGATGAGGGAGGAAAGATATCAAGTACCTCAAATACTACTGAAATTAAATCTTAAAACTCGTATCCATTTCTCAAAGCAAACGACAAATACATACGAAAATGACCTAATTCCTTTCAAGAAGAATTCACTGAATTTAAAAGAAATACAGAAGCATATGGAGAGGGGGGCAACAATAATTTAGTATAAAATTTGCAATGATATATAAATAATAAATTAAAAACTCATCTAGGTAAAGCATAGAAGCGATTACCAACAATACGCTGAGATTGGTGGCGCTATTCTTCTGCAGATCGCTCTGAGGATCCAGCTGCGTATACTACGATGAAGGCTCCTTTGAGAGAGGAATAAATTCCTTTTATTACGACTTTGAAAAGCATTTTTATTTTATATTTTTTTATGCTACGTTTTTCTTTCTTTATCTTATTCTATTCTTTTCTCTCCCTCGTTTGAGTAGCCACCACTTCTGATTTGGTTTGAAGAATGAAATCCAAATTAAAAAACATCTCTAAAGTTACATAATATCATTTTTTTCCATAAAAAAAATATTAGACATAAAATAACAAATATTAACGTGGTACATTTTTATTAATCCTACTCAACAATATGACCAGTGGCTCAATTCAATAAGCGCTGAGTAAGCAGATGAACACAATTACTAGATAAACGATATTAGATAATTAAGCGTCAAATATTCCATAATTATCCAATAAAAAATAATTAGAGATTGATAATTTTTGATGTCAAAATAAGTCTATCTTTTTGTGTAAAGAACTGACAACAGCTATATTTTTTCCCTTATATATACTCACTTTGTACAAATTCATACATAACTCATAAGTCACAAGTAAGACACATAGTCATAACTTAACAATAATATACACATCTCAAATATTCTCTCTGTGTACACTTCTTTTTCTTATTATCACAAAGTCGAGGCATAGGTCTCCTCTATCATTGCCATTACCTGAATTAACTTAAACATCGAAGAGCTTGACTACGTAAAATGGCAAGTATACGAAACGTGCACAAGTGATAATTATTTAAAGTCAAGTGTTGCACCCACTTGAAAAAAATATAATTGACCAACAAACTACCAACATAGGTAATAATATTACTATTTTGAATAACGAAAGATAATTGCTAAGTTAAACTAAACTATCACAATGACAAATATATAGAGAAGTATAACCTAGATAGTCATTAATCCCCTAATCTCCTAAGCATGTAAATCCCTAAATTCATCCTCAATTATTTAGCAGCAATTATATAATTAATTGATTCTCAACTTATGCATGCATTACTTTCTCAATAAACCACACACAATATAATAACCTAACTTAATTGTACTCCCATGCCAATTAGATTAAATTACTACTCATAAAGTAAATCAATTATGGATCATATACATATGAATCATACATTTCTGCCTAGAAACTATGAATGCTATTTGATCAAGACAAACATACAAACACTTTTCTCAAAGCTACCTATATGCCTCTATAGAATAATTGATGATCAAATAATTATTAAGCAATTCATTCATATCAAATAATATAATTATAAATTTGCAACTAAAACAGGGAGATAGTTTAGATCAATACATGTTAGAAAATAGAGTTCATAAGACCCCTATATTAATAAAAGAATTAGCTACTCATTATGTTCATCAAACCCAGATTTACAATTAAAGAGAACATTAAATTACTATAAGAAAGAAGAAGAAAATAATATACTCAATCTCTTGATGAATATTACTCTAACTTCTATGCTTCCACTCTTGATCTTGTTCTTCAAAATTTGCTATAATTCTGTTGTATTTTCCTCTTGAAGGTTGATTACAAAGCTAATCTTAATTCTATGCTTTTCTCTTTATAAATGTATATATTCTTATTCTCTATTACATTCTCTTTAGTTTAGGATTTTAATTATGTATTTATAGGCACACACAAAACCTAGTCACAATAGAGTTTAGGTTTAAGTAGGATGCTGGAAAATAGGTCCCTTATTGACACGAAACATAAGCGGGTAGTAGATCAAGTAATTTACTGCTGCGGCGCAAGATGAAAATTGGGAACACATTTGTAACCTGAGAGGTCACCAGTGTGGCTCAAGTATTGTACCGCCGTGGTGCAAGTTGTTCTTAAAAATTGTACATTTGATTCAAGAAGGTTAAGCTGTAGTGTCAAGTGGCTTGGGCCGGGGCACTAGTGTTTGTGCACCAACTTGTTTGCCATGCACCACACGTACCGTGGCGCATGATGTACGTTTTTGCCGTTTAAGCTCAAAATACTTGAAATCCATCAACACATGATTAGGTCCTAAATTCTCAATTTTATCCTTAATAAATATAAAATAATCGCGTATTTTAAATGTCCATCGCAATCAAAGGCTACCATACCCCGTGGTGATCTGAGGTTCTAACTTTTCTCTGTTTGTAGGTCTACCTCAAGGAGAAGTGCACCATTATTTTGATATTGACAAAAAACGGCATCAACATCTTACACTGTCTGTGGAAACGAAGTGTGTTCTACTAGTTGACAACTCAAAAAGAAAATTTTATGAGCCAACGGAAATCTCCATTGCAAACTTACTATTAGTTTCTCTTGATGAAAATGAATCCTCCCACAAGTTCTAAAACTCCAGTCTGTAAGGCAACTAAAATGATCCATCACTTGCTCAGCAACTTGTGCTCTCATAGCTTGTTCACACAACAGGCCCTATACTCGTCATGGTCCTCCCACATCAGGGCCCGACCCGCTTGTCAAAGGAGAGCACGAACTAAACTTGTTCGAATGTGATGGAAAACACATTCGAAACTACCTTAGGATGCCTCCCTCAATCATGAGATCCAAAATCAAATTTAATATGTAGAAAAAAGAAAGGATATCGCTGTCATAAAATATTGGTACAAGACATATCATAAAAAGAGAGTGTCGTTCCAATAGCCACCACCACATGGTAGCTCAATTTTTGACATCTTTGGAAAGTGAAGCTCCTTGGCTGCAAAACCAAAAAGCCCAGTCGCCCTTTGATGGCAGCGCAACAAAAAAATGGGTCCACCTCCCACTTTTATGTCTTGACGAGTACATCATGTTTGGATCTAAAAATCTATTAATTGTCTCAAAAAACCAAGACCACCATTGGAAAGATCACCTTTCGATTGATTTGTACCCAAAATTTAGAGATGAACGGACATAGGGGTGAGCTACTTCTCCCCCACATGCCACTCCTATGAGTGGTGGCCGCACAAATAGATCATGCCTAGAAAACAAAAAAAACCAAACCAAATCGATCCGGTTCGTCGAACAAATAGCAGACAGTTATAGGTTCAGTTCACCCATTTTTAGGTCAGTTCTTGGAAATCAAAACTTGTTTTGAAATCCTTGCGACAATATGATTCAGATGGCATCCACCATTGCCCAATGTTGGCCACCAATAGACGACCTTCCTTGGTGTGGCATGCCGACAGTGATGCACAAAGACTTGATAGTCAAATTTTGTATTTGTAATAAGCTCGCAAGTACACGAATCACTTGTAATAAGTGATAAGTATACTCCCAAGATCGTCTCTCAAAGAATTGCGGTGGTTTTAAAACATTATTTATTTCCTTATTCAGTCGAACAAACAATCATAAACATTCTAACAATTGTCGGTTGCAAAAAATATTGCAAATTCCTAAATTAATTCAATAACTAAAATAAAATGCAAATAAAAGTAATCATAACCAAGGTGGGGATGATGGATGTACATGGGAGTCTTAGTTCGCTACCATTCATGGAAATAAGAAATTAAGCAATTCAACTTAAATTTGAATTTAATGATTTTTTTTGCTAAATCTTGAAAATCCCAAATCAATGGTAATTTTTACTACAATAAATTAATTAACGTCTTTAACCTGGATCGTTAATTAATCAATTAGAATTAGCTTAAGAAAATATTATAATTACCTAATCTAACACAAATCAATGCAATTAAATTTATGCACTTGTTCATAATGCACAATCAAGCAAAGATTGTGTTTCTAATGCCTAAATTCTAACATATTCTCTCTAACTACAAATCAAGATTTGGCTCATCATTAATTCATAATCAGAAATATTAAGAACATAAACAAGAATTAAATCCAAAACTCAATTATCATTAAATTACAAAATTGTTCTTCCAATCATTGGAAGCAATACTAATATCTCCAAATACATAAATTAGCTAACCATAACTAAATTAATGTCAATCAATTTAGTAATGAGAGGCAAACCACAAAATCAAAGAGAAGAAAAAGATATTACAATAAAAATACCTCAATGAATCCTCTAGCTCCAAAACCTTAAAGTTGGTTGATCTCATTTCTCAATTCCTTGGAGTAGCTTCAATAATGGGGTGTCTTCTCTTGATTTTGAGTGAAAACCCCAGCTGTCACAGTAGCTAAGGTGGAGAGAAAATTGGTTGCAAAAACTTGTGTTTGGGAGAGATTTAGTGTGGTATTTATAGGAGAAGTGAAGTGGCACACGCATGTTAGGATTTCTGGCCAATTTTGGCACACGGGCCACGGTACACATTTTATCCTACCATGGCCCGTGTTGAATTTCTGGGCTGGAATACAAAACAAGGACCTCCTTGCTACGGAGCGCATTTTCCCCTGCCGCGGCGCTCGTTGATTTTGGTTTCCTAGAATGAAACCCGAGAGCTTCTCACCCCGACGAACATATTTCTTTGCTGCGGCGTGCCTTGTTGTGCTCGCCTTGTATGTAACCCTTACATAATTGTTGACTCCCAATGTAAGGCTTACATTCTCTAGCTTTTGTTACTCCATTTTCACTCTTTTGAGTCATTTCAATCCAATATTCTTCTAAGACTCCAAAAACCTACAAAATACATAAATACCTTCCAAAATACGAAAATAATAAAATAAAACATAAAATGAATGCTTAAAAACATAACAAAACATAGGTCTAAATAGTGTTCATCAAACGACCTCCTTTTGCATGGCCCTCAGGCCAAGAAATCACCGAGCGGACGTCTAGATGGAGAAACACCAAATGGACCTCACTCTTGACATGCATCCATAACGTCCTAACCTACGTCTGCACTAACTACATCACAATTGTACATGGTAGTAAATGCTCTCTAGCTCATCCTAGAGTGCCTACTAGAACCACAGGCTTCCAAACTATCTCTTGTCAATAAGAACTCTCTACAACACCTTCTAAGTGCTAGAGCACACTAACGCCCGCCCATAGCCAACGAGTCACCTAGCAAGTTGTACAGTCTAGATTGCCTCCTAACAGGCTGCATAGTCCTCACTAATACTTTTCAACATGACTAATGTCTTACAAACAATGATGCCTATATTACCATCTCTCTACAAATTGCAAGATTTACACTTATACATTTCAATGAAGTAGCCCAGAATGTTGCCTATCAAACTGCGCTAGGTTGGGTAGAGTGCGGCCCCTCACATGATTCATCATGAAGACCAAGTCTTGATCACAAGAACATGGTTGTCCATTCTTGTTGTCCAGATTGTCAGTACCTACCATGAACTCCTTTGGGGCACACCTCTGCCTGTCTCAATAGGCGTATTGAGTTACTCGTTGGGCCACGAATGTGCTGCGTGATTCTATCCAACCAAAAGCTTCTCCATCACATGATATTACAAAACACTCCTAATAGGATGAAAAAGAATATCCACGAATTTTGAAGAAACTCTTCTAAGCTACAAATGAAAGATCAACATATGCTTGGATGACTAGTGTCAGCATGCCAAGCAGGATAAGCAACATCTAGTTAGATGAAATTGTCCCAAAAATAAATTAAGTCACACAAGCGTGAAAACATCCAGACGTAAAGTGATTAGATTAACACCTTCTGTTCTCCCAACTACCAGTCGTCCAGCCACATGGACACGCAAGCTACTCAGTCAATGATCCCAACAAACATGTGGCTGGCTAGACAAAGATAGCTAAATAGAAATATTGCCAACCAGACAGAATTGGCAAGATGGGACGAATGCTTGCCGGTCAAAGCCTACAACAGGCCTGTGTAGCAAGCTGGTCAACCCTGCTTCATCCCCTATGCAATTACTCACAAAAGGTACCTAACCTATTTCCAAAGGTACAACACCACCTTGTGCAAAAGTAGTAAGGTTGCACCTACAGATGAGATTATGACCCACAAAAGGTCTCCAACTAGAATGCATTAGGTACACACCTCCAGGAAAATCCCAAAGGCGTATCCTCGCAGAGTACTCCTAAAATACGTTTAGTAATCAATCAAGTCAGTACCTCGACTTTCCAAAGCAATGCATTCTTCCCAAATGTGTCTCACTCAATAGTAGAACAACGCATGTGTTACCCACATGTTAGAAGCAGTGGGTCGATTCGACCGAAGTGCAAAATCTAAATCCATACAATTGATGACAATTTCAATAATTTCTTTACAAACTTTAAAGTTTGTCCCACTCAACATTGGAATGTTGCTTACATGGGTAGAAACATTCGTAGCAAATATAAACTATATAGAGAACAAAATAAACAAACATACTCACATTTAACAAGCATATCATATAAATAAAATAAGACATAAACAAATAATCTAAATTAGAATCTCAAGATACCTAGCATAATATTAATTCATAGTCTTTAAACAAAGAAATTAATTGTAAGTGGTACTCTCAATGCAATAATCAAATACTGACAATTAGTTCTATCAAATAATACCTTTTCTTTGGACCGACTGTTATTTGCCTAAAAAATAAAAATCTTTATAATCGTCATGCATTTATCATCATAAGCGCGTTATTATTTAGCTAAATTATGTCTTCCTTTGGACCGAGCACAATTCACACAAATAAGTCCACACAAATATTTATGTATTTTTAGTTAAATTAATCTTCATAACAGAGGTTATTTTGAAAACATGTTATTTTAATTAATTTAATTAAAAATACTAAATTAATTAGATAAAATAACTACGTAAGAAAATAATTGAGAAGAAATTTCAAGTAAATAGCTCTGTAGTGTTCCTTTAATTAAATAATTTTTTTAAAATAACTGGCCAACTCTAAAATTGACTGTGACAAAACTAATTAGACCCATTAATTCAAACTGAGATCCAAATTTTTAATAAATCTACACACATATATATATTAAATGGGCCTCCAAAATTACACTAAATAAAAAGGAAAATAATTTTTTTGGCCGGAAATAATGCCGTTAAGTACACAGCATGAGGTGGTCTTTGCATATTTAAAAGAAAGTATTTTAATTACTTTGGCTGGTGAAGGTTCTAATGCTACAGGGATATATACCAATTCGTGTTCTCCTTCTCCAATTTGACATGCTTAAGATTTAGAATTAGATTAAAAAAAAATTGCCAACCTTTACAATACTCACACAACAACCAGTCGGCGGCTGATGAATCCATTTATTTATTTAATCAACGGAATCCAAATCTTGAAAGATTGTAATAATTATTTTCAAATTCAGTAATATTAAACAAAAAAGAAAATTTATCAAAAATAATACTCCTAAAATTTATAGTAACAAAATTAGCACTCCTAATAATATTGAACGTGAAATATTAAACGAGTCTAAATTATCGTCGTTCAATTTTAATTGAATGGGTGTTAAAAAAAATGACATATTAATCATTTTTATAATTGTGAAAATATAAGTTTGAACACAAGGAGTGCTAGTTTTGTTATTACAAGTTTTAAGATGTGCTAGTTTTGTTGTTTTTTCAACAAAAAATTATTAGATTTAAAAATATATTAAAAATAAATTCATTTCTTAATGATCAACATAAAGAGACTCTAATATCATTTATTATAATTTAATCTTTTGATAAAAACTATCACCAATAATAGATCTAAAAATATCATGTCTAATCATCAAGAATTAAAGACAAATATGCAGAAGCATACCTGAATCTATAACAACTAATTGATTTTATAGTAGAGCAATTTGTGATCTTGCTCAACTAAATTGCCTTAGTTCTTCAATAAGATTGTCTTCTCTCTTCTAGACGAGGAGAAAAGAAACTATATTATGATTTATGTATTGAGTACCATAACTAAAATGATCTTTATATATTATTTAATTAAGGTTCCCATAATTTTTTAATTAAAAAAAATTAATATCTACTTAATTAGTTTATATCAATTTTAGCAATCTATGAGCCTACTAAAATGTAAACATTTAACTTCAACTTTTTAAATTTAATAACAATATAATTTAATAGAAAATATATGTTACCTAATTTAATATAAACTTGATTTTTTTAAAATAAATACTTCGTAAGTAAACATGAAAATTTTATTTTAGAGCTCAAAAGCATATATATAAAATCGTTTCTGTCAAAAATCATTTTAATAAAAACATATGTATAGACTTCTTTCTTAAAGACACTATATATTTATACATACTATTGTTTCAAAGATAGCTAAATAGAAATATTGCCAACCAGACAGAATTGGCAAGATGGGATGATAATTGCTAACCAAAACATTTTATTTTTATTAAATAGTAGTAGCATAAATAACGCGTATAAGGCATGTTGGTTTGACTAGTTATTATATAAAGAGCCAAAATTAAAAAAAACTACAAAACGTGTCTCTTTCTATCTTTTTTTGTTTTTATTTTTGATAACTTCTAAACTCTCTTAAGAACACCAAATCATACTCTAATTACGTCCATTACACTTTTACGTTGCTGGAAACATCTTGAAACTATGCTTGCTCTCGTATCATTTTCTCGAAAAATCTGTATTAAGATACTCTGCTATTCATAACGTATTAAAACTTACTAGAGTAATACTGTAAGATGTAGTTTGTTAGACTACATAGTTTGTGTTTATAAATAACAACTTGTACTCCTAATGTAAATAACTAAAAATAATACAATTCAACTTTGTTCATTCTCTTCTCCTTTCTTTCAGCTTTATTACTATGTAGTTTATCAAGCTAAGTCATTGCTTGGTTGAGTGGGGTATCAAACATTCCAATTAAGACATTTCTATGATGATGTATCATACGGGTAAAGATGTGGTCATATTCCTCATTTATGTTGATGACATATTGATCACAGGTAGTAATAGTTCTCTTATTAGTCTATTATTACAAAGTTGAATGCAGTTTTTACCTTGAAGGATCTTGGAGAATTGAACTATTTTTTGGGTTTGGAGATAACTAAGGTTCCTGAAGGACTACACCTCAGTCAACGAAAATACATTGAGCAGTTACTTCATGACACTAAACCAGTTTATACGCCTTTAGTAGCAAGGAAGATACTGTCTAAAGGTGATGGTGATCCTCTTGATAACCCAACACAGTATCGAATGATTATAGGAGCTTTGCAGTATTGTACCTTGACCAGACCTGACATTGTATTCTCTATAAACAAATTGTGTTAGTTTCTTCAATGTCCTACTCAAACACATTGGTTGGCAACAAAGAGGTTAATAAGATACCTCAAGGGAACTGCACACTATGGTGTTATGTTTCATAAGACTGATTCATTGCATTTGAGTGCATACACTAATGTAGACTGGGCTATTTGCAATGATGATATACAAAGCACATGCAGGTATTGTGTGTACTTGGGCAGTTCACTTATTCCATGGTCTTTAGGTAAACAATATATTGTTTCAAGATCATCTACAGAAGCTGAGTTTAGAGCTTTAACTCTTACTATTTGTGAGGTGCTATGGATAGAAAAATTCTTGACATAATTGAATGTTAAGTTGCCTAGCATACCAACAGTTTATTGTGATAACATTAGTGCATGATATTTAGCTAAAAATTCCATTCTGCATGCACGCACAAAACAAATTGAAATTGACTTTTATTTTATACGTGAAAAGATTGCTATTGGTGTTTTAACTATTGAATACACTCATTCTAAGGAGCAGATAGCAGATGTAATGACAAAAGTTTTACTAACTGATAGATTCAATGAGTTGCGTACTAAGCTCTCAATTGTGCCCAAACCTTGAGCTTAAGGGAGGGTGTTAAAATATTTTGCTATTCATAATGTATTAGAACTTATTAGAATAGTACTGTAAGATGTAGTTTGTTAGACTACACAGTTTATGTCTATAAATAACAACTTGTACTCCTAATGCAAATAACCGAAAATAATACAATTCAACTTTGTTCATTCTCTTCTCCCTTCCTTAAGCTTTACTACTATGTAGTTTATCAATCTGAAATCTTTCTTTCAACTTCTTGATTTTTTTTGTCGATGAAAATTCGACCAGTAAATATTGCAAAATTTTCATATTATAGACTAGAGACGATCAAATCCTCTAAGCATTGGAGAAAATCAAATACCGTTTAATTTTTTGTTATCTCGCACTCTTTATCTATGTTGCAACTGAACAGTGGAACGACGTTGTTTTCAGATAGTAACCCAACTTTAACGTTGCCTAGGACTCGACAGAGGCCTAACTTCACAGAGTTTTTCGGTGGTAAAGCAACGGAGTGCGCTGCCGTTTGTTGTTGCTATTCTTTCACAGTGATATACTTGCTATTCTTGGCCGTGTACAAAGTCCTAGCAGGAGTTTACCGGAAGGCAATGTCTAAAAATTATGGGAGTTCTTTGAAAATTGTAATATTTTTGTGTTCGGTGGATTTGGTCATTTGAACTTGTACATAATAGTCTGTGAAAGATTGTCGTTTTAAGGTGAAAAATCTCATATATTTTCATGCCAGTAATTTTCTTCCCAAAGTTTTTGTTATCAACAAACATTGCTACTGCTCTCTTGAGATGAGAATATAGTTTTATTAAAGAGGAATCATAGGGTTGACAGTGGTCTTTACTTTTTTTCTTTTTTTTTTCACCATTAAATTATCCATCCAGAAAAAGTAATACCAATATTTACCATAAACGTATTTGTTTTCTAATTTTAGAATCATTTAGTTACCTGTATAAAATCAAAAGCCAAACGGCTGAAAACAGTTAAGAAGAGGAAACAATCCTTCTAAAAAAACCCTCATATTTTATATATAGAAGGATTTTTTTTTCTTCTTCTTGTTGGATATTAGTTTTCCGAATTGAAAAAAAAAAAAAAAAAAAGGTAAGGATGTTTGGGAAATGTTGCTGCTGCATGTTATGTACAATAGTGATAGGGTTTCCAATAATTTCATTAATAGCCTTGTTATCACTAGACTTAAAATATCTACCGGTGGTACCGCCATATGTGAAGCCCACTGACGCGACGCTATCGGATCTTTCTTTCTCTGATGTTGGAAACAACCTAAAATTCAATTTAGAAGTGAATGTTAAGGTAGAAAACCCTCATGCTAATCGTACAAAGAAATGGAAAATGGAAGTGTACGATATTGAATCAAGTTTGTACATATATGACCAAAGACTCCTTACTTTAAAGGAGGACAAATATTTAGTTTTTGACAATGATGATCACGATAATGATCATGATGGTGGTGGTGGTGATCATGATAAAAATAAGAGAGTAGATTTTAAGGACATTTTTAAAGGTCAACAATCTCTGCCTTCTCTTAATCCTCAACAAATTAATGAATTGAAGACTTCTAAAACCTTCGAATTTTCTTATAAATCATCTGCTATGTATACAACTGAAAAGTATGGAATTATGATCAAGTATGATCGCAAATTGAAGTATAATTGGGATTGCAAATTCAAGGTTCCTTTAACCACTGACGGCAAAGCTAACGGCAGTTTTGAATTGGATTCAAAACATTGCAAGCGTACCACTTTTCATCCTTAAATATATATTCCAAGATTACTATTTCTCATCCTTAAATTATATTTTTATTTTCATCTCTCTTTTGCATATTCTATGTATTAATTTGCAACCTCTATTTTCTTGGGTTTTAGTATATTTATCCAATTTTCTTTGGACTTTTGGGATTGTAATTTCTCTTTTATTTAATTATTTATCTAGCTAGGCTCTGCTTCTTAATTTATTCATGTTTAAATTTAATATTTCTAATTTTAATTTTTCAAATACAAAAAAAAAAAAATTTAACTTTAACAAAAATATATTGTTATATTTTCAAAGTGAATATGGAGAAGATGAGAAACAAAAATCCAAATGTAACAAATCATAGAAAATTATTTTTCGATAAATTATTTCACTCATTCATAAATTTTCACCAACTTCATATATATATATATATATATATATATATATTCTTGTGTTTTAAATTGTACTATTGATTTTAGTTTTCAAATTTCTAAAACTTCACAAGCATGTCATAATTTATCATACAAATTTTACTTTAGGTTAACAATAGTTAACTCATTGAACGTCCTTCAACACTCATGTGCGTAATACTTATGTTAGTTAGTGTCCATTAATTAGCTGATATGTTAAATAAAAAATCACAAATTTGTATATTAATTGTTAAATAAGAATAATATTGAAAAGCTATAAAAGTACTTTAGAAGATAATCAAAGTTTGAAAACTAACAAAATAATTAACCACAATATTTTACCCAAGACAAATTCAATTTGGGAAATTATCAAAAATAACACCCCCTAAAAATTATAATAACAAAACTAGCACCCCCTTGTGTTCAATTAGAATTGAACGTTTAATATTGAACGTTCAATATTCAATTTGAACGTAAAATATTGAACGTTCAATATTAAATAGGTCTAATTATCGTCATTCAATTCTAATTGAACGGATAATATTGAACGTTCAATATTGAACGAGTCCAAATTATTGTCGTTCAATTTTAATTGAACACAGGGGTGCTAGTTTTGTTATTATAATTTTTGGAGTGTTAGTTTTGTTATTTTCCCATTCAATTTTCATATAACCTATTCTTAAAATAAAAAATAAAAACATTTGCATGTACAATGTGCGTCTTATTTTTTGTTTCGACTTCAAGTCATTATTTAACTTAATTTTAAAAAAATTCAATTAGTAGAAACTTTACAAACTTAGATTTTTTTTTTTTGGTTGGTAATTTTAGTTTTAATGATGTGGCATTAAAATATTCTTTAGATTTTAGTTCAATTTAAGTGCGTGTTTTATAGTAAAAAAGCTTTAGTATTATATTGGTTCTTAATCTTTTATCTCAAAACAAAACTTAATTTTTATCCTTTTAAAAGGCATAATTTAGTCAAAAATATTTTGAAATTTAACAATGTCTTTATAATTTAACAGAATTTGGACAATAACCTTTTTACATAAATAAAATTTAATTATTAACCTTTTCACGAAAGCCATGAAATTAGACAAAAATTATTAAATTTTAAAAAATTATAAATTAAATTATGTATTTTAAAAAAATATGGCCAAATACAATTTTGAAGTAAATATTAAAAACAAACATAATACTAAGCCCTGTTAAAAATTAAGCACGACTCATGAGAAAAAAGCTATCTAATTAAAGATCCACATATTTTATTTCTAACCATTTAAGAGTGCATTAGAATCTGTTTTTTATTCACCCTAAAACTGCTTTTAACAATAAAAAAAAAAACACTACAAGACTAGACATGAAAATTTTGTTAAAAGTATTTTTAAAGTTCGAAAGTATATTTTGTATTTGTTGATAAAAGTTAGGGGTGGACTATGACTGGGTTGGATTAAAGGAAAATTGACACCACCTCAAATATTTCAGATTTAAAAACACATACATGAAAATCGGTCAATAAATACTTCAAATCAAACCAACCCAATCCAGAAGCATTCAGGTTGGTAGTTCGGTCCAAAATTTTCAAAATTTAAAAATAATTCATTTTTTAATTCTAAATTTAATGTCTATCTAAAAATAAATAAATTATAGCACAAATAAACATAAGCTTCAAGGGGAGTGGTTAAATAGATTATGAGAATATATGCAATCAAGGCTTTTTTATAGAAGTAAATTAAAGGGAGATATTCTTTTTAAAGTGATCTGAGACTAAAAAAAAATTAAAATTTTGCTTACATATTACATAATTTATAAATACATTCTTATACACTAAGATAAAAAAAAAGGTTAACATTTATCAAAGTGATATAAATGCTAAGCTATTTCATGTTTAACTTGGATTTAAATCCCATAAATAATATATTTTTTTTAAAAATTAATTAATCAAATTTGGGTTGGGTTTTATGAAAAAATATTTTTCAACTCATTTTTGACCATAATTAGATGGATTGGCCAAGTTATAACCCAATGCAGAAAAAATATATTTTGAACTAACTCAATTTGGATGGATGGCTTGTTTGTACGAAAATGGATTGGTTTGAATTTTATCCGCTCATAATAAAAGCACATATATAGTTATATTTGTCCTAAATCATTTTAATAAAAACACAATCACATACATACTTCTTTTTAAAAAAAAAAGAAAAAAGAAAAAAAGTCTACATACTATTGGTATTGGTTTAGGTGAAGGCTTGAGCACATCCACAAGACAGAGAAGAAGAAAAAACACGAGCCACCACTTCTTTTTTGAGGTCAAGGTTTCTTCTAGATTTTAATTGACCAAGCTATTACTCTAAAACGGAAGCAGCGCTATGGAAAGCAACTTTAAAATAATGTTTTATATCATGATTTATTTTTATCTATTTAAATTATTAAAAAAATTAAAAAAATAAATAAACTAAATGTTAAAATAGAGTCATAGTAGACAAAGTCGTATTTTAATATTTATTTAAAAAAGAAGCATCAGCAGCTAATTTAATATCTTTTTATTATTCTTATTTTAATATACCTCACAACACATATATAAAAATATAAATAATATGTCTATATTAAATTATTGTCCAAGTATTTTCAATCCAACAAATAAATATAAAGTCGGAATAAGATTGAAAGAAAGCCAAAAAATCGCTTCTGGTTGTAAAAAAAATGATTAAAAAAGAAGCAACCAAAAACCACTTCAAAACGTCTCTTTTTTTTTTTTTGATAACCTTCAAAACGTCTCTTATGAACACCAAAATCCTTAATATAGTTTAAAACGGGATTTTGTCTAAAATAGGCAAAATCCTTAATATAGTTTAAAAAAGAGCAACCTTGTGTAAAAGTTTAGAAATAGGCAAAATTTTATTTACTCTCCCGGTAGCCGGTTTGGTTGGGTCATTTAGTTTCCCACCAAAATAATTTTCTTTCTTCTTCTCCCTCCAACTACGCACCCTCTCTTTTTCTCTTCACTGATCTTCTCACCATTGTTGCGTGTCATCGTGGAAAAATTATAAAAATGAGGTTAGTAATATCTTCCAACAATATTTGCAATTTTTATTAAGATGTAAATGTTGCAATTTGTACCAGGATTTTTAAATAATAACTACCAGAAAAATGCGATTGGGACTGATATATTTTCGGAAAATTTCCAACAATTTGCTTCATACTTTCGCGAGGAACTGATATGGGTATTATTTAAACAGATTTTTGGTTGAAAAACCGTATTAAACTGTTACCCCAATTCAATAATAATTAATAGAAACATATATTTTTGGCCGCGTGTAATCGAAACATTTATGAAATGCTATATTCAGTTTTTTATATGTGGGGGTATATGTGGTATATCTGAGGGTATATCTGGTATATCCGGTATATCTGGGGGTATATCTGGTATATCCGGTATTTCTGGGGGTATATCTGGTATATCTCATGGTATATCTGGTATATCTCAGGGTATATCTGGTATATCCGGTATTTCTGGGGGTATATCTGGTATATCTCAGGGTATATCTGGTATATCTGAGGGTATATCTGATATATCTGAGGGTATATCTGGTATATCTCAGGGTATATCTGGTATATCTCAGGGTATATCTGGTATATCTCACGGTATATCTGGTATATCTCAGGGTATATCTGGTATATCTCACGGTATATCTGGTATTTCTGGGGGTATATCTGGTATATCTGAGGGTATATCTGGTATATCTCAGGGTATATCTGGTATATCTGGTATATCTGGTATATCTGAGGGTATATCTGGTATATCTCAGGGTATATCTGGTATATCTCAGGGTATATCTGGTATATCTCAGGGTATATCTGGTATATATGAGGTATATCTGGTATATCTCAGGGTATATCTGGTATATCTCACGGTATATCTGGTATATCTCACGGTATATCTGGTATATCTGGTATATCTCAGGGTATATCTGGTATATCTCACGGTATATCTGGTATTTCTGGGGGTATATCTGGTATATCTCAGGGTATATCTGGTATATCTCAGGGTATATCTGGTATATCTGAGGGTATATCTGGTATATCTCACGGTATATCTGGTATATCTCAGGGTATATCTGGTATATCTCACGGTATATCTGGTATATCTCAGGGTATATCTGGTATATCTCACGGTATATCTGGTATATCTCACGGTATATCTGGTATATCTCACGGTATATCTGGTATATCTCAGTGAAATTATGATATATCTCACGGTATATCTGGTATATCTCAGGGTATATCTGGTATATCTCACGGTATATCTGGTATATCTATGTATATGTTGGTATATCTCCATCTATTACACATTTAATCAGGTATATATGTTATATACTAATAACGCAGTTCAATATGTTGTATATTATTTGATATATCAATTAAACTTTACGTATTTTTGAATGAGATAGACCTAATTATTTATAAACATTTTACAGAATGGATAGCCTTAGTATTCTAATCATTCACAATGGTAAATGGTCATTGAAGGATGGTAAAAAAGTATATCAAGGAGGTGAAGGTTTGGTGATGAAGATAAAAAAAGGATGGTTGTATAATGAACTTAAAGAAAAGTTGTTTCTCAAGTTAAAGATGGATAAGTTCAAGTATGAACTTGAAGTGAGATACTTCTATAAGAATGATTTGACATTACCATCTGTTTTAATAGGTGATGATGAAGAATTGGAAGAGTTTTTTGACCTTCACGTTGAAGATAATGAAAGGAAGGCTGTTCTATATGTCACAAAAAATGTGATAAGATCTGTAGGTACAAGTAATTCTATTTGCCATGAGCAAGTTTTTAATACCGGAGGCCGTAATGTAAATTTCTTGAGCGATACTAATATGCAAGAAGGATCTCAAAATCCAAATGGTGGTTGCGATAATGTACTTGATAGTATTCGTGATGATGTAGATCACAATTTAGTTCCGCCGCAAATGGGTGATGAAGGAGATATTGATATGATTAGAGAATATGAATTACCAGATATACCTGTCAACGAAAACGTTGATCGTGATATGTCCTCAATGGGAGGTTTGCATGCAATTCATAATGAAAGGACACAAGTTGAAACAGAAAGGGTCATTGTTAGAAATCATGAGAATTATGGTTTATCCCAGTCTGAAGGAAGAACTGTAATTAGAAACAATAATGAATTAGGTATCGGTCCATCCAGTACACCCACAGAGATTATTTCTAATGGTGACGTTTCGTCGTCTGTGGCACATGTTGAGCTTGATTTGAAAGTTGATCAAGTGTTTGACAATAAGATAGATTTCACAACACATGTCGGTCTTTATGCCATAAGAAACAGATTTGAGACGAGGACACTGACTAGTAGGAAAGACCGTGTTCTAATACGTTGCATTCAATCTACTTGTAGTTGGATGATTAGATGTAATAGGATCACTGGATCTGATAGGTTCAGGGTAAAAGAATACGAATCAAGACATACTTGTGATCCTAACAATTACATGAGGAAGAATAGGACTGCAACCTCAAGAGTGATAGGAAATGCCATAAAAATGAAGTTGGTCCGACCAGGAAGAATTTATAAGCCCAAAGATATTATTGATGATTGTCAAAATGAGTTTGGGATTGAGATTGGTTACACCACAGCATACAGATCGAAAGAGAAGGCTCTTTATTTGCTACGTGGCAGTGAAGAGGAATCATTCCTGAAGCTTCCTTCCTACTGTCATGTTTTGAAGGAAAGAAATCCTGGTAGCGTGACACATATTGAAGTTGACCAGTCCGGAAGATTTAAGTACTTTTTTTTGGCACTAGGTCCATGTATCAGAGGTTTTTTATCTTGTATAAGACATGTAATTACAGTCGACGGTGCATTCCTATCAGGTAGGTATGCTGGGACATTATTCGTAGCAAATGCTTCAGATGGAAATAACAACATATATCCATTGGCCATTGGTGTTGGAGATTCTGAGAATAATGAAGCCTGGGAATGGTTTTTGTTAAAACTATCCGGTATATTTGGGCACATTGATGATCTTGTTATTGTTTCAGATAGACACCAAAGCATTATACAATCTGTTCCTAAGGCATTCCCCAATGCTTTGCATGGATATTGTGCATTTCACATGGAGATGAATTTGAACCACAAATTTAAGAATCCTGATATCACACCTTTGTTCAGATGTTGCGCAAGGGCATATACGAAGCGTGAATTTGACAAATACATGGGGGATTTGAGACTGATCGATCCTGATATAGAGAAGTACTTATTGGAAGCAGGTAAAGACAAGTGGTCAAGATTTCATTTTCCTGGGAACAGATACGGTATAATGACCACAAATGGTTCAGAGTCATTTAATAATGTCATGAAATCTGCTCGTGAGTTACCTATAACCATGCTTGCTGAGTACTACCGTAGCAAAATACAACATTGGTTTGTCGAACGTAGGGAGGTTGGGATGAGATGGGGAACTCGATTACTTACCGATGAGGTCGACTCAATTATGCGTGCAAATCACAATAAGTCCTTAAGGTACAGGGTTTTCAGAATTAATGCACATGTTTTCCAGGTATGGGATCGTACATCATTATATTGTTATTGAATTTTTAAATATGTCAATTTAATAGCGCATGTGTTTTAATTACTTCTAATGTTTAAACCATCTATTTAACTAGTTCATTTATATGATGTCAGGTTGTACACGGTGATACTAGTCAAGATGTTGATCTACTGAACAGAAGTTGTAGCTGCAGGGAATTTGATGTTCACAAAATCCCCTGTTGTCATGCCATTGCAGCGGCCCGTTTTCAAGATGTTGATGTCCAGTCCTTGGTTGACCGATTATACACAGTCAATTGTTATATTATCGCATATGCGGAGGCAATTTTTCCAGCAACTGACAATGGTCAGTGGGACATTCCAGAAGAAATCATGGACCTAGTTGAACTTCCTCCTAACACAAAGAGAAAATCTGGCAGACCACGAAAGCGACGCATACGTTCACATGGGGAAGTAATAAAGAAGTTAATGTTGTGCAGTCGTTGTGGAATTAGTGGTCATAACAGAAGGACTTGTAATGTTTTTCGTCAGATGATTGTAGAACCTTCCCTACCTTCTCAAGAATGAAGATTTTCATGTACCCTGTAATATTTTATGCTGATTTCAAGTTGAACATTTATGTATCTGAATTTTGCATTAATGATAGTGTTATATTATGCCCTGTCTCTAAATTTTCATGTACCACGTATATGAGATATGTGTTGTTATATTATTTTATAAGATATACCATGAGATATAACCCCATATACCATGAGATATACCATAATTACCGTGAGATATACCATAATTTCACTGAGATATACCAGATATACCCTCAGATATACCAGATATACCCCCAGATATACCAGATATACCCTGAGATATACCAGATATACCCTGAGATATACCAGATATACCCTCAGATATACCAGATATACCGTGAGATATACCATAATTTCACTGAGATATACCAGATATACCAGATATACCGTGAGATATACCATAATTTCACTGAGATATACCAGATATACCAGATATACCCTCAGATATACCATAATTTCACTGAGATATACCAGATATACCAGATATACCCCCAGATATACCAGATATACCCTGAGATATACCAGATATACCCCCAGATATACCAGATATACCCTGAGATATACCAGATATACCCTGAGATATACCAGATATACCCTCAGATATACCAGATATACCAGATATACCGTGAGATATACCATAATTTCACTGAGATATACCAGATATACCAGATATACCCTCAGATATACCATAATTTCACTGAGATATACCAGATATACCAGATATACCCCCAGATATACCAGATATACCCTCAGATATACCAGATATACCCCCAGATATACCAGATATACCCTGAGATATACCAGATATACCCTGAGATATACCAGATATACCCTCAGATATACCAGATATACCAGATATACCGTGAGATATACCATAATTTCACTGAGATATACCAGATATACCAGATATACCCTCAGATATACCATAATTTCACTGAGATATACCAGATATACCAGATATACCGTGAGATATACCATAATTTCACTGAGATATACCAGATATACCAGATATACCCTCAGATATACCATAATTTCACTGAGATATACCAGATATACCAGATATACCCCCAGATATACCAGATATACCCTGAGATATACCAGATATACCCCCAGATATACCAGATATACCCTGAGATATACCAGATATACCCTGAGATATACCAGATATACCCTCAGATATACCAGATATACCAGATATACCGTGAGATATACCATAATTTCACTGAGATATACCAGATATACCAGATATACCCTCAGATATACCATAATTTCACTGAGATATACCAGATATACCAGATATACCCCCAGATATACCAGATATACCCTGAGATATACCAGATATACCCCCAGATATACCAGATATACCCTGAGATATACCAGATATACCCTGAGATATACCAGATATACCCTCAGATATACCAGATATACCAGATATACCGTGAGATATACCATAATTTCACTGAGATATACCAGATATACCAGATATACCCTCAGATATACCATAATTTCACTGAGATATACCAGATATACCAGATATACCCCCAGATATACCAGATATACCCTGAGATATACCAGATATACCCCCAGATATACCAGATATACCCTGAGATATACCAGATATACCCTGAGATATACCAGATATACCCTCAGATATACCAGATATACCAGATATACCGTGAGATATACCATAATTTCACTGAGATATACCAGATATACCAGATATACCCTCAGATATACCATAATTTCACTGAGATATACCAGATATACCAGATATACCCTCAGATATACCAGATATACCCTCAGATATACTAGATATACCAAAAAAATTTCACTACGAATGAGTTCCAGAACTACAAAAAATTTATCCCAAAATTTGGATATTACAATTTCAGTAACAGATGGAATAAATCATAACCAAAACCGATTTCCTTCATTTCATTATTACACCAAAGTAATGTATGAGTACAATTTTACATAAATTGATCACATATATAATTACAAACATTACATAAATGTTCTCATAACCATTACATTTACAGATAGTAACCGATTTACAATATTTGAAGCACGTAATCCATGATACTAAGCCTATGTCAAGCTGCATAAAAGTTCACAACAAAGCACTCCAGAGAAAGCCTAAATAGGCATTGTTGTTGCCTCTGTTGAGTGATATACCAGTTAGTCTTTACAAGAATGAAGCAACATCAGATACCATTTGGAAGTTGCTTACAACCTACCAAAAAAGTGTTATATTATCAGATAAGCCAACAGAAAAATAACCAGATAACAGATATACCAAATATGGGCCATAAAAAATAAAACTAATAAGTTTATATATATGCCATACCCGTTAAGTTGTAAAATGCACAAAAATACCTTAACACATAAAGTCCATACGGTATAATACATAAATGTTCTGCAACACAGAATCATAATCAAGTAGTTGATCAATTATATAAAAATATAATCTTTATTGCATACCAGATTAAACAATTATGTATTCATCGTCCGCAAAGAAAAGTTCACAACAAAGTTTCTTTCTGAAGAAACCTATAGCCTCGTCTTTGATGTCAGTCAGTGGCTTCTCATTTACTAAATACTCAATGAACTTCAGTGCATATATGCCACAGTCACCCCTGTGTAATATATTGAAGTAAACAATAAGTCCGTATAAGTAATGCAATATAACTTATGGTATATCTCACTTAAATCGATGTCACTAACCAAATAATAAAATATACTTACACTTGAACTTGCTGTGGAACAGCTATTGCATTACGATATATGGGCCACTTCTCTATGATTTTGTCATGTTCAACCACATCCAAGTTATGAATCAAGTTTGGGATCATGACAGATAAATTATGTAACCTTTTCTTGAGAGCTCCATCTCTTATGTGTTTAGGAAGTGAATCATATACGTTAATTTGTTGTTGTCTGATGTCAAGTCCGATAGCGATCCAATGACCCTTCTCCAATATAACACCATATATATTGGAGACACGAATCCATGGTTTACCTATATCAGGCCGGACACCTGTTTCAAAACAAACAAGAAATTTATATTATCATATGAAACGATAAAATGTTCAAGTTTTCCCAGATATGCAACACAGAATCATAAGTTTAAAAGTATTTTACCAGTCACGTAATCAAACCACTTCTTATCATTCAACCAAAAAGACAAGTGGTCATTCTTCTTCAACTTCTTCCATTCACTTCCACTTGCATCGATGTAAGCCTACATTTTAAAATATAGTAATTTTAAAGAAAATTTGTTACATCATCTGCAAATTGACCAGATATGACATAGAAAAGTACGATATATACAACATATTTTTAAATTTACCCTCAGATATACTAAGTAAAAGTCTTACCCAAAACGACGAGTCTACAGTTGTCCAATTGTTATTTAGGAACAAGTGCGGATGAAGTTCCTCTTTCTTCCTCAACAGCCATAGTCCGCAATCTATGTGCTGAAGTTATTTTGCCAATTTAAAATTACGCATCGTTGATACCAGACATATGAGATATATGTGTTGTTAGTTTCACTTTAGAATACCAAATATATTGAATAACAATCCATAAACCAAATAACAACATATAACCAGATATATCCATAAATGAACATAACCAAAACATGTACCTCATTGAGTAAAGATGATTGTGGTTTCAATATACGATGAAACCAAGTAGAGTTAGCCATACCCTTACTTGGGCAACCAACAATAATACTTTCCCTACATTTTGAAGAATAACAAAGACATCAATAATTAACCATATTACGTGGGTTAAAAAAAATACCCTCAAATTGGATGAATAAATAAGACAATAAGTAGTAGGAAATACATACTGGTTGTCGTTATAATGTTGATATAACCATTCCAAGAAGTAGGTATATCTGGATTCATCAAACCCTCTCATCGGATCATACACACCAGCTTGTTGTGCTTGGTCCGATTGGTGGGACTTTATTGATATACCTGATTTCCTCTTCGGCTGCACATATGGGGATTTTAGGGAGGGACCAACTTTTCTCTTCCTCCTACTATATATATTACCAAAGGGTGCGGACGTGCCAGTCGAACTAACGCCCTTTGATGGTATCGAACCTAATCGCACTGAGGTGGTACCGGTGCGGATAGGGGCAGCCTCTAAAATATATTCCAAAGTAGAAAAATCCAGACCTGCCAAGTTATCATCTACTTCGGTTGCATGGACTGGCTGCTTTCCAAGGTTCAGTTCAGTGGGACATTCTTCAGTCACACCCACTGATTCTTCCTGATGATCAGAATGAACCTTGGTTGTTTCCTCCCCAATTTCTTCTGTGCTCAACAAAATCATTTCTCTGCATGTATCAGTACCCACTACTGCTTCTTCCGTGGACGTCACATCATCTTCGTCCACTAAAATATGTACAGAGGCCACCTTACGTGGGTCAGTAAGTGGGACACTTTTTTTCCTGGACGAGTTCCCACCAGGTTTCACTGCATCTATATCTGTTGCAGTCTTTTGTTGTTGTCTCAACAACTGATTCAACACATCCTTCATCCAATTTTGGTTTTCTTTTATTGAGATGACCTCCTTCTTCAATTCTCGAAGCTCTTGCAACACCTAAAATTACAAAGCATAAAAATTTATTCGTACAAGGTTGCAATTAATGACATAAACTAATTAAAAGTCCAAGGGTTTTATATGTGCCGTATTATATTACCTCCATAATGGAAGTTGATGAATGAGATGAAGGTTCATCTTTTTGGACTTCAGGGATAGGGTCACTTTTATCACCACTGTGACCAGATGTGTGTTGATCTTCATCGCCTTTGGAAGGCAACTCATGAGATAAGCCACTAACGTTTGGCACACCAAGGCCAGGTTGCAGCCTCGCATATTGTTGTGCCGAAATTAAGTACGGACTCTTTATCTCCGATTCATTAGGAGTGAGTCTCGTCAGCATATGAAACTGTATCATATACAACGGAAACATATACCAGTTAGTTAAGTACAATCGAAAATATAAATAAAATAAATTTAATAACAAAAACATATAGGCAACAAACTTACATCTGAAGCCTGGAATATTTTATGGTTTATGTCCCAAAACTTCAAATAGTGCCCCTTCTTTTGATTCTCCCAGCGTAATATCCTGGGCAATGCATCTGGAGACGTACAAGTTGCTAAATCAGTAATAGGCACTTGTATGGCCTCGTAGGCCCAAACTTGCAGTGCCCAAGAAAAACCATAGACACTGTAAGTTGAAGCGACCCCTCCAACTTTTTGAAGATTAATATTCTTCAACCTCCTTACGGTGAAGTCATAGACTATCTTACCCCAGGGGTAGATATTAAACTTGTCAACGTCTTCAACTAAATCCAAATATTCATCATTAATGGCCCTCAAATTATGATCGGCCAAAAGAATTATTTCCAGAGTATATATCAGAGCCAACCTCAAAACATCTTCAGGCTCTGTGGACAATGGAAGGTTTGCAAATACCTTCTCCAACTCCACTTTCTTTATTGGCCTATCGGTCTTGAAGAAATTTTTACGCAAACGGCCACTTTGAGCTGGACTTCCTTCGTCACCGATAAACATCATACCGGTGATTAGGCTAAACTCTTCGTATCCAAAGAGGTGGGGTGCACCATTTACAATAACTCGGAGTTCTTTCCCCGATTGATCTCTATCTTGCATCAATAATATATGATGCAAGAATCCAGCTGTAAACTCTATATGTTTCATCCTTGTGATGAAACCAAAACATAAGCCCTGAAATCTATTCAGTAACCCAAATCCTTGTAGGGTCGTCTTCAATGTTGCAAAATTTTGAAGACGTGATATGTTGGTTATTTTACCAACATAATAATCGGATGAGGAGACATAAGGCACGAATGAGATTTTTCCTGCCATTTCCTGCATATTTAACATTTACGGAAAACAATTTCATTAATACTTGTGAACAGGTATACAAAAATTACAATATATATGCGAAAAACATCAATCACATTAAACCAACATAAAAATACATCAAATTTAGGTTCATATAAATGAAACTTATAGAAATACACCAATATATACCACATATACCTTGAGATATACCAGATATACTCCGAGATATACCAGATATACCATGAAATATACCAGATATACCATGAAATATACCAGATATACCAGATATACCATGAGATATACCAGGAGATATACCAGATATACCAGGAGATATACCAGATATACCAGGAGATATACCAGATATACCAGATATACCGTGAGATATACCATAATTTCACTGAGATATACCAGATATACCCTGAGATATACCAGATATACCGTGAGATATACCATAATTTCACTGAGATATACCAGATATACCAGATATACCCTGAGATATACCAGATATACCCTGAGATATACCAGATATACCCTGAGATATACCAGATATACTAGATATACCGTGAGATATACCAGATATACCCTGAGATATACCAGATATACCCCCAGATATACCAGATATACCCCCAGATATACCAGATATACCCTGAGATATACCAGATATACCATGAGATATACCAGATATTCACTGAGATATACCAGATATACCATGAGATATACCAGATATACCAGATATACCGTGGGATATACCAGATATACCATGAGATATACCAGATATACCAGATATACCCCCAGATATACCAGACACAACACAAAATATACCAGATATACCAGATATACCATGAGATATACCAGATATACCCCGAGATATACCAGATATACCCCCAGATATACCAGATATACCATGAGATATACCAGATATACCAGATATACCGTGAGATATACCAGATATACCCTGAGATATACCAGATATACCAGATATACCGTGAGATATACCAGATATACCCTGAGATATACCATAATTTCACTGAGATATACCAGATATACCAGATATACCCTGAGATATACCATAATTTCACTGAGATATACCAGATATACCCTCAGATATACCAGATATACCGTGAGATATACCATAATTTCACTGAGATATACCAGATATACCCTGAGATATACCATAATTTCACTGAGATATACCAGATATACCCTCAGATATACCAGATATACCGTGAGATATACCATAATTTCACTGAGATATACCAGATATACCAGATATACCATGAGATATACCAGATATACCAGATATACCGTGGGATATACCAGAAATACCCCCAGATATACCAGATATACCATGAGATATACCAGATATACCGTGAGATATACCAGATATACCCCCAGATATACCAGATATAACACAAAATATACCAGATATACCATGAGATATACCAGATATACCGTGAGATATACCAGATATACCCCCAAATATACCAGACATAACACAAAATATACCAGATATACCAGATATACCATGAGATATACCAGATATACCATGAGATATACCAGATATACCCGATATACCCCGAGATATACCAGATATACCATGAGATATACCAGATATACCGTGAGATATACCTCATATATACCAGATATACCCTGAGATATACAAGATATACCAGATATACCCTGAGATATACCAGATATACCATGAGATATACCAGATATACCGTGAGATATACCTCATATATACCAGATATACCCTGAGATATACCAGATATACCAGATATACCCTGAGATATACCAGATATACCATGAGATATACCAGATATACCCCGAGATATACCAGATATACCATGAGATATACCAGATATACCAGATATACCCTGAGATATACCAGATATACCCTGAGATATACCAGATATACCCTCAGATATACCAGATATACCAGATATACCGTGAGATATACCAGATATACCCTGAGATATACCAGATATACCATGAGATATACCAGATATACCACTGATATACCCCTAGATAATGTTATTCATGATTAACAACCAGATATACCAGAAATCAGATTATCCATCCATAATTACAAAATCCCAATATTACAAAACCTACATTTTACATAAACATTTAACCTTAAACCAACATTTTACAAAAAACCATACAAAAATAAGGGGTTTTCGTTGAGTTTCAACGAAAACCCAATTAAAAACCAAACTGCATAGCTTCAAAAGGTGAGTAATGGTCGAGTGTTTTCGTGCAAGGAAGACAAATTTGTTTAAAATACTTACCGAATAATGCAGAGCTTCAAAAGTTGATAGTAATGGTCGAGTGTTTTCTGCGTTGATACTGTTCGTCTTCTTCCTCAATCGAAAATGGGAGAGCTTCGCTAATACCAGATAGTGACGAGGGATTCTTGAGAGGTAGAGTAATGCTAGTTGTGGGTTTGTTTGAACTGTTCGATTTCTTTATTTCAAACGGTTTAAAGAGTTACCGGCTACCAAATGGGTCTTTGGGTGGGCGGTTAAAAAAAGCCCATTTTTAAACTTTTACGTAAGGTTGCCCTTTTTTAAACTATATTAAGGATTTTGCCTATTTTAGACAAAATCCCTAATACTCTAAACCCGTCCGTTTCGCTTTTACACTGCTGGAAACATCTTGAAACTATGCTCGCTTTCCATCTCCCTCTCTTATCATTTTCTCGGAAAATCTGAAATCTTTCCTTCAACTTCTTGATTTTCTGTGCCGATGAAAATTCGACCAGTAAATATCGCAAAATTTTCATATTATAGATTAGAGACCATCAAATCCTCTAAGCCTTGGACACGATTAATCAATTACTGTTTAATCTCTATCCATGTCGCAACTGAATCGCCGAACGACGCTGTTGTCAGATTGTAACCCAACGTTAACGTCGCCGAGGACTCGACAGAGGCATAGCTTTGCAGAGTTTTCCGGCGGTGCGGCAGCCGAGTGCGCCGCCGTGTGTTGTTGCTGTCCGTTCACGGTGATATACTTGATGTTCTTGGCCGTGTACAAAGTCCCAGCAGGAGTTTGCCGGAAGGCTTGGGCAAGGAAGAAGGAACGACAGCGTTTTAGGAATAATAAGAAGAAAGAGGGTGTTTTGGTCGAACAAAGGCCTATTGGGCTAACGCGTGAGGAGTTGGAAATGGAGGCAAAGAGAGTGAAGGAGCGAGCTAAAGAAGGGGAGGAAAGCAATAGTGGTGGTAATACTAGTGAGGATGACGAAGCATCTAAGACTGTTGATTTGTTAGAGAAGGAGATGTGGAGCCAATTCAATGAAACTGGGTTCTTTAGGAGTCGATCTCAAAGATTAAAAAAGTAAAAAGAAAGGAAAAATAATGACTATAATATCTAAAAATTATGGGAGTTTCTTCAAATTGTATTCCTCTTTTTGTGGATTTGATCATTTGAACTAGTACATAATAGTTTGTGAAGATTGTCGTTTTTTCCGAAATGAATGAGATTCTCTTAATCATGCCAGTAATTTTCTTCCCACAGTTCTGTTATCAAAAAACATTGCTACAGTTCTCTCTATATAGTTTGACTAGTGCTCTATGCTGTATATCAATATACATTAGTCATTGATGATATACTTGAAAATGTTAGATGAAAAAAGTTATGGTAGAGTGTTTACTAATTAAAAAGTTAATTAAATTATGTTTTATATATTGAAATTGTAATAAAAAGAATATATTTTTTTTATATAGTTTAATTAAATAAGTAAAACATTTTTTTTTATCAGAAGTAAAACATATTAGTGTAGTTGATGGATCATGAATGTATGAATTGATTAAGTTTCAGCAATATTGTTTCAATGATCGACAATTTTTTTGTTATAAAGGACAATCTAAATCTGTTAAGTATTGGTACTATTTATTATAAAAAAAAAAAAAGTATTGGTACAATTGCATCTACTTAATGGTAACTACTAATAATTTGGAGCGACAAAAAGAAATGAAAATTATACGCATAAAATTTATAAATTAACAATCCAATAACAATTATAAGAGTTTAAGTGCTATAATTTAATATTAATTAAAATTTAACTTAAATCATATCCAACAAAATCATGTTCAATATAAAATTTGTGGATTTAAAAAAAAAAAAATTGATAGTAAAAAATATTAGTTGAATATAAAAAAATATCATTTTTATGATTATAAGTAGGTGTATTCTCTTCGTTTTTGTCTCCCGCCTCTTGCTTTGGTTTTCGTTCTTACGCCATGTTGGTGGCTGTCGGCAAGTCGTTTGGCTTCTTGGCTGGCGACCAGTTTCTTCGTTTCTCTTCGTTCTCTTCTTTTTTTCTTCGTTCTCTGGTTAGACGGCTGTTGCTTGCTCGTTATTTCATCTTTGGTGGCTCTTGCAATTTTGTGGACATTCATAGTACTCCATGGTAGCGAGGTTCTGCTGCTCGGAGTATTCTGTAACTGGTACCTTCTCCTTTTTTCTCGCTCGATTCTGGTTCTATCTCCGGTCTGCTTCACATGGCTAGCATTATCTCTGTGATGCCTTTGGCATCTTTTCAGGTCTTACCGACCACCGGTGGAAATGAGGGCTATTTTGAGTATTTCAATTTTTTTGGTTATTTTTATGTGATTGTTTAATGTGTATTTTATATTTATCCTGCTATTTTTTTGTGTATCTTAAAATATGCAAGTATATTTTGTTGTAATTTTGTTGATAGTGTATTCAAATACTTTCCTTTTACATTTTCTATTTATGAAAATTATTAACTTTTTTATTTCATCGAGTCAAGTATTAAAATGAGTCATAATATAGAGCTAACATAGAATGCTCATGTATATTCGCTTATAGATTTGAGTTTTTTACTGTATGCTAATCTTGACTGAAATTTTAGAATTGTACTGTATTTTTTAGAATAAATGTGTACTAGGATTATATTTTAGGTCCATTTTTAATGAAATTTATGTTTATTATAAAAAAAAAAAAAAAAAAAAAGAGTAAGAATGTTAAAAAATTCTCACAACGAACCAACTAACTCCAAATATCCTACCTTAAATATTTGGTTATAAGATTTATTTGTTTAATTTAGTTCTTTATTTTAAAAAATTTATTAATATTGAATTGATTTAATTTTTATTTTTTTTAAACATTACAAAAATCGAACAAACCCAATCTATTTACTATTTTATTATCATTATTATTATTATATTTATATTTTATACAATTATTTTTTAAATAATTAAAAAATTTATTAGATTTTTATTCTCTTAAACTCTTACTATCAATAATATATCAAATTATACAAGGTTTTCTTAAAAAAGAAGAAGGAATTATAGCCTATGTTTGCCACTCTAGTTATTACAGTTAGCAGTTGTTAATCGCCGTCAACCCTTTTACTAATTGCTAGTTTTTGTAAGTTTTTATCGTTTAGTTCTTCATTTTTGTATGCTTTTTTATAGATAATTTGAGTGTTTTACTCTTATTCTATATTTTGTAAAACTTTTATGTTTTGTTTTGTTGTTTGTTGTTAATTTGTTAAGTTTTTAATTTCTTCTAAGAGAATAACCATTTTTATTTTTGATAATATTTTATAATTGAATTTAGTCTTCTAGTTTGCTAGTGTGATATAAACTATTTTTGTCATTAAAATTTAATTATTTAAGTGAAATTCTTGCAAGAATTTATAGACTATACATCTCATGAATAACATTATAAATGGCTTAGATATGAAAATTAGCAAATTTTGTCAGGTAAGTCATTATTATTCCTTTTTACCTATTTATCTTACTTTTAAATCTTTCTTATACTTTATGATTAATATGGATAATGATATTAGGTAAGTGCTTGAAATCTAAATATTCAAATTTAGAAATTGTAATAAAATTAACATGAAAAATATTAAAAACTATAATGCAAGAGTTAAAAAAAAGTAAAAAATAAAATTCATTAGCAAAAAAGGAGAAAATTTTTCTTGACTCAACCCAACTAAAAATAAGTTGAATTGATTTTTCAAATTTATTGGTTTAATTTTATTCTAATTTTTTTTTTTTTTAGAATCGATCATATTGATCTCTTTCCAATTTTAATCTAAAACCCAAAACCACCCATGCACAGCTCTAATTACAAGTTTGTCGATTGGTTTTATTAAAAAAAAAAGGTTTGTCAATTGGCTTTTTTTAAAAATAAAAAAAAGAAGAAGAAGAAGTTTGTCAACTGCCTCAAGCAAAACTTATATTCTAAGCCTCTTTTCTTTCACATAAACTCTTCTATTTAAGGTCTTTCTTCTCAAATTTGTTTCATTCTTCTTGCACTTTCTCTTAACAGATATATAACAACATTGTATATGTGTACAACATACCACATTATTATAAATACACACACATGCATTCAATAGTGACAATGGATACACTTACATGAGGTTTTGTAAGGCCACAGGTGCATTTCACTTATTCGAGAAGAAAGGGTATTAAGGTCAATTGATGTATCTCGTATTTGAGGAGAATCATGTTGCATGAGAGTTTGTTATTCAAAGTTGTTACTAAACATCCACGTAGGATTTCTGTTAGACTTGAGAAGGAAGTAGAATAAATAGAGAAGCGTGGTGAGAGGGAAAGTTAGGAAAATTGTGTAACGAGCTCAGCTCAGTGGAGAGTACCAGGCCTCTCGAAAGCTTGGCTAATGTTTTCACGTTTCTATTATCCAAATACTAATACAAATTTCCATTAGAATCTGTTACTTGTTGTTTTTTGTTCAATCTGTGACAAAATTGGTATCAGAGCAGTCGAGATTGGGGAAATGGCCAAAAACACAAATCAAAGAGTGGATGCGATGGAAGGGGTGTTGGAGCATATGCATGAAGAGCAAGAAAAATTGGGGAAGGAAGTAGGTGGACTGAAGGAAGAGATACTAACCTTAACGCAGCACTTGAACTCAAGGTTTGAACAGCTCTTTAAGCTCCACGAAGAAACTTCGAGACAGTCTTCATCGACCACTGGAAAAGCAAAAGAAACTCTGGCGATGAGTCCAACTGGAGTGGGCTTCCAAGGTAATCTGAGGGAAGTCGCAGAAACTAGTTACAATGGAGTTCCTCGTCATGATTTTCGTTTTCGAAAATTAGACATGCCGTTGTTTGATGGAAATAATCCAGATGGTTGGGTGATGAGAGCTGAAAGGTATTTTGCTTTCCATCGAATGAACAACGAAGAGAAGTTGGAGGCGGCGGTTATAAGCTTTGAAGGCGATGTTCTACTCTGGTATCAGTGGGAAAGTAAGAAGAGGATTTTTGTGACTTGGGAAGAGATGAAGCTAATTTTGCTAAGACAGTTTCGTTCGAACCAAGGAGGAACACTGTACGAACAGTGGTTATCACTGGAACAGGGTGGGTCGGTACGAGATTATCGTCGGAGGTTCATCGAGCTATCAGCTCCTCTGGAGAACATTTCAGAAGAGATCGCGATGGGAACGTTTATCAATGGGCTGAAGGCGGACATACGAGTCGAGCTCAGGATTTTGGGCCCCCAAAATCTGGGCCGAGCCATGGATCTGGCCCAAATGATAGAAGAAAAGATAACCCTCACAGGCCGGCCTTATCACCAACGAACCCAGACCATAGTCAACAAAACCCAATTCGGTGGACGCTATTCTCCCACGCCCAACAACTCTTTTCGAGCTAACTCAGATGGAATCAATCAAACGAGTAAACCAGTAACAGAAATTAGACGACTCACCGATTCGGAGTTACAACTGAAGAGGGAGAAGGGGATTTGTTATCGTTGTGACGACAAATGGATACCGGGCCACCGTTGTAAGAAGAAGGAGCTAAGGGTAATGATCATCGGTGATGAAGACGATGACGAAGACAACAAAGAAGATACCCAAGAAGAGATCCTAGAAACTGAGCTGGAAATGACAGAGCTAACCCCTGAGATTGAAGTATCGCTCAATTCGGTAGTGGGATTCACTACTCCGAAGACCATGAAATTAGTGGGTTATTTAGGAGATCAGAAGGTGATTACCCTGATTGACCCTGGTGCCACGCACAACTTCATCTCTCTGCCACTAGTAACAAGACTCAACTTACCAGTCACGAAGACTCGAGGATATGGGGTAACTATGGGATCAGGGAGTTCGGTAAGAGGAGAAGGAGTCTGTAAGGGGGTGCAGTTGCAATTACAAGAGCTCACTATAATTGATGATTTCCTACCACTCAACCTGGGCAGCGCTGATATTATATTGGGTATCCAATGGTTGGAGACGTTGGGAATGACACACACCAACTGGAAATTACAGATTATGAAGTTTACATTGGGAGATCAGAATATAACCTTGAGGGGTGATCCTTCTTTGGGAACCACCAAGATTTCGTTGAGGGCTATGGTGAAAACTTTGAAACAAGAAGGCAAGGGAATTCTGATTGAGTTCAATCATTTGGATCAAGGAGGTGGTGAGCAAGATATTCCTGCATTTGTCCAAACTATCCTACAAGAGTATAACACCGTGTTTAATATGCCAGAGGGTCTTCCCCCAACAAGACACAAGGAACACAGAATTATACTCAAAGATGGACAGGAACCAGTTAGTGTTCGACCTTATAGATACCCCCATATTCAAAAGGATGAAATAGAGAGGCTCATAAAAGAAATGCTGCAAGCTGGAGTCATCAGAACTAGTACAAGTCCATTTTCCAGCCCTGTGATTCTAGTGAAAAAGAAGGATGGCTCATGGAGGTTCTGTGTTGACTATAGGGCACTCAATAAGGCAACAGTGTTGGATAAATTCCCTATACCAGTGATAGAAGAGCTTTTGGACGAGTTACATGGAGCTCAGTTCTTCTCAAAGTTGGATTTAAAATCCGGCTATCACCAAATCAGAGTCAAAGAGGAGGATGTGCACAAAACTGCATTCAGAACTCATGAGGGCCATTATGAGTTTCTGGTCATGCCTTTCGGCCTCACAAATGCACCCTCCACCTTCCAATCTCTCATGAATGAAGTGTTTAAACCCTACCTCAGGAAATTTGTCCTAGTCTTCTTCGATGACATTCTCATCTACAGCCCTGACAAGTCCACACATACACAACACCTTAGGCTGGTGCTGGAACTCCTTAAAAACAATGAGCTATATGCCAACAGCAAGAAATGTGAGTTTGGAAAGCAAGAGATTTCTTATTTGGGACATATCATCTCTGCACAAGGAGTGTCTGCAGACCCCAGCAAGGTGCGAGCAATGTTGAAATGGCCAGAGCCTCAGAATATAAAAGAGTTAAGGGGATTCCTTGGTCTCACTGGCTACTATAGGAAATTCGTTGCTAATTATGCTCATTTAGCTCAGCCACTCACTGACCAATTAAGGAAGGATAATTTCCATTGGAATGCCTCGGCTTCACAAGCTTTCAACACTCTCAAGGTAGCAATGTCTCAAGTTTCAGTCCTGGCTATGCCAGATTTTTCTCAAACATTTGTGTTAGAAACAGATGCATCCGGTTTCGGATTGGGAGCTGTTCTACTACAGAATAATAAACCCATAGCCTATTATAGTCACTTGTTGGGACAGAGGGCAAGAATGAAACCTATTTATGAAAAGGAGCTCATGGCAATCGTTTTTGCAGTGGAAAAATGGAGACCATACTTGTTAGGTAGACACTTTGTTGTCAAAACTGACCAACAGAGCTTGAAGTATTTGCTGGAACAAAGAATAGTAAGCTCCAATTACCATAAATGGATTTCTAAACTCATGGGGTATAGTTTCGACATACAATACCGCACAGGAGCTAGTAATAAGGTTGCTGATGCACTCTCTCGCATGCCCACCTCAACGGAATTATTCGAAATGGTGGTCCCTCAATGGCATTTCTGGCCTACACTACTAAAAGAGATAGAAGCAAATGACTTCCTGCAGAATTTGAAATGTAGCATCAAGGAAGGTAATCCTCCAGCTGCAAGCTTCACTCTCGTTAATGAGCTGGTACACTACAAGGGCAGGTTAGTTATCCCAAAAGGTTCTACTCTTCTACCTAATATTCTTGAAGAGTTTCACACGTCTCTCAGTGGGGGACACTCTGGGGAAAACAAAACCTACCAAAGAATATCCTCTGAACTGTATTGGGAGGGTATGCGCAAGGATATTATCACCTTTGTGCAGAATTGCCTTGTTTGCCAGAAATCCAAATATCAAACTACTACACCGGCTGGGTTGTTACAGCCTATTCCATTACCTGATTGCATTTGGGAGGATATAACGATGGACTTTATCGAAGGATTACCAAAATCAGAGGGAATTGACACAATTTTGGTGGTGGTAGACAGGCTGAGTAAGTATGCACACTTTATAGGGTTGACACACCCTTTCACGGCAGCCACAGTAGCTAACATTTTCACTCAAGAGGTGATAAGGCTTCATGGAATTCCCAATTCCATTATTTCGGATCGTGATCGTATATTTTTGAGCAATTTTTGGCGAGAGTTGTTTAAACTCCAGGGTACTACTTTAAAGAGGAGCACTGCCTATCACCCCCAATCAGATGGACAATCTGAAGTGGTCAACAAATGCTTGGAAACTTACTTACGTTGCTTTGCCACAGAAAAACCACGTCAATGGGCTAAATGGTTACATTGGGCGGAGTATTGGTATAATACATCTTACCATGCATCTACGGGAACCACTCCATTTCAGGTTGTCTATGGGCGCTTACCACCCAAACTCATAAGATATGACAAAGGGGATACAATAGTGTCAGCAGTTGATCAGTTATTAATTGATAGGGATGCCAATTTGGATGATTTAAAAATGCACTTGTTACGTGCACAACAGCGCATGAAAGTTTATGCTGATAAAAAGAGACATTCTGAAGTTTTCATGGTAGGTGATTGGGTCTTCCTCAAGCTACGACCCTATAGGCAACACTCCCTTGCCAAAAGACCTTATGAAAAACTAGCAGCTCGATACTATGGACCATATCAAGTTTTGCAACGGATTGGTGCTGTAGCATACAAGCTAGCTTTACCTCAGACTACCTCCATCCACCCTGTCTTCCATGTTTCTCAACTAAGGGTTGCCAAGGGAGTCACTCATTCCTCTCCTACCCTTCCTCCCCAAATCAATGCTGATTTGGAACTTATTGTTGAACCAGATGTGGTACTCGGCGTCAGACCTAAAGTAGCTGGGCAAACTAAGGAATTGGAAGTGTTAATGAAATGGAAGCATCTACCAGACTTTGAGGCGACTTGGGAAGACTTTTATACTATTCAAACCCAGTTTCCTCATTTCCACCTTGAGGACAAGGTGAATGTCTTAGAGGGGGGTATTGTAAGGCCACAGGTGCATTTCACTTATTCGAGAAGAAAGGGTATTAAGGTCAATTGATGTATCTCGTATTTGAGGAGAATCATGTTGCATGAGAGTTTGTTATTCAAAGTTGTTACTAAACATCCACGTAGGATTTCTGTTAGACTTGAGAAGGAAGTAGAATAAATAGAGAAGCGTGGTGAGAGGGAAAGTTAGGAAAATTGTGTAACGAGCTCAGCTCAGTGGAGAGTACCAGGCCTCTCGAAAGCTTGGCTAATGTTTTCACGTTTCTATTATCCAAATACTAATACAAATTTCCATTAGAATCTGTTACTTGTTGTTTTTTGTTCAATCTGTGACAGGTTTAAAGTGATACCTTGTATAAAATAAAGTGGTGAGTAATGAATTGTTGCCAGTTTCAAAATATTATAATATATCACTACCAAAGGCTAAAAAAAAAAAACTTAAAAAAGATTGATTTGTACTCCTCATGGAGTTGCCACATTTTCTTTGGCTAGTGGAGTGAGTTCCTCACCATCCATACCAGGTTCACTGCCAGCAACCCCTAAACTGAGCAGTATCTCCTCCCATTTCTTAGCAGGTCCCTGTTGAATAATACCACCATATTCGTTACTTACAAGAAGGGGATAGACTCCTATTGTTCTTAATGCATTGGAGTTCTAATTAGTAGTGTGTGAGAATTTTAGCTTACCTTCCAAGACAGATCTTGAGCCATGCAGTTCTTTATCATCTCAGTCAAAGCTGGAGTTCCATACATTGTTAGGGCTCTAATCACTGAGGTAGCTACCGCTTTTACATCACCAGCATCAACGGCATCACACTGAAAAGTTTCTGTTAGAACTTGACCTAAAAACCAAAAAAAGTCCCTTATCTCAGTCTCTCTTATCCTTTTATGGATTTTAAAACAATGAAATGAGAGATTACTTCTACACTGAAGGCTCCCATCTGAAATCCTGTAAATCCTTCTTTGACAGTATCTACCAACCCACCAGTTGAGGCAACAATTGGTACCTGCATGTAACAATGAGTTGGATGCAGGATATTAGGATTTGATCTTTTAGAAAAAATCATTCAACATGTAATAATTGTTGGCAAGTGTATTACAGTTCCGTAACGCATAGCATGCAATTGAATGAGACCACAAGGCTCAAATCTGCTAGGAACCAATATGAAATCAGCTCCAGCTGTAATCATATGAGCCAAGGCGACGTTGAATTTTGCTATTCCTCTCGCCTTGTTGGGATATAATATCTCCAACTGTTCAAGCTGCTTCTCCATTGGCTTTTTACCTGTCCCCTGAGTAGAAAAATCAGATTTTAGCATAATAGGAAGCATATGGATATGTTTGGGAACAACTTGTAGTTAGAGTTAGTGCTTTTAAAATTTTTGTTCTTACCAGGACTATTATCTGGACATTTTCCTTGATAAATTGGGGAATGGCTTCTATAAGAATATCTGAACCTTTTTGCTCTTCAAGCCTACCAATGAAGCCAATGACAGGGATGTCTTTGTCCACTGGAAGTCCCACTTCTGCTTGCAGGGATTCTTTCAAAAGAGGCTTTGCTTCCATCACCTGAGCCAACAAGAGTACGAGCCCTAAATAGCATGTACATGTGGTATCATGTACATAAACTAGACATGTACATACCCTAAATAGCATGTACATGTGGTATCATGTACATAAACTAGACATGTACATATCTGCACACTATATATAATCTAACAAGTTATTTTGGAACAACTTAATTATATACAAGATATACGTGCTACTTTGAGGCTTCAAATCGATTAGAACCAATATGAAAAATGATTTTTTCCTGTCTTATCATATTATCATTAATGCACAAACAGCCTATATGTTTATCGAAGATATTTTCCCCCCTAGAGAAAGAGTCGTACCGATGAAACATCGTATTTGACATCAATATATTTGTCAGTTAATGGGTTCCACTCTTGGACATCCATGCCATTGACAATGCCAATAATTCCAGTTTTCCGAATTATATTATCCAATTCAACTCCTTTATCAACACCAGAAACAAGTTCTTGGGCATAGTATGGACTAACAGTCAAGACCTTGTCTGATTCTAAGATTCCAGCTTTCATCCAATTAATTTTCCTCCCCTTCACTGGTTTGTCATAGCTGCAAAATGTTTCAAAGAGTGTTACAGAATTTTCATTCCAAAATATAGTACAACTTTGTTGATTCCATTAAGAACTTACCCATCAATGAAATCAAAAGAACTTCTAAAACCATCAGGGAGATTGAGGTGTGAAAAGGCTGCAAATGCAAATCTTCCCTGATAAGCAATGTTGTGAATGCAAAAGGCTACCTGAAATTAACGGCATGCTTAATCATGCCATTAACCAAACCAGTAATTCGACTTGGAAGTCTGATATACCTGATCGTCAAAAAAAGAAGATATATAAACAAAACGATGCGAAAACATACTTTAGCATTCTTGTATGATCCTTTGGATTTGTACATGGATTTTAGGTAGCAAGGGATTAAGGCAGTGTGCCAATCATTGGCAATGAAAACAACATCTTCACCTGGAATTAGAAATATTCAAGTATTATGATTGATGCTCAGAAAAGAAGAGCAAGTTTTTATAATTATACATGAATTTGCACACCATATGGTCCAGAAAAATATTTGCTGCTGCTAAGATTCAGAACTCTTGGTGCTTCTATAGCTGCCTAGACCATAGGAGGGAAAAATTTAGGGAAAAAAAAACTACTAAAAATAAACAGCTGGTTAGTAAGATACAAAGGAAAAATCAAGCTAGATAAGGAAACCAGGTGCATGTTTATATGTATGTCTATGAATCTATGCATACAAATATATAAAACGTCAACATTTATCAGGTACTCATGATCACAAAAAGCTTTTGGAAGCTCTTTAGCAACTAAAGCATACAGCTGTCTCAACTATTTCTTGGGTGCATTTCATTAGTTTTGAAAGCATACACAGCAGAAGAAAATTGATTTAGCAGCAACATTGTTTATGAACACACTGATGTCGAATAGGAGGTTCATGATATAAACAGGTTGGTACAGAATTGAAACAGAACAAGTAACACAAATATGGATAATGATTACTTGGCATAACAGGCTAAACCGATCTTGGTTGTCCTCGTAGTCCTCTCCGGCGATAGGACCATAAACTTTGGATCCAGTTTTACCCCACACCTAAAAGATCAATGACCCCCTTATGAGTTTAAGATATTTTTATATTGACTTACCAGTCACCAAGTAACTGTTTTGTTAAGTAATATAAACATATGGTTAAAAAGGACCCAACCTTTTCAAGGAACATAGGGTGATCAACAAACACACGATCCACACCTCTCTTGTAGCAATGGAAGAATCGGACTTTCTCAGTTGCTTGTCCCACTTTAACCTATAAATAAGAAAAAGGTAAAAGTTTGACAGATGAAAATGGAAGGCACATACATGATTGACCAGTGCTTATAATGTACCTCAAGTGTGACGTTTGTATCCCATGCATCTTTGTATTGGTCGTAACGTGGAGACACAGTCATAACACGATGCCCATTAGCCTGGAAAACATCTAACTATACTTAACCATATATACTTCTATTATAAACTTTAACTTGCCTAGCTATTGAAAATTTGATGAAATATATGTCAAGAGGATAGAGCTTACTGCCATAGCTGGAGGTAGACCTCCAAGAACATCTCCAAGCCCACCGGTTTTGCTCCAAGGACCGACTTCTGTTCCAATAAATACTAAATTCATCCCATTTCCACAAATGATGAAGCTTGCATGCCTTGAGTTTCTTCTCTGGGAAAACTTGCTTCTTTTTTGGCTTATGGCTAATTTGGACTTGGAATTGATATGGAGCTGATCCACTTTGTTTAAAGCTCTTAACCCAGAATGAGTTATGGTATGCTTTAATTTCATCAACGAAAGCTTCTCTGAAGTTGCCGCTTTAGAATCTGATCCAGAACGTGCTCCAGGATTGAATTGTGAAATTTTTGATACAAAGCTTGAACTGGTGATACTTGCCATTTCCAATATGTTGTACTGAAAAAAAAAAAAAAAATTTGACTAAACATATCGAGCTGTACAGAAATTGTTAGAGGTAAAGGCAAATAAGACACACATTGAAAGAATATGATAATCTAATTGGGTTTATAAGTGTTTCGCTACCCCAATTAACAAGGCTAACCTTTTGGTAGTTAAAACCCATAGCTTATATCAACTCGACCTTCGTTTTTCACCAAGTAGACGTATTCAACAGGCAGGACATGAGTATGGGTACTCTGAATTGGTGAAAATTTACATAAAATTATGAAAAATGGGTGTATACAACAACCCAATGCATATCCAAAAAAATAAGACACTTGTATCCTAAAAGAGTATGGGTAACATAACATAGAGACAATCCTCAGAGTCTATAAATGGTATAGACAGGATCATTATGATGAACAGAGGAGATCTAAATAAATGCATGCCAACTTCAATTTATGTCTCATTTAAGCCATTCACTAAATAATGGAAGATGCATAAATTATCAGAGAAGACAAATTCTCAAAAGTAAATTTAGAATTTTAAAAACTAATTTTCGGTTGCAACTCAAGAATGACAGTGACTTGCTCGGCCTTTAGTAACCCAGAAGTGTCAATTGCTCTCTAAATAACTAATACGACTCAAACTAAAAAGAAAAGAAAGATGCATATAAGGTGAAGAATTAGGATAAACAATGAATAGCAAAAGGAAAATAAGAAAAGAGCTGCTTTGCAGTTTGTACCAACTTACTTGAGTTCAGCTACAAAGCAATAGACGAAGACTGCCCAGAAATGAAATGCTACTCACTGCTCAGATGCTTCAGGATATATAGGTTTCACATGGAAAGTAGAGACTGTTTAAAGCATAAAGAAGACACCTTTAACCATACACACAAAATAAAGATTTTGCTTTTCTCAAGCACCTTAGGTTTCATTTGAAGCAAAGAAAGCGAAGGGCAAGAGAATTGGGGCCAGACGCCAGTTGATTACATCAATGGCATTGCATGGTTGGAATTTAGAAGGTGGAATATGCCTTTAGAATTTTACTTAAATGTTTTCCTAGTACAATAACTTCTTGAACTGGGCCCAGTGAAAAAAATAATTGTAATATATTTATCTTTCGAGCCATATTGGCTTAAGTTATGGGAACTGAGTCGATAAAATTTGTTAAGAAGTTAAGAAAAACGAGTCGATAAAACATCGAAAGCATATTATTAACTTGTAAAAATTAATAAGAATTTGGTTACGAATTTTGATATCGTTTGTCTTTTTTATTTTTTAATGATTTTGGGACGATTGTTATTTTTTACTTGTAAAATGTATCATTTAACATTTTTAATTATGAAAAACAAATATTACTCTAGCATGCACTAATATTTTAATATTTTAATAATTTTATCAAATTTCTGAATAAAGTAAATGAGTATTTTGATAGTTTTCTGTGTTTTCCTTTAGATACAACAAACTCAACATCTTTATATTTTTTTCGGCCCTTAGTTGGTCTTTTAAAATAAAATTAAATTTGAATTTTCAGATGTTACCCTAAGAATCACAACTTTCTTAAATGATTTGACATAAACTCAAATTTGATAATAAAGTATTCATATTTATCTTTCACCAGCATTTTTTTAATAATCAATAGGATTAAATAACACAAATTAAAAATAAATGAACTAAGAATACTTAAAACTTAATAAAAAGGACTATCATGACATTTTATCTTAAGAATTATTAGACCTGTTAAAAATTGTCATCCTAATGTTCTTAAAATTAATTTTGAAAAATAACATTATTTTAATAATTTTTCTTGAAATATTTTTTTTTTCTCGAATCATTTACACGCAATTAAAAGTGGTAAATAATAGTTACTATAAAAAAAAAATGGAAAAATATATGTTCTAATATTTACTTACTGTCACAATTTTCATTTTAATATTTTATCAATTTTTATTAAAAAAAAGAAGAAGAAGAAGATATCGATGTAAATTAGAAGATATAAGTGAGTTAAAGTTAGAAATTTATCTTTATCTAGTATTTTGAATTTGTTTGTTATTATTTAGTTATTTAAGTTAACAAATAGAAGTACCATTAGTTATTAAATAATTATCTAGTTTATTATTTCAGTGTTACGACCAAACATTTTATGTTCAATTCAGACTTTAAATACGGGTTGATGTATCAGTTTCTCCCCATTATTTATGTTATGTTTCTTCCCAAATTTTTATTCGTCAAATCTCCTACCCTAATTTGGTCTATATTCTCATCCCTTTTGTTTATTCTCTTTTCTTTTATACATCAATTTGACGTTAGAGTAACTAGATTTTATTTTCCTAAATAAAACTATATCTTATTTTTATTTTTTAAGAAAATAAAAAAAAAATTAGCTACAAACACACTGATCAAATTTTGTAGTATGAAATTTTATTTATATAGGTATGAATAATGTAAAAAAAAAATTAATATCTATTTTACAAAAAAAATTATAAATGTATAATACGACCATTAACAACCTTATGAAAATCTTATAGAATGGTTGCTTTCATAAAATAAGACAATCATTGATGGTCCTAAAAGAAAACATATTGGATGGTCAATACTCATCTTAGTAGCTAGCCACCTTATATAAATTTTTATAGAATGGTCAGTAATCGTTTTATATATTGAATTTTTTGAGGACAGACGTATATTTTGTTTATATGTTAGATTACTGTTATTGTTAATTTTTTATTATACTGGTAAAAATATATGTATTATGCATACAATGTTGAACATAAATTGTTAACTTTTTTAATTTTTTATTTTCAATTTAGCTTTTTTAATTTTGTTTAATTTTTTTCCGATATATTTAAACTCTATTTGATATAATAATAATTAATAAAAAATTACATATAAGTTTTTTAGTCAATAAAAGTTGTATTATTGTAAAAATTCTTTAACCAAAGTATACACATGTATATAAAAAATAGATGTGATAAACATTAACCTTAAATTTTTTTTAAATTTAAAATAAAATATAAAAGGACAAAAAATATGGCATTGTCTAAATGATTAAGAGTATTTTTGTCCAAAATTTATTTAAACATAATTTAGATTATATATATATAATATAGATAATTTCATAGTAAATTTTGCTATTAATCATGTTAATAGTACGTGTTTTATCACGTTTAATCTCTGAATATAGAGAATAATATTTTAATATAAAAATATTAAAAATAATATATCTATTCTTAGTTCACCCATTTTATTGAAGTTGAGAACTTAAAAAAAAAAAAAGCTTTTATAATCTGGTGATAAAACAACACTAAAACTTCTATAATCCCTCCCCCTTAATATATAATTAATATTGTTTTTAGTGTGAAAGAAGTACTTTCACACAGAAGCTCAAGACTTGTAACATTGCTTGTTGTTAGGGTAACATGCATATTCCTCACCCTAGAAAAGAAAAAGAAAACAACTAACTATTTTTTAATCTATTACTCATTAAGTGTGAGTTGGTAAAAGCATCTAATCCTAAGATAAAGACAAAACAAATTATTAATTAATAATAACTTTAGAAAATTAATTTAATGAAATTTTAAATTCTACATTGTAATTGAAGCAAAGAACAAGCTAATTTACAATACAAAATTAATGCCACATAAGTTAATATTCAATAACATGTTTTGATAGACATATATCTTCATATTTTGAAATGTGCTTTGTTTTTCTCAATCGAGGTCCCATTTCAAAGTAATTTTTTTTTAAGGTTTCAAATGGCTTATAGCAATTATTTGATAACAGTCATGAAAAGTAATTTCAAAATTTTGAAAAAAGTCATTTGTATTTTTAAAAATATAATGGTATGTTTGATAATGGTTTTGTTTTTGATTTTTTAAAGATTTTTTTATGTGATTTTTCAATCAAGTGTGTTTTATAACAATTTTTGATTTTAATTTTCACAATTTTATAAAATCACTTCCAAAACATAGAATGATTTATAAATCTAAAAAAAAAAAATTGAATTAGATTTCTAATTTATATTTTTTTTTTATTTTTACAAAATATTTTTCCTAAAATGTAAATTAAGTCTTATTATAATTGTATGAAAGTTTTTGAAAGAAATAATAAAAAAAAACTCAAAATTTGTAAATAATAACCAAAACTTACCTTATTTTTAAATTTAAAAAAGAAAAAAGAAAGCATTATTATTAAATAACTTGTAGGTAATTTTTTAATTTTTTTCTTAAAAATCACTAAATAGAAATTATTATCAAACATATTTATAATTATCTTTTTAAAATAATAAAATCACAAAATAAATAAATTAATAATAAATCATAAACAAAATGTTAGCAAATATGACCTAAGGAATTCCAACTTTTTTGAGAGAAAGAGAAGCATGCTCATCTTTTAAATTAATTATTAAAATGTCACTGTAAAGCGTTGTCAAACATCTTGATGTTTATTTAAACCAATTTTAATAAACTACTTTTTTCAAATTAATTATCTTAAAACCATTTGTAAAATAAACGTATTCAAACCGGCCTTAAATATCTTTCTTTCTTTTTTTGGGAAAAAAAAAAACCCTTAAATGGTCTATTTACTTTTACTTTTGTGACATGTAAAAGCATTATTGACAGCAAAAATTAAAGCGCTTAAGGATCAAAACATCAAACAAATTAGTATAAATACTCGACGAGATCTGAAGCATGTTATGCATATTCAGCAACTACATAAAATTTCTTGCATGCTATATTTCACTAATGAAATAGCTATTCAAAAACATCATCAATTTCATAATGCAAAGACAAACCTTAGTAGCCTCGTCATCCTTTAAACCTCCTCCTCCAACTACATACGATGTTTTCTTAAGTTTTAGAGGAGAGGACACGCGCAATAACTTTACTAGTCATCTTCATGCTGCTTTGTGCCAGAAGGGAATATACACCTTCTTAGATGATCGTAGACTAGAGAGAGGCAAAGAAATATCACCAGTACTGCTCAAAGCCATTGAAGAGTCAAGGTGTACAGTTGTTGTTATGTCTACAAATTATGCTTCTTCAAGATGGTGTTTGGATGAACTTGTTCAGGTCATTAAATGCAAGGATGAACTTGGACAAATTGTTCTTCCCATCTTTTACCATGTTGATCCTTCTCATGTTCGGAAACAAATAGGGCCATTTCAAGAAATATTTGAGAAACATGAACAAGTTTTTAAGCGAAGAAAACAAGTATTGGACAGATGGAGAAATGCATTAACTCAACTGGGTAATCTAGCAGGGTGGCATTTAGAGATGAACAGGTACATAACTAAATTGATAAATGCATAAAAATATTATTAGCTTCCTCGCTTTTAAAAAAGTTGGTTTCCTAATATTTTATGACATAGTACCAGAGTTATATATCTTGTGTTCAAAACTTACTAACTTCAAGTGTTAGATTACAAGTGTATGATTACACATGACGCATGAACTTAACATTTATGAGGAATGATAAGTATATAAAAGTATTAACAATTACAAGTGTTGGCTTCTATGGTCCATAGAGACATCACTTTGTAAAAAGTAATATGTGTATGAAGTATTATTGACACTCCTTCTAACAGTTTAAATTTTTAAAATAATTTGTTTCCTAATAACTTCTAACATGAATGTTAAGTATACATAAATTAACACTTACATTAATAATGATATACTATATGATAAAATAACTTTAAAAATTATAAAAGAAAGAAGTTTATTTATAGCAGTTAGATAGACATCTAGATCTAGTAGTTTTTAAGAAAATTACAAAAAATAACACTAGTTTTTAGGAAAATTATAAAAAATAACACTCTTGAAATTTATAACAATAAAAATAGCACCAAATAATATTGAAAGATGTTCAATTAGATGACATTCAACATTAAACGAATCTAAAATTTGAACAGCATTAAAAGAAAAATGATGTAATAATTATTTTTTTAATTATGAAAATATTTGAATTGAACACAAGGAATGTTATTTTCATTATTACAAACTTTAACAGTGCTATTTTTCTTTTTTCTTTTTTATTTTATTTAAATTTTTCATTCATTTTTTCAAGATGTGTTTGAAAATAAAAGCATAAACGAGATAGTTGGAGATAATTTAATTCAGGATAGATAGAATTATTCATTAAAATTATAATGTGATTATATGAATATAAATTTATGTGTATTTAATATTATTTTTTTTATTACAGTAAAGAAGGGTGGATAATACATAGAAGTATTCATTTCCCACAATAAAATAATGAGTTTCTTTTGGGTGGTTTGTGGTACTTTTTCATACTCATATTTTAATGAAAGTATCTTAAATTAATTATGTGATTAAAGAATTTTAATTTAATATTTATATTGTCAAAAAGTTTTAATTTAATAGTTATATTATCAAAGAATTTCAATTTAATACATATATTATCAAAATTTAATACTTATTTAGTACTCATGTTATTAAATTTTAATACTATTATTTTTAATAAAAAAAATTTAAATTATAATTATTTTAAAAATATATATATTAAAATAAAATCGTTTAAAAATATGATCAATTAAAAATATTTTTAATATAACTTAAATATTTAAAACGTACCAATAAGCAATAACATAGGGCTCAAACCTCACTTCTCGTGAATTGTTTGTAGCTCCATATATAAGTTGTACTATAAAGAATTGTTTATTCTTGTTTGAAGTAAATAATTGTATAATATTTTAAATTAATAAGACATAACATTAATATAATTTTTTTTTAAATATTACTATAAATAAAACAATTAATAAAATTAATGAATAATATACTTTAAAAATAATAAATAATACCTCTATAAAATATATATATTTATTTTATATATATTCTGCACTTTATGCATGTATAAGAGGATATATATTACATCTTTGGAATAAACTGGATTATATATATTATACATATTATTTTAGGTCCTAGATTCATAATAATTTAAATAAAAAGATAAGTTACTTACATGAAATAATGAATTCCCATAGTGTACTTTTGGCTAAATTATAAGAGTGGTTCTTACATTTTTTTTTTAAAAACTCATTCTACATTTTAATATCTTTGTGTTTTTTTTCTTATGATTTGATTATTTATTTTTTAAAATTTTTAAACTTTGATCCTCTTTTTTTTTCTTTACAATTTAGTCCTTTTATTTTGTAAATTTTTGCACTTTGATCCCTTTACTTTTTTTATACCTTTGAAGTTTAACTCAAGTTAGTTTCAAATTTTAATCTAAATATGTGAAAAATAAAAAGTATGGGGACAAAATTATAAGAAAAGAAGGCAAGGGAACTAAAATGTAAAAATTAAAAATAAAGTAATAAAATCATAAGAAAAAATAACAAGAGACTAAAATTTAAAATTTGAAAAAAATGTAGAATCGTAATTAAGCTACATTATTTTTTGTTTTATTTTATTTATTAGGAACAAATTAACATGACATATTAATTTTATACTTTAATTATGAAGGGATGAAGGAATTTTTATACAAAATTTTGTGGCACACATATCAAGGAAAGTGATTGTTGCACCCTTCAAGATTCCGAAAGACCTATTTGGAATCGAAGCACGTCTTGAAGAATTGAATTCAATGGTTGGAACTGGATTATCAGGCGTGCGCATAATAGGAATATGTGGTCTTGGTGGAATTGGAAAGACAACTCTTGCAAGAATTTATTACAAATGGAGATCTTCCCAATTTGATGGATCTACATTACTTTTAAACGTTAGAGAAGTTTGTAAGACACATGGTGAACGTGGCATAACGCTTCTACAACAACAACTTCTTCGTGATCTTTTAAAGGAAGAACAATCATTAATAGGAAATGTTTATGATGGATCAGACATTTTAAAAGCAAGGCTATGTCGCAAAAGGGTACTTGTGGTAATTGATGATGTAGATGAACTTGAACAAGTAAAGAATTTAGCTGGTGAAATTGAGTCTGTTGGATCAGGAAGTAGAATCATTATTACAACTAGAGATGAAAGCTTGTTAATAAGACATGGAGTGAATTCAATTTATAAAGTTGAGTTATTTGATGATGAAATAGCTCTTAAACTTTTTTGTTGGCATGCCTTTAAGAATGTTCGACCTTTAAAAGGTTACAGAGTTGTATCTAAAAAATTGGTGGAATATGCCAGAGGTCTTCCAATAGCTCTTAGAGTATTGGGTTCGTTTTTATATGGAAAAAATGTAGAGCAGTGGAAAAGTGCATTGAATAGATTGAAGATTCGACCAAAAAAGGAAATTGTTGATGTACTTAGAATAAGTTATGATGGTCTTGAGGAAATAGAGAAGGAGCTTTTCTTGTATATTGCATGCTTTTTCAATGAAGAATATAAGGATGTTGTTAAACGAGCACTAAATGGTTTTCGTATTGAACCAGAAATTGGGATTGAAGTTCTTGTTAAAAAGTCACTCTTAAGTATTGAAGGGCCGAAAAAGCTCATTTTGATGCATGACTTATTAAGAGATATGGGAAGGGACATTGTTAGAGAAAAATATGCTCACAAAAGCCCTGAAAGACGAACTTGGTTGTGGTCACCCGATGATATAGAATTTGTGTTGAAGAATTCTGAACATCGGGTAAGAAACCTTAATTTTGTCATTTGTTTTGTGAAATTTACATTACTAGGAATTGTTAGACAATTATTAGGCTTATCTTATCTCCCATCAGTTATTACTTTTGGTATAGTTGAATTTGCCTTTGAATTCTTTGTGCATGGAAACTATTACGATTACTTGAGTGTAGGTACTCATTTATCTAACTAATTTTGTGTAATTTTTTTTTATTTTTAATAAAATTAGAAAAGCAAATTGTCCAAGAACACCCACATAGTATCTAAACTTTTATGACTTTTGGTGTCTTAAAAAATCCGTGTAACATGTATGCTATTTAAGAGGTTTGAGATAAAACATTATGATGCCCAGAATATAGTAATTAAAATTTCTAAGTTCATCAACATTGTAAAGATAAAGATGAGATAAAGTAGCCTACAGTAATAAGTATTACAAACTATACATTAAAATTTAATTTAATTATATGACATAATTTATTTCATGCATAGAGTTTTATTTTTAATACTCCTCAAGACAAAAATATATATGTTAATTTTTTTTTATAAAGTAAATGAATGCACCGGAGGGGGTTAAAATTGCTGGTTATAACTTTTTCTTCTTTTAACACCAAAATTTGGTGATATCTTGATCGATAGGGGAAGCTGAGTGCTGTTGAAGCAATGGTATACACCTTTATTGAAGAGTCAAATGTAATGAAAATTTGTGATGCCATTTCAAGGATGAAGAAAATGAGATTGCTTTTCATTGACTTTCCAGACATCTCAGAAAATAATAATAATCAGGTCATTAATATTAAAGCTCTTTCAAATGAGCTGCTATATATGGATTGGTATCGATATCCTTTCCCAAGTTTGCCATCAAATTTCCAACCAGATTCACTCGTTGAACTTCACTTGCCCAACAGTAAGGTTCAACAACTTTGGGACCGTGGAACAAAGGTAAACACTATTTAATATATTAAGAGAAATGTATCACTCAATTATTTACATAATTTTATATTTGATCTCACTAGAAATATATATATATATATATATATATATATATATATATGAGATAAAAAAATATATGTGTAAATTTATATGTGTACTATGGTCACAATTTTTTTAAACGCTTAACTACTCCATTAATCTGCAAATTTTGTTCAAATTCACATATAAATTCATAAATTTTAACTCGCACAATTTAGTTTCCAAACTTTGAAAATTTCATACATAAATCCTAAATTTTTAAATTTTATAATTTAGTTTCAAAACTTTTAAAAATTCACACATAGGTCTCAGCTTAGCTACTAAAATATATATTTGTGAATAAAAATTTTAAGACCTATATGTAAAATTTTAAAAATTTGAGAGCCAAATTATAAAATTTAAAAGTTTAAGGACTTATGTGTAAAATTTTAAAAATTTATCGACTAAATGTGTGATTTAAAAATTTGAAGATCTATATGTGAATTTGAACAAAGTGATCCATTAAACTAAGACAAAAATTAATGAAAAATATGTTAGGAAAATAGCTATTTATAACGTACACCACTTATAACTTAATTTTAATGACAAAAATAATATCTTTATGTATCACTCATGTATTTTTACTGCAAAATAAATCCAGCTCAAATATTTTATATTAAACGTCTGTCAGTTAAATACCATTTAAATGCAACTTTAGTCATTTAAGTTTGTTTAATTTTAAATTTCATTCAATTTGACTCATTTAGATATTATTTTTGTTATAATTTTAAGAGTTTCATTTTATCTCATTTCCCAAATGTCTTTTTTACCCTTGGTGTTTTCACTAATTATCTCAGACTAAAGTTCAAATTAGATAAGATATAATACAAAATCGGTCAAATTAAAATATATGGCCTAATTGGTTGGATTTGGAAAGATATGTTACTATATTTAGCAAATTACTACTTTTTTTTTTGTTATATATGGACATATAGTACTTCTCAATCAACATACTACTGATTTCTTTTTGTTATTTCTTTTATATATATATATATGTGTGTGTGTGTGTGAAATTAGCCTTTGAAGAATTTGAGAATCATAAATCTGTGCGACTGTGCGGAACTTAAAAGGATGAGACACTTTGAGGTGGTTCCAAATGTGAGAAAGTTGTTTCTAAAGGGTTGCGAGAATTTATCTGAGATAGGTGTATCTATCTCACATCTTAAGAAGCTTACTCTATTGGACTTGGAAAATTGTAAGAACCTTAAGAACTTTCCCACCAGGAAATTAAAGTTGTTGAGATCTCTGCAACTAGTTAATCTCAGAGGGTGTTCACTCATTCTCATCAATAAATTGCCTGAAGATTTAGTGCATTTAAAATATTTGAAAGGGATTAATGTGAGTGAAGATCACAAAAAGAATGTGCCACGTAGCCTTATGGCTCTTATCAGCTCCTTTGACACAGACAGACCAATTTGTTATCGTAGGGATTCTGAAGGAGAATCTGTTTTAGCAGCACTTGTGTTGTTTGGAGCGATGTTTGCTTTCCCATTCTTACCACTTATGTTATGTACTATTTGCTAGACTAAGATGCTGTGTGTTTATATATTCTTATGTTAAAAATAATCACTTATGAACAGTGAAATAATATTCATGTTTTTTAATAATACATGTGATTAAATATGTATTTATGTGATTGTTGTAGTAGTCATTGATCCATATTAATACTCCAATCATATACCTGCAAATTTAGTGTGTAGAAGTGGTTTCATAACTCTAGCTCATAAAAGTTCTATTTATAACAGAACCAAATATATAACCCTAAATCTAATGAATTTAGTGTGTATGGGTGGTTTCATAACTCTAGCTCATAAAAGTTCTGTTTATAACAGAACCAAATATATAACCCTAAATCTAATGGATCAGTTTAGGCATATGAGTGCGGCAAGCTCATCGATCTATCACATATTATAAAAATGTTTAATTCATTTCATTATAAACCTCAATGTAACACATGCTTATTTAATAATTGTCTCATTAATTTAATATTATTCCTGTTTTATAAATTATTTGACATAATTTAGTGTTGCCAATGATTATGTTAGTCCACATAACATAATTCCAACATTTTTTCACTTGAACAACATAATTATGCATTATATTCTTGATAATATAAGTATATCAAATAATAGATCTCAAAACTTATGAGCATATATGCAATAATACACTTAAAGATTATATATACTACACATAATCTGGCATTGGAGATTTAAAAGCATAACGACAATAATTCACTTATGCATGGACATAACAGGTGCTTATGTATCAATAATATGCATACTTGAGACTGAAACATGATGTCTCTTAATTTTATCACCCTTTAACCAAAAAACATGCAATGAAAAGCATGTGATGATGACAACATAATACTAAATCACACATTACACATGTATGTAAAACTTCTACTGACTTAATACATGAATGAATTTTATAAGCAAATTTAAAGTGAAAAAACATGCTTTTGAAGCAAGATTATGCTAAGCTGTGAATCTAATATATTTCACATATATAAGCATATAATTAATACATTATCAAGATTTTTTAAAACAATGTTAACAATTCAATATAATTCTCAAATAATTCTATAATCATTTCATATTTTAATTAACATCACCCTTTAAATTCATGTGATGAAATTATATATATCTCTTAGTCCTCATCATATTTGCTGTTATCTTATTTAAGAAACTCATAAATGTTAATTAACTAGTTGAGTTGTTACAACTTACAAATTCACAATAAATTAGTCACATATAACTAAAATTGATAAGCAAAGTAATGACTAATAAACAATAGTCAGACAATTTTGAGGAAAATAATACAAAGTCAAGGTCTTCTTTTGATAACTTTGATGAATAAAAGCCTGTGTTATTGTAGCGCATGAGTATTAAAGTCTCTGTAAAGATTCAAATATAAAATTAGGGGTTTAATTCCATTGTTTATAAATTATGTAATGTTATTTCTTCTCTAACTTTACGATGAAATTCATTTTTCGCTTTATAATCACAATATGGTTTATTTTGATTGTTACTTTTTTTTCTTTTCATTTCTACATAGCAACATAAATGAAAATATTTTTTTTTTAATATTTATATGATAATTAATTACAACCAGGCTAAAAATAATCAAAATTAAGAATAATATGAGTGAAAATTCTTTCTTTGTATTCTTTTTTTTGCAACGCAAATTCTTTCTTTGTATTCACTTAGTAATAATGGTAATAAATTAAAATGTGATATTAATTTAATAAAATGTGACTTTTAAAATAATATTTATTATTATGAATTAAACAATTATTAAAAGCAAAAGTAATTTTTAAATCACTTTATAAATTGTGAAAGAGCCATTAAATTTGTTCCATTTCCATCATCTTTTTTATTATATAAAAAAAATCCCATTATCTTTGATTCCTAATTTTTAATTTTTTTAAAATGATTTTTCAATCAAGTATATTTGATAACGATTTCTGCTTTTAATTTTTATATTTTTAAAGAATCATTACCAAAATATGAAATGATTCATAAATATTTAAAAATAATATTTTTGAATTAGATTTGTGATTTCTATTTTCTTTTTTCATTTTGATCAAATTTGTTTTCTAAAGAATAAATATAGTCTTATAACTTATTTATATATAAATATTAAAAAAATGATTTAAAATTTTAAAATTTGTAAAAAAAAAAAAATATAACAAAAAATTTTCTTTATTTTTAAATTTATTTGAAAAAAAAAATAGAAGATATTACCAAACAATTTGGAGATAATTTTTGATGTTTTTTTTTTAAATTACTAAGTATAAATTTTTATCAAACACATCCATGATTATTTTTATAAAATAATCAAAAATTAAAAAACTCATAAATAAAATCGTTATCAAATATGTATTAAGTTTTCTTTCTTTCTTTCTTTCTTTGATTTGTTTTCATCAAAAAGCTCGTCATAGCCCAAATTTTTTTAATTCCCAACAACTAAAATTTTAAAAGTCTTTAGAAAATCATTCATATTATGACTACATGGTTGATTAAGTTAAAATTTTGTTAAGTATTAAAATTTGGATCAATTTTTACTGAGTTGTTAATAATAAAACTAGTTATTATTGATCATTTATGCACTGAAGAGGGTTAAAATTGTTGGTTACAACTTCTTTTTTTAACACCAAAATTTGGTGATATCTTGATCATTAGGGGAAGCTGAGTGCTGTTGAAGCAATTGTATACACATTTACTGAAGAGTCAAATATAATGAAAATTTGTGATGCCATTTCAAGGATGAAGAAAATGAGATTGCTCTTCATTGACTTTCCAGACATCTCAGAAAATAATAATAATCATCTTATTAATATTAAAGCTCTTTCAAATGAGCTGCTATATATGGATTGGTATCGATATCCTTTCCCAAGTTTGCCATCAAATTTCCAACCAGATTCACTCGTTGAACTTCACTTGCCCAACAGTAAGGTACAACAACTTTGGGACCGTGGAACAAAGGTAAACTATTTAATATATTAAGAGAAATGTATCACTCCGTTATTTTTAAGTAATTTTATATTTGATCTCTCCAAAATATATATATATAATATATATATATATATATATATATATATATATATATATATATATATATATATATATATATATATATATATATATATATATGTATTTTCTATGTTATGAGAAAATATATGTGCATCCTATGATGACTTTTAAAAACATTTAATACTAAATATTTATAAATTTATACTTATATTAATTTTAGTGTATCATGATTATAATTTTTTAAAGGCTTAACTACTCTATTAGCCTGCAAATTTTGTTCAAATTCACACATAGATTTTTAAACTTTTAATTAAATCACACAATTTAGTTCCCAAACTTCGAAAATTTCATTATTAAGTCATAAAATTTTAAATTCTACAATTTAGTTTCTAAATTTTTAAAAATTCACACATAGGTTTTAACTTAGCTACTAAAATACACATTTGTGAATCAAAATTTTAGAATATATATGTAAAATTGTAAAAGTTTAGGAACCAAATTGTATAATTTAAAAGTTTAATTAGAACCTATAAACTTGTCGACTCAATGTGCGATTTAAAAATTTGAAGATCTATGTGTGAATTTGAACGAAATGATCTATTAAATTAAAATAAAAATTAATGAAAAATGTGTTGGGAAAATAATTATTTATAACACCACTTATATCTTAATTTTAACCATAAAAATAATATCTTTATATATCGCTCATATATTTTTACTACAAAATAAATTCAGCTTAAATATTTCACAGTAAAAGTCTGTCAGTTAAATATCGTTTAAATTAAACTTTAGTCATTTAAACTTATTTAATTTTGAACTTCATTCTATACGACTGATTTGGATATTATTTTTGTTATAATTTTAAGAGTTTCATTTTATCTCATTTCCCAAATGCTTTTACCCTTTGTGTTTTCACTAATTATCTCAAACTAAAGTTCAAATTAGACAAGATATAATACAAAATTGGTCAAATTAAAATATATGGCCTAATTGGTTTGATTTGGAAAGATATGTTACTATATTAATCAAATTAATACTTTTTTGTTATATATTGCTATATAGTACTTCTCAATCAACATACTACTGATTTGTTTTTGTTATTTCTTTCATATATATATATATATATATATATATATATATATATATATATATATGAAATTAGCCTTTGAAGAATTTGATATTGATAAATCTGTTCGACTGTGCGGAACTTAAAAGGATGAGACACTTTGAGGTGGTTCCAAATGTGAGAAAGTTGTTTCTAAAGGGTTGTGTGAATTTATCTGAGATAGGTGTATCTATCTCACATCTTAAGAAGCTTACTCTATTGGATTGGAAAATTGTAAGAGCCTTAAGAACTTTCCCACCAATAAATTAAGGTTGTTGAGATCTCTACAACTTGTTAATCTCAGAGGGTGTTCTCTCATTCTCATCAGTAAATTGCCTGAAGATTTGGTGCAATTAAAGCATTTGAAAGAGATTAATGTAAGTGAAGATCACAAAAAGAATGTACCACCTAACCTCAAGACTCTTAACATAAACTTTGATAAAGAGAGACCAATTTGTTACCGTAGGGATACTGAAGGAGGATCTGTTTTAGCAGCACTTGTGTTTGGAGCGATGTTTATGGCTTTCCCATTGGTTCCACTTATGTTATGTACTATTTGCTAGACTAAGATGTGATACAGAGAGACCAATTGTTACCGTAAGATGCTGAAGGAGGATCTGTTTTAGCAGCACTTGTGTTTGGAGTGATGTTTGCTTTCCCATTGTTTCCACTTATGTACTATTTGCTAGACTAAGACGTTGTGTGTTCCTATATTCTTATGTTATTTATTCTCAATTAATTCTCACCTTAAATAATTCATGACACAATTAATATATAAATTTCACTTGAAAGTAGGGGTGAGCAGCGGATCGAAACTGTCTGTTTTTCACCAATCCGAATCCGATCCGATCCGAAGCGGATTTGAAGATTTATAATCCGAATCCGATCCGATAAAGTAGTCAATCCGAACCAATCCGAATCCGAGCAGATCGGATTTTTCGGATCAGATAGGTCGGATTGAGATTATAATTTATTTTTTTATAATTATCATATATAAAACACAATATATACTAACATTTAAATTTTAAATTTGTATATTTTTTAGTAAAATTTATTTATTTATAGTCACAAATTTTAAAAAGTATACTGTTGAATATTATTAAATTATTATAGAGAATTTAATATTTTTATTTTTTAAAAAATTAAAATAATAATTTAATGTAATTGTGGTATGTATAATATTTAAATATAACACATTAAAAATAAATATACATTTATTTATAATTTTAATAGTAATTCAGTCCGGATCGGATTACAACGGATTATAAAATCTGTCGATCCGAATCCGATCCGAATCCGAACGGATTATATACTTTTCAATCCGAATCCGATCCGACTACAAAATATATCAATCCAATTCGATCCGAATCCGACGGATCGGATCAAATTTATTAATTTAAGCGGATTGATCGGATTATTTGCTCACCCCTACTTGGAAGAGGGGCACCAATGGTTTTTTTTTTTTTTTATTATTATAAAAATTGACACAAAAGTTTCATAATTATTGAATCAGGCATTAGTAATTTCATTATTATGAAAATTGAGTACATTTAGTTTCATAATTATTGAATCAGACATTAGTAATTTCGTTATTATAAAAATTGAGTACATTTAGTCCCATAATTATTATAAATAAGCGCTTAAAGTTCTATAATTATTTAAACTAATGCACTTTAGTCTTAGAACTAAATTATACTTTTACACTAAAATTCTTAATTTTTCATAAATAACATGACAAAAAGTATCCCACCATAAATTAAGGTACTAAAGTGCCTATATTTACATAATATTAGAACTTCTAATACTTTTTTGGGAAAACAACAAAAATAATACTTATCAAAACTTGTAATAACAAAAATAGCACTCATTGTGTTCAAACTTATATTTATACAATTAAAAAAATAATTGATATATCATTTTTCTTTAAACATTTATTCAATTGAAATTAAACGACGATAATTTAGACCCGTTCAATATTACACTTTTAAATTAAACGTTCAATATTATTGGGGTGCTAGTTTTGTTATTATAAGTTTTAGAGGTGTTATTTTTTATAATTTTCCTACTTTTTTCCTTTTTATATGTGCAATACATATGACAAAAAATTTAGAGGCAATTATGTCATTAAATTTTTTAGTTTATTTTTCTTCCTCCCTCTCTTTCTTTATTTTTCTTCTTCTTCTTCTTTTCTTTTTTTCCAAAACAAACATGACAAGTGCCTATTTTCGATCACCTTGGTTAGCGTCCAACAACAAGCAGCAATGATGGCATTGGAGGAAGCCTAGGAGACAATGATGTCTAAGGCAATGACAGTAATTGGTAATTAGCAACAGTGGACAGATCGATTTGGACTGAAAACTTTTCAAAGAAAGGCACTCAATGTTGGATCTACATTTCAAAGTATTGGTGGTGTTAAACCAACGACTACCTCTTGGATTTGCTACTTGCTGCCGGATGTAGACCAAAGTGACTAGAAACATGCATCGATCCTATTTTGCAAAGAAAAAGAAGAATGGAAAAGGAGGAAGAAAAAAAAAATTTAATGGCAAAGCTACCCCTAAACTTTTTTGGCATGTGCATTGCAAATGTAAAATATTTCAAATTAAATGGAGTTATTGATGTGAACCCAAGAGCACGGATCTTGTAATCCATGAACGCGATTCGATTCAAGAACTACAAGAGATATGACCTAAGACCTGACAAAATATTGAAACGATTCATAGAAAACGAATGTTCAGATTATATAACACTCACCTTAACTCAATGGATATTACTCACCACAAGCAAAATGATAGAAATGCCACAGCCAATTCTTGATAAGTTGGTTTGGAGAGGAATTTGAGCATTTAAACTCTCAAATTTGATTTAAGAATCAAATTGTGTTAATTTCAAAATTTTGGAGGCAGCTGTGCCTTATAATGTATTTATAGGTTACAATAAAAAACCTAAAGCAAGTAAATTCTATCCATTGATTTTAATCTAATAGTCTGAAATTACACAGAAAATATTCGTGCGCAGCGGCGGTGAGAACTCCAAGAAATGGTGCAAGGGCTTTGTCCAAAAACAAAAATCTATCTGAATGTGCGAGCCGCGCAATGAGAAGTCCAAGCTGCGATTTTGGTGTTCCTGTCCAAAATCCAACATGTGTGGGCTATAGTGGTGAGAACTTTAGGCCGCAGAGCAACTGTTCCTGTTTGAAATTTAAAGTTTTCGTTCAACTCATTATTTGGCCCCCTCCATGCTTTGTGCTCTTTTATTTATCATTTTCTCTTTCTTCAAGAAGATTCGACCTTGAATCTTAGCTATAATAATGGAGATTGACTCCGTTACGAAGAATGAGTCACATACATAATGCATCAATGCTTTCGTTGGTGGCATTGAAAGTATTTGATCAAGTATAGCATAAAATTGTTACTTGTCCCCTATGACATTAATGTGTTGCTCAACACTAATAAAATCAACTTTTGTTATGACATTTGTGCCCTGCAAAATTAGGACTAGCAACAATAGGTGATAAAATGTAGGGGTGGCAATCGTGTCGTGTTAATCGTGTTCGTGTCGTATTTGTGTCGGCACCGGGTTCAGTTCGTGTTAGTCGTGTCAAATTTTCGTGTCAGTTGACACATGAGAAAAATTAGTCGACTTTTTTTCGTGTTGCCTATTTATAATAGTAAGAAATAACAAAATCTTTAAGAACATGAAAAAATTATTGATCAATTCTTACTAAAAAAAAATTTGTGTCGTGTCGTGTTAGGTTCGTGTTAGAAATTGCCACCCCTAGTGAAATGAAACTCTTGTGTGGAGGAAAACAAGTTTCCCTCCTCTCAATTCTTGCTTCAACAACCGGAGTACCATTCATCTCTTTCTTCTTCTAACTCAGCCTTTTTTTTAAGCTCTCTCATCCTTTTTTAACCCTAGTTGATCTTCATACACTTCTTTTATTGATAAGAGAACAAGAGTAATTTATTTGTTGTCCTTCACAAGTTTATACTTATTTGTGACCATATCATGGGTAGCCCCACTATCAAGTTGCCATGATTGCCCTAATAATATGTGTCTCGCTTTCATTGGTACCACATAACATAAAACCTCATATTTGTACCTCACAATTGAAAACAAAACCAACACTTAATTAGTCACCCTAATTTTCCCATATCATTCTTCCATGGAAATTGTATGGTCTTTGATGTTGTAAAGTTTTCAAATTCAATTTTTTTACCATGATAGTACTAGCCAAATTTGTACTAATGCTTCCATCAATAACCATGCAACATACCTTCCTTTTGGCATAGCACCTAGAATGAAACAAATCCACACATTATATCTTCCCACCTTCATATTCAGATTTGGGTGAACTTTTTTCTCTACGTAACATAATGGGGACCTCAAGTGTCCTTCCAAGTGGTGGACAATATGCAACTTTGTTTCTCTCATCCATCTTCTTTTCAAGCCTTAGTAACATACTATCAATTTCTTCTTGGGACTTAAGAAGAGCTTAAAATCTATCTTTTCTTGAGACATAACAATTGTAAAATCCTCTATCACCTCAAAGTAGTTCACAATATCTAAAGAGTCAAAGCCAAAAAAATGAAAACAAATTCAAGGTATTTTAGAAATCCTAAAACTTGAATTGACACGAATTAGAAACAAAAGAAATTACGATACAAATTTTTTTAAGAAATTTTACGATATAAATAACACAAGGAATTCAAAACTGCCACAAAAATTTGAAAATGAAATTTATTACATAAATTGAAGTCTAACACATATTTTCCAAAAAATGCACCTAAAAACACAAAAAAATGGCAAAAAATTGAAATTTCTGTAGAAAAGAAGAACAACACAGATTTTTTTTTTTTTAATATATCAGAAAAATGAATAAGAAGAACACAAAGATAAAGAATGAAAATAAAAAGTTAGGAATATAAAATTTATAACCTAGAGCTTTGATATCAAATAATGCAAACTCGAGAGCATGGACATTATAACCCACAAACACGATTTGGTTCGAGAACTACAAGAGACACGGCCTAAGATTCGACAAAATATTGAAATCGATTCCTAGAAAATAAATGTTTATATTATATAGCACTGATCTTAACTCAATAGATATTACTCACCATAAGTAAGATGATAGAAATGCCACAAAATTTGTCAATCTTTGATAAATTGGTTTGGAGAGGAACTTGAGCATTTGAGCTCTCAAATTTGATTTAAGAATCAAATTGTGTTAATTTCAAAGTTTTGGAGGCAGCTGTGTCTCATAATGTATTTATAGATTATAAAAAAAAACTTAAAGCAAATAAATCTTAGCCATTAATTTTAATATAATAGTTTGAAATTACAGAGAAAATTTTCGTAAGCCACAGCAGTGAGAACTCTAGGCCCCATCGCAAGGGCCTTTGTCCAAAAATGAAAATCTATTCGAGTACCCGAGCCGCGGCGGTGAGAAATCCAAGCCGCGGCACTGGTGTTCCTGTCCAAAATCCAACATGTGCGAGCCGTGGCGTAGCTGCTCTTGTCCAAAATTCAAAGATGTGTGGGCCATAGCGGTGAGAACTTTAAGCTGTGGCGCAACTGCTTCTATTTGAAATTACAAGTTTTTCTTCAACTCATTGATTGGTGTTCTCTATGCCTTGTGCTCCTTTATCCTCATCTCCTTTATTCTCATCTGTTATTGTTTTGATTTTTCAATATAGGAGCTAATTGATGATTACTACTAGATTAAAATCATTTAAAAATATGGATAAAGTTGAATATCTATCAATTAATTTAAGCACCATTACAATACCAAACCTTAAAATAAGCATATGTAAAAATTCTCATACAAGAACGTAGCTTAGGTAAATAAATTAAGGTTAAGTGTATCAAACAACCCAGTTACAGTGATCGGGTTTCACTTATAACCCCCCCTCCCCCGTGCTGCTGCTTTTTGTTTTTGTTTTTTTTTGTTTTTCCTTCTTCTCTTCTCTTCCAGCGCTTCTTCTCTTTTTTTTTTCCTCTTCCAATGCTTCTTCCTTCATCCTTTTTTTTTCCTAAAACTTTTTATTCTTTTTTTTTCTTTGTTTTGCTGCTTCTTGTTTTCCTTTTATTTGAGTTAACCCAAATTCTTTTCTTCTATTTTTTTTTTTTTTTTTTTTTTTTTATATAATGATATATTTTTTATGTTTAATTAAACATATGTATTTTTTTGTTATAATTAAACATAAGTATTTTTCTGTATAATTCATCCATTTTATACTTAATGAAAAGTGAAAGTTGTTAAAAAAAGACATATGTGTCATATAAAGGAAAAATCATACGTTAAATAAAAGAAAAAAATGTGACATCGTATGTATTATTTTAGAAGAAAAAAAAAACATATGTATCATCTGAAAAAAAAGAATATATGTGTCATTTGACTAAAAAGAACATATGTGTCATTTACTCAAAAAGAACAAAAATGAGGGTAGGGGATTATTTTTAAAACAAGTTAAACAAGGAGGCCATAAAAATATCGAAAGAATAAATTAATAGGTTGGTGTTGTACATGATAACTTTTTAGTTAATTAACTTTCTAAAAATCATATTTAAGTTTAATTTAAAAAAAAATGATTTTTATAAAGAATAAAATTGAAATTTAATTAAAATGAATAATAACCACTAAAAAATAGATCTCTCTCTATAAACCCTAACGTTTTAAATGTATAATCCTTGTCTTATCTCTACCTTAGGATGAATTTTTTTGAAAATATTCCAATATTTTGGTAAAAAATTTTACAAAATTAAAGTATAGATATTGATATGGGATTGAAATCAATTTCGTTCAAAATATCGATTAAAATATATAAGTATCGATTTTGTTATTTTTTTGAAATGTGGTCAAAAATTTTGATAATATCGATAAAAAAAACTTTGTAGCAACTTATCATGTGAAAGCAAGATCTTTTTTGTTTGTTTGAAATTTGATTTCTTTTTTTCAATAATCTAATTTAATAATGCAATATGACCAACATCAACATTCATTTTAAAATAAGTATTTTTAATATTATAGAAATTAGATTAATAAAAAAAAAATTATATAGAGATAATGTTAGAAGAAATCTACCGACCTATACATGACACATTAATAATTACAAATAAAATTATTACTACTTAATGTTATAACGTGATTATTGTCTCTATTGATACTGATGCTTCCAGAGCTACATAATTTGAATCAGCTAAACAAAGTGGTTTTAATTTAATATTATATATATTTATATTGCATGTAACTTAATACATTCAAAGTTGTGTTATATAACTTATATTTATATTTGTTAAATAAATATTATAGTTATGTTTCGTTATTATTATATGTTCATTATGTGTGTTATATATGCCATAAATATGTAATTTTAATGAAAAAATTAGTTAAATTATTGTATTATTGTTAATTTAAATATTTATTGAAATTTTATAAAATATTTCAAAAAATTTACAACTTTTATAATTTTCATAAATTTTCTTCATATTCATTTATATTGATAATATCTTTGATATTTTCGTAAATTTGAAGTCTTAATATTTTTGTTTATACCCTCGTCCACCGCTAATCAATTGGTACCTATTTTTCCTATGTTGGTTCTAATTTAATATCATAATTTATCAATTGGTTGAAACATAAAAATTGTGGATAAAAATAGGGTACTAAATGAATGTACTAGAGTAATAAATTAAAAATGTGTTATGATCTAGAGTAGTAATTAGAACTATTGACTAATTAAGTTATTAAATTATAACCCTTTAAAAACATGGGTAAAAAAGAATATCATTTGCTTAACTTATGTATCATTATTTTATAGATTGAGGTATTAATTTGAAATAAATTGGTGAATTATGTTGTTAAATTAGAACATTTTAATAACATGAGTAAAAAGTGATACAATTTGCTTAACTTAATATTACTACTTTATCAATGCCCGTATTTTCGGTGGAGTGTGATTGTTGAACGGCAAATTATCTATTCTAAATGTTGTTTCATATGTAACTCATTGAGTTCTATTTTTCAATGAATTAGTACATTTTGTATTTAAAAAATGTGTCTCCATTAAAAAATGTAAAGAAATAAAGACACATTAACATGGGGTTTGAGATTTTTTTTTTTTAATGCATTTTGAAAATTTGTATTCGATTAGAATTTTTAGTAATTTTTATGCACTTTAATTTTTTTAATTTTGTTTAGGTATATTCATTTAAATTTTTTTAAAAACCTATAAAAATTTACCTATATTCAATTAAAATTTTTTAAGACTTTTAAAAAGTCTATATAAGTTTAAGTATATTTAATTATTACTTTTTAACAAAAGTATTAGGTATTTAAAGTATCAATAATTTTTAATTTTTTTTTACTTAATTAGAGACTTTTGAGAATTTTAAACATTTTTTATGTATAAATAAAATTTACCACAAATAATATATTATTCCATGATATTTGTAGAGACTTTTTTTTAACTCTCATTCTCTAACCTTGTTCTCCTCCCTAGCCTGCATCTGAACATTGTCCTTTTCATCTACAGATATATCGGTCTCTTTTTGAACAACAGATATTGCATATTCGATTTCGAATTGGGTTGGAGCAAGCTCAAAAATAAAATTAATACTCTTTTATCTTCTCCTCTTTTATTTTCCTTTGTACTTGATATCTTACAAGTTTGTTAATTAGTATGCAATTGTTATTTTAATACAAAGAGTCTCTTTCTCTTATTATTTATTATTTTTTCATCTCAAAAAAGTAAAAGCAAATATTTTATTACAAAAATAAAATAATATATTTTTCAACTGTTAACGATGTCGTAAAATCATATATTACGAGTATTTTTTTTTAAAATTTATTTCTAAGAGTTCAACAATTTATTTAAGTTAATTAAATTTAAATTTTACGTGGTTTTTAATAATTAGTTATATTCACGTGTATTTATTTTTTCTCTATTATTTTTGGCATTATTGTATACTCAATTGAAAATAATTGCATCTTTGATATTTTAAATATTTTTTATATGTTATATTTTATATTTTGTTATTTAGTAAAACATAAATAATAAAAAATTTATTGGAATATAGAGTTAAATGTAGAAGTACTTTTAAATTTTACTTGTTAATATTTATCATATTGCATGAATCATAAGAACGTGAATATCTTGAAAAAAGAAAAGAAAAAAAAGAAATTAATATATGTAAAAATTTATAAATATCAACAATTATTTTTCTTTCCTGTCACTGGTTAATAATATATAAATTATTATTTTTACAATTAATATTTATAAATGAGAATTTTATTCAATAATAATAGCAATAAAATGTTATTATTTATAAGTACAAAATAAAAAATTTATGAATTATTTTTGTAGCACTAAAAAATTGTATTCTGACTTTAAAACTAAATACATAATAATTTTTAAAAAATTAATAAATTGTTTTTAAAATTTTTTATTTTAATTAATTATTTTTTAAAATATAAAATAAGTGTTATAAAAAATTAAAACCCTCCGTTTAATCGAGGTCAAAGACAATTGTCTCATCGTCTAAGGCACGAGCTGCCCGGTCATGAATGTACTTCCCCCTAAACTATTGAGGTTTCCAAACTCTATTAATCTGTTTAATTGGAACATTTGTAGTCTGCGGCAAAAAGAGAGCAATAAAGATGGTCATAATCTAAAAAGGAGGCCCCAAGAGACCGAACTTTATGTAGCAAAGCGTAGATAAGATAAAGATCAAGCTATGAAGAGGCGAATGACATACTCATACATCCATTCAAAGACTGCCCCACTAATCTAACCTCCAATGGACAAATCTCACTTGATAGCATTCGGTGGCGGAGCTAGGGAAAAAAATTTATAGGTGTTAAATTTTTTTATACAAAATATAAAATTAGTAATAATTATAGTAAATTATACTTAATTTAATATTAAACTTTTTTATTTTTTTTGGTCATATTATAATAGAGACATAAAATTAGCACTCAAAAAATATAAAATTAACACATTATAATTAACTTATAAAAAAAATTAAACAAAAATATAACAAGTTAATAAGTATTAGTATTATTCATGAATAAAATAAATTTATTAACTAAAAAATTTAAGTAAATAAAAAGCTCAATCAAATACATCAAAATTTATAGTTGTTAAAACTAAAATAAACATATAAAAATGTAAAATGTAAAATATAATTTAAAATTTTAAGCTTGAGATTATATTTAAAATTTTATGTTTATAAATAATATAATAATGACTAATAATAATAAAAATAACAAAAATTTTATATAAAAAATTTCAAATAAATTCTAAAAGATTATTAAAATAAAATGTTAAATAATATAATATTAGTTAACGTTAAAATTTAGGTTGTAATAAAATATGATAAACATAAACTTAAAAATTTTAATATGAAGCTTATCAATTATCATATACTTATTTTTTTAATTTTATTTTTATAATGTTGAATTTAAAGTTAAATATTTAAACTTTTTTTAAATTATTATATTTAAGAAGAATTTTTTACATAATATCCGATTATAATTTTATTAATGTTACTAATAGTTATCAAATATATATATATATATATACTTAACCACTTTATTTACAATTTATGTCATTTTTATCAATATAATTATTAAATATTATTAATATATATATAAATATGTAAAATTAGTCAACTAAGGAAAAAATATATAAATTAAAATTTATTCGCAATCTTCTGACCGAAATGCAATTTGTAAATGCGTTCAAAATATCCGATCTTAGAATGTTATGAAGGGAAATGGGCAATTAATATCACCCTCTAAATTCATGTGATGAGATTATATATATCTCTTAGTCCTCATCATATTTGCTGTTATCTTATTTAAGAAACTCATGAATGTTAATTAACTAGTTGAGTTGTTACAACTTACAAATTCACAGTAAATTAGTCACATATAACTAAAATTGATAAGCAAAGTAATGACTAATAAAATAAAATAAAAAGAGTAATGACTAATAAACAATAGTCAGACAATTTTGAGGAAAATAATACAAAAGTCAAGGTCTTCTTTTGATAACTTTGATGAATAGAAGCCAGTGTTATTGTAGCGAATGAGTATTAAAGTCTCTTTAAAGATTCAAATATAAAATTAGGGGTTTAATCCCATTGTTTATAAATTAAGTAATGTTATTTCTTCTCCAACTTCACGATGAAATTCATTTTTCACTTTATAATCACAATATGGTTTATTTTTATTGTTGATTTTTTTTCTTTTCTACATAGCAACATAAATCAAAAATATATTTTATTTATATTTATATGATAATTAATTGCAACCAGGCTAAAAATAATCAAATTTAAGATTAATATGAGTGAAAACTCTTTCTTTGTATTCACTTACTAATAATGGTAATAAATTAAAATGTGATAGTAATTTAATACATTGCGACTTTTAAAATAATATTTATCATTATGAAATTAAAAAATTATTAAAAGCAAAAATAATTCACTTTATAAATTGTGTTAAAGATTGTGAAAGAGTCATTATATTTGTTCCATTTCCATTATCCTTTTTATTATATATATAAAAAAAAATTCATTATCTTTAATTCTTAATTTTTAATTTTTTTAAATAATTTTTCAATCAAGTATATGTGATAACGATTTTTTATTTTTATTTTTATATTTTTAAGGAATCACTACAAAAATATGAAATGATCATAAATCTTTAAAAATAATATTTTTGAATTAGATTTGTGATTTCTATTTTTTTTCATTTTGATCAAAATTTTTTTTTCTAAAGAATAAATCAAGTCTTATAACTTTTATACATATAAATATTAAAAAAAATGATTAAAAATTTAAAATTTGTAAAAAAAAATATAACCAAAATTTTTTTTATTTTTAAATTTATTTGAAAAAATAATAGAAGATATTACCAAATAATTTGGAAATAATTTTTAATATTTTTTTTAAATTATCAAATATAAATCGATGATTATTTTTATAAAATAATTAAAAAATTATAAAATTAATTATTTAATTATAAATAAAAAAGCTTTTCATAAATCATTCATATTTTGAGTACATAGTTGATTAAGTTAAAATTTTGTTAAGATTATAAAATTTGAATCAATGAAATTATTTATTTTATGTATTGGATTAAATTTATATCATTTATTTATAATTATTTTTCTTTAATGTAGATATAAATAATTTTATTTTTAATTTTTTTAATAAAAAAAATATATATTTATTTTTTTCTAACACTAAAAAAATATATTTATTTATGTTATAAAAAAATAAATATATATATTTTGTAAGTGAGATTAAAATTTTATATATATATAAAAAAAAGGTTATTTTATGCCATTAAATATAATTATTCGGACCGAAACTCTTTTATTATTTTACTAAAACACTTAAAAATTCATGAAGATTGCGGTGCATCAAAATCAAATAGAGATGAATATAGACACACAAATTTTGAGTTCATACTTCCCACCGAATGCACTCAAATTTTGCATCTTTTTTGCATTCGCATTCGCATTCGCATTCCTATATCCATCTCTCTCTCCCCCCCCCCCCCCCCCCCCCCCCCCCCCCTCTCTCTCTGCAATAGTATATGAGATTCGTGTAATATTCTGATATTTCGATCTCTTTCTCTCCCTGATATTTGATCTGAACCCATTTCTTGGAACTCAAACTTTCCCTGATACGAATGGAGAACCACAACGCCATGGTAGGTTTGACTGGCGGAGCCAAAACCAACATAGACACTCTCAGCGATTCCGTCGAACAGTTGGAGAACCCAAATACGAATTTGAATCATTCCGATGAACATCAACAAGAAGCAGCCACAGGTGGTGGATCGTCCGACTTGGCTGAGCTGGCTCCTCCCCCTCCTTCTCCGAACTCTGCTCATCGCTCTTCCAGGACACCCTTCACTAATCTCAGTCAGATTGATGCTGACCTTGCCCTCGCTCGAACCCTTCAAGAGCAGGTTTTGCTCCCATTTTTTCTTTAATTTATGTTCTTGGTTATTAGGGTTGGTGTAGTTTCTTTATTGATTTTTAAGTCTACTTCTTAGATGGGTTCTTCTTGTATTTGTCGCTTGTTTCCTTTATTCGTAATTTTCTACTTGCTGGACTGCGAAGAATGTTGGGAATATTGCAAGAGTGCAAAAACTTTTTATTTGAAAGTGAAAGAGGTTCATATTTATTCCTCACAATATGAATACCAAGTTGTAGTCTGTTAGGTTAGTGCATGTAAAACTTATGACTGTTAATGGAATATTGGACTTTCAAAGTCTAATGTTTAATTACATCCTCAAGTTTCAAGCTTTCTGCAGTGGCTGCAGGATAGTTAACATCTTTGTTATTGCTATTAGTCACATTATTTTTATTTTTATTTTGGACGATCAAACTGTTTATTCTATGTTGCATGGACTTTTTTATTTTTTATTTTTCATGAAGTTCTTGAGTCCAGTGGACATGGTATGGGTATTCAACACTCCAAAATGGTGAAAATTTTAAGAAAATTGAAAAAACTAGGCTTGTCTTGTCTAAAAATTTAGAACAGAGCCCATGTAACATATGTTTTATTCTAGATTTTGTTTTCCTGTTATTTGTGCCTGTCATTCTTTATGAACTTCAAATTTAATGTTAGGTCCTGTTTGGTGTCTTGGTAATAGGCTTGGTTTGGTAGTGATGTGGCCTTTTTTTTTTTTTTTTTAAATTGCATTTTTTGTTGTTGTAGGGTCTCAGTTAACCGAATACCTACTCAACTGAAAAGTAAATGCTGCTACATGGCTGATTACTTAGTCATATTTTTCCATCCTTTTGATGTTGTCCTGGCAGAAAAGACTTTCTAATTGATGTTTTACAGTTTATGATTATTGTTTCACTACCAGTGTCTTGTTGATTGCTATTATTGTTTAGTATAAGGTTTCTTCTGAAGTTTGTTAACCTTGTGGTTCAATTGATTTGGTGTAGGAAAGGGCATATCTGATGCTACGAATGAACAATGAATGGAGTGATTATGGAAGTTGGGAAGCTGGGAGTTATGGACACGATGGCGAGGATGATTACAATGATTTTCATGATGACACTGATGTTGATGAAGATGACGAGGAGGAAGATGATGAAACTGATTTGGAGAACAATGAAGATGGATTTGATGTGCCGGAAAATAGTGAAGATGGAGAGGATAATAATCATAGTGTTGAATTTGACCCAGCTGATTTTTCCAGTGATGAGGCATATGCAAGAGCCCTACAGGATGCTGAGGACAGGGAAGTAGCTGCAAGGTTAATGGCTCTTGCTAGAATAAATGATGGTGAGTGACATAGTATCTTTTTGTTCCTTTCATATACAGTTTTGGAGGTCGTAAGATTTGAAATTGTTTGAATTGTGTTTTTAGGTGAAGCTGAGGATACAGAGGACAATCGAAGTCATTCACAGGTGGGGATTGCTATAGCTTTTGGTTTTTATGGTGTTTCACCAACATTCTATCTCTCTCTCTCTCTACCATCCCCCATGCACACACCCACACTCACACCTACACATAAATGTATGGCTGTTCAAACACATCACATTCTCATTAACTTGTACTTCTTGCTTCATAATTGTTTATTCATATGTGAATTGTCATTGACATATATTTGCGCATTCCATGCATGGCTGTGGTGAGTGATTCAATGACACTCTGTCTATATAAGAGTTAAGGCATGGTGATTCACTGCGTCCCTGTTCAAGACTACATGATTTGTATTGTCTCATTGTCTGTAGGAATGGAAGTTTTAACTTTGAGAATGTTGTGAGCTGATAAAGGTCTTGTTTCATTTGGTTGTAAACACTTTTGATTTTACTCCTTGTCTGTTAAAGTATACCTACTATTGTCCTAAATACAAAGGTTAAAAGAAGACTATTGTTTTAGTTGAAGTGTTGGATATAGCATCCCCTTGTTTTAGGTTGTAAATGTTTATTTGAGTATTGCATTTTGGTGTATTTATCTTATAGCTTTTCTATGGATGAAAAATATGGGTTTCTTGTTGAAATCATCTTGAATCGGACAAATTAGCTCTAAGATTAATATGGTCATAGAGTTCAGACCAAAACCCCCTAGGTTGCCAGAAAAGCAAATTAAAACTTTTGTTCTGGATGCTTTTGAGTCTGACTTGAACACTGTATCTTCACCTTCATGCAATTTTTTCGTGAACATATTTGATCTAATAGGACGGCATTAATGTGAAAAGTGAAAACTATAATTCTTTTCTAGACTTGCCTATTCTAAGCAACAGATTTCATGGGATATATTTTCTTCTCATAATCACAACACTTTTAATTCTAATTCATGGATATCTTCCCCAGTTTCTTTTGCCAGATAAGCGCAGTGTCACATTAATTTTTCTAAGAAGCTGATGGTATTAATGCAATAGGTTATATGATGGATTTGTTTGAGAATGCTTATCATTTAGATAGCTACACGAAGTGTTGCTAAGTCTTTCTCCAACTATGAAAAATATTATTAGGCAGCATTAACGCCCACATTAGTGTATATTTCATTTTTTTTTTCCTTTCTAGTCAAACCGGTATAAAATGCCTATTTGATGAGGCTGACTTTAAGCTCTTCAAATAATTAGAAGATAATGACTGCCGTTTTGTTTCCTATGTGTCTGTTTGGTTTCTGATCAAGGTAACGTAGGAGTTTTTTAAGCACAAAAGGTAAAGAAACCTTGGCTAAGGAACTAGGCAACTATGGCTCAGACCAATGTGTATTCAATAAGAAAGAAGAGGAATTCCAGAGAATTCGTTACAAATGAGCATCAAAAGTGTGTTCAATCCCCCATTCTGCTAGTACTAATAATAGAAGTTGGTTACCCAAAACTGTGTATTTTTGAGTAACAAACAAAATGCAAACAGCAAACTCTTAAAACATGTAATAAGACGACAAGGAAAATAATAAAAACGACAAATGGAAATAAAGCAATAAAACTAAATCCTTAGCTCAGCTTCTGCGTCACAAGGCAGCTCATAAACTGTTTGATCTACAGGAAACTTGGGAAGAGGTTGATCCAGATGAACTTTCATACGAGGTAAATTGGGTTTAAACTCTAAAAGTTCTATTGGCATGCATAATTTATTTCCTGTTTCTAAGAAAGTAATCAAATATTCCAGGAATTGCTCGCACTGGGTGAAGTAGTTGGATTTGAGAGCAGGGGGCTCTCAGCCGATACAATTGCTTCATTGGCTTCTGTAAACTACAAGACTGGAAGCAATCAGAATGGAAGCAATGATTTGTAAGCATTCATTTTATAGTCATTAAGCTTTTCTAAGAGTCATACAGTGTTCGATTTTTATGTTACTATTTCAGGTGTGTCATATGCCGGGTGGACTATGAGGATGGTGAGACCTTGACAGTTCTTTCTTGCAAACATTCCTATCATTCTGAGTGTGTAAACAACTGGTTGAAAATAAACAAAGTAAGCTTCTCAATTTCTGAATTCTCTATTTTGTCTCAAATCAGTGATCGTCTCTTCTAATGATTTTTGCGCAAAATAATATAGTTTTTATTTTCTTTGGTATTTGAGTTACTATGCGATCTGTTCCATGAACTTGATTTTTTTCTTCCACAATCAGTTTTCTTGTCCATGTTTTGCCCCCTGATATTTGGTCCCTGTCACCAGGCTAGACTCAATGAAGGTGTTTTTATGTGTATCGGGAAAGGAATGGAAGTGGGGAAATAAGGAGAGGAGAATTAGGATAGGGATCTAAAAATTGATATTCATTTAATCCTTTGGTCTGATTTTAACATTCAATGATATCTCACAATAGGACTCTTCTAATAAGTAAATAAATGATTGTACACGTACACATGCTTTAGAGTAAGTTGATCAGAGATAATAAAAACACTGAAGGAGCATATGATATTGCAACAAAATACAATTTTGGCATTGTAAAGTCAACTTTGAGGTTTGTTTGCTTTTGCTTTTGTTGAAAGTGATTTCAGAAGAAAGTGCTTTCAGGAAACACAAATTATATGAAAGCACATCTGTAAAATGTTTTTTTCCGGTTTGGTTCAAAAGCATTTTTTTTTGTTTTTGTTTTGTTATCATAAGAGTTGGTAAAAGTCAAAATTATAAGCAAAAAGGTGTTTGATTCTAGTGTATGTTGTTTCGAATTTCATAATTGGGACAGTAGAGCTAGTAGTGAAATGACTTGTTTGGAATGCAGGTTTGTCCTGTTTGTAGCGCAGAGGTTTCTACATCTGGGAACAGCGTATAAGATATTACCCTATTATTATTATTATTATTATTATTATTATTTGGTGGGGATGGACAATTGATAAACCATTGTGTATCAGTTAAGTAGATGGCAAGGATAATCGTCCTTGCTTTATCATGCACACTGTAATATGACAGTGGGTTATAAAAACGACTGGTCATCAGGTAAAATTGGAACTGTTGAATTAGATTAAAGGGTTATTTTATTTTTATTTTTGCTCGGAGATTAAAAGTTTTGTTTTGTTTTGTTTTTTTTTTTTATTGGCTTTTCATTGAATGGATTGTATAATTGGATGTATATTTTTTTTAATTACAAATATGCAGATTTCCATTGATCTAACAGTTTTTGTGCTAAAGCAACTAAGACATGAGAAACACTTTGTCTAAATGATATATATGGAAGTTCAAAGCTCACTTTTGGAACTTTTCCACATACCCAACCATGGCCTACGTGAGAATGCACACTTATAATTTAAGGGTAGAAAAGTCTACAGGAGGTTAAATTAAATGACACTTGTGTTAATAGATTCATGTCCTTAAACATGGGATAAGTGAGGAGGCCAACTATAATATTTCAAATGAAATACTATATGGGAAAATTATTGACAAAGACAAATTATATTTAGGAGATTAGATTTTGTTTGTTTGTGTCGAGTTGACAGATGAGTGAATAGAAAATTGGAAACGTATATATTTATTCCAGCTAAAATACTTGGAATAATTTTACCACTTTTGCTAGGAGTAGTCATTTTAGTGTTAGCTAAACGTAAAGTAATTACTTTTGTGCAACGACAAAAGGGTCCTTATTGGAGGCGAAGAGTGAGACATCTCTTTTCCTTTTTTCATCGGTTGAACATATTTTTAAGGTAGAAAAGTAGGGCAAATAAGGAATATACGTGATTGAAATTTGAGTTTGAACTAACTGATCTTATTCATTTAAACAAAAAAAAAAAGTTCCTGTTCTTAGGAAGTTACTTTTAAATAAATTCACTTTTAACATCGTAGGCATTTTCTGATAGAGATTCCATTCATTCATGGGACTGTTTAAAAGTGATTTTATTTTAAAGTAACATCCTAAGAAAGTGCTTTTAAGAATAAATGTATTATTTGTAGGGGTGGCAATTTCTGACACGACACGATAGCACGATCCGAACACGACAAGACACAAATTTTTTTTAATAAGGATTGATCAATAATTTTTTAATGTTTTTAAAGGTTTTGTTATTTCTTACTATTATAAATAAGTAACACAAACAAAATTTAAGTAAATTTTTTAATGTGTCAACTAACACGAAAACACGACACGAAAAATACGAATAAATATGATACGAATACGACTAATACGATACGATTGACACCCCTAATTATTTGTGCTTTCTGACACATCACATAGCGTCCTTTTTAATTCCTGAAAACATTTATAATAAATTTTTTATTATTTGATTCAGATATATTTACTTTTATAAACTCTTCGACATATAGAAACAAACATGTGGTATGTAATTACATCAAAAATACACATGTAGGATAAGAGAAGTATTCCACTTATATTCTTTCTCAATTAACCAACAGACGCTCTGAATGCTTTTTTATTTTTGATTTCTTATTAGTTTTGAATATATGTTGATAAATATTTTAGTATTTTTAAAAACATAAAAGTTATCATAATTCTAGCAAACGGACGACCATTAAAACCACAACAAAGAAAATTTTGGATCATAAATATTACTCTTAAACATGTTTTAAAATTAGTCCTATTTTTTAATACGTTTTTCAGTAAATTAACTGAAGAATTAAAAATAAATAATAATGAACAAGAGTGGAAAAAAAGAAAAACTGCTTAAAAAAAAAATCCAATGCGTAACTTTATATCATTAATGGAATTAAAAAAATTATTCATTATTACACATAATATTGGGTGAGATACACAAGGTTGACATTGAACATTTTAAAGCAAGCATACTAAAAACAATCTTCTAATTTTGACTAAAATCAAATGTGTAGTTTGTCCATGAGCATTTTCTTCTTCTTCTTCTCCTTCTTCTTTCTAAGATGTGAGACTGACTTAAACCCCAACAAAAGCTTTTTTGACTAAATTCAATTCTCTAATCACTTTCCTCATGTCCATTCTAGTCTGCGGTGAGTCCACAGAGCAAGCAAGTCCAATTGTAAGTACTGAATGTAAACATTCCTTCACTCTATTAATATAACTTGCCGTTCTAACATTTTCACTATTTGATGAGCTTGTTCTTCCACTTTCTTCAATCACTTCTCTTACCACTCTTGGGCCAACAATTTCCATTAGCTTTTCTGTTAATTTCATCTTTGCAAATTGATGGATATTGAAACCATCTTCAAACATAGCGTTTGTAGGTCTTTTTCCTATGAACATCTCTAGTATTAGTATTCCAAAGCTATATATGTCTCCTTGTATTGATACTTCTCCACCCATTCCATACTCTATAATGCAAACAAAAAAATGTAATAAATTGATCATATACAAATCATTTGTCTCAAATAAAAACTAAAATATTCAATGATGACACAACATTAAGGAAAAATGATTGTACTAGTACATTTGCTTTATAGTAAAACAATTTAGTCCGCTAGTTAGTCACTATGCAATTCTAAAAAAATAAATATTTTTGACTAATTAAATTTTGTTACAATTTATTGTTTCATGTAATAATGTTTGAACTATAATAATAATTCCTATATTTTCTTTTATTATATTATTTTTTTTCTTTTAATTTGGTGCCTTTATTTTTTAATTCTCACACTTTAGTTCCCATATTATTTATTTTTTTTATAAAATGGTCCCTTTATTTTTTAATTTTCACATATTAATTCCAAAATTTGAGACCAACTTGAAATTAAACTTCAAAAGTATAAAAGTTAGGAACCGAAATATAAAAATTAAAAAATAAAGGAACTAAATTGTATGGATACAAAGTAAGGGACCAAAGTATGAAAATTAAAAAATAAAAAGACCATATTATTAGAAAAATAAGAAGGGGATCAAAGTAAAATAAATTGAAATATAGGGTTCATTTTTTTAGTTTACCCTAAAATAATTAAATAAATATTTCTCTCTTAATTTTTTTTTTTACCCATTAGAAGTGTCTCGTTGAATAACTAGTGGATTAAAAAAATTTTGTTTCAAAATTAAACAAATTAGTACCACCTTTCATTAGTGAGCAAAACATTTTTTTTTTGGGTTCAAAATTAGTGAGCAAAACTGATGAAGTAACTTGTACGTACCTGGAGGCATATAGCCAATAGACCCCTTTAATCCAATGGTGTTGGTTTGATTTTCAGAACCATCATCATTGAGCCACAACAGTCTTGCTAGACCAAAGTCACTTACATGAGCAACCATGTCATTGTCAAGAAGAACATTACTTGGCTTTAAATCACAATGAACAATTGGAGGGTCACATTCATAGTGAAGATAATGTAATGCACAAGCCACATCAATAGCAATATCTAGTCTTTGAACAAGACTTAAATAAAGTGCATAATCATTTTGATTCTCCAATGTTGTCTCTTTATGCAACCACTTCTCTAAGCTACCATTTTCCATAAATTTGAGAACCAAAGCTTTGAACTCATCACCACTATGATTTGTGGTAGAACATACTGTTATAATACTCACCAAGTTTCTATGCCTAGTACTCCTTAGTACTTTACATTCAGCCGCAAAGCTCTTCAAAGCTTTTTGTTGCTCAATTTTAAGAACCTTTATAGCAACTACTCCACCTTTATCAAGCATTCCTTTATATACTTCACCAAAGCTTCCAAATCCAATCAAGTTATTAGGAGAGAATCCCTCAGTTGAATGATATAGCATATTGTATGAAACTCTAGGAAAAGAATATGAATCCAAATTCATCAACGTTTTGGTAGATGAATTTTTCTTTGGTTTTCTTTTCCAATACAAAATTGCTATCAAAGATGACAAGAGAAATAAACTTAAAATGCATATAACTATGATGATGAATTTGAGAGCTTTAGACAATCCTCCCCTCTTTGCTTTAATAGAACAAGTTGGTAGCTTTAACTCCTTGTTTCCTCCACAAAGCTTATCATTTCCCGTCACTAAAATAGCACTTGCATTTTGAAACACTCCTTTACTTGGCATCTCACCTACCAAGTCATTGAAAGAGACATCCAAATACTCAAGACTCACAAGGTTTTCCAAATCTTTCAGTATGTTACCCGAAAGATTGTTTCGAGAAAGATCTAACTTCACAAGGCCTTTCAAGGAAGCAAAAGAGGAAGGTATGTCTCCATGAAAAGAGTTATTACTCAAGTTAAGGTACTCCAAACTCACACAATCACCAATCCTTGTTGAAATTTGACCCATCAAGTTATTGTTTGAGACATCAAGAGTGTTTAGAGATTTCAGATTAACTACTTTCATGGGTATGTTTCCAATTAATGAGTTATGTGATAGGTTGAGTAACAACAATGATGGAAGATTGGTAAGTTCCTCTGGTATAGCCCCAGTGAGATTGTTTTTTGATATGTCTAGATATTGTAAATATTGAAAATTCCAAATACTTGTAGGAATTTTCCCTTCTAACATGTTATATGACAAGTCCAATTTGGCCAAACTAGAAAGGTTGCCTAAAGAGGAAGGAATTGGTCCAAAAAACCTATTAATGCTAAGAGTCAAACCTTGAAGCTTTTGAAACTTGCCAAAATAAGAAGGAATGTACCCTGTAAAGAGATTTGTATCCAAATAAAGTCCACTCAAGTTTGAGAACTTGTCAAATATTGTAGAAATATTTCCATACAAATAATTCCCACTAAAATAAATTTCACTCATTTCACTTGACAAATTGGATATAGCTGATGGTAAAGTACCTCCAAATTGATTAGAATCTATAGCCAAGATTTTCAAATGACTACAATTTTTCAAAGAAGCTAACCATTCCAAATCCTTAGTTGAATTACTTCCAAGATTGTTACTACCAAAATTAACCCACCTAAGATCCAAAAGATTATTGCCCAAATCACTTGGAATTTTGCCCACAAAATTATTTGCAGAAAGATCAAGTATTTGAAGCTTAGAAGCATTAGATAGAGACATTGGGATAAATCCAGACAGTAAATTTACAGCAATACCAAGATTTGAAAGTCTAGGAAGTGTAAAACCAATATCACTTGGAAGAGAGCCATCAAGATTGTTTTGTGTAGCATAGAAAGTAGTTAGTGATGATATATTGAACAAAGAGGTAGGAATAATACCTGAAAGTTTATTAGCACTAAATGAAAGAATTGATAACCTTTTCAAGTTGCCTATCTCATTTGGTATGCTTCCAACTAAATTGTTGAATGGAATATAGAAATAGGTCAAAGTTGATACATTACAAATAGATGGTGGTATAGGTCCCGTTAATTTGTTCTCTCCAAACTGAACTGTTCTGAGGTTTTTCATTAAGCCAATTTCAGAAGGCAATTTCCCAACTAGTTTGTTCCATGTAAAGTCTATGATCCTTAGATTCGAACAATTGAACAATTGTGCTGGAATTTCGCCGGTGAATGAGTTGTTTGAAAGATTAAAATGTTGCAGCCTAGACAAGTGACCAATTTGTGGAGGAATTTGACCATAAAAGGTGTTGTTTTCTAAAACAATGTATTGGAGAAATGTGAGGTTGCCAATATGTGGTGTTAGAGTTCCTTTTAACTCAAGTCCCAAGAGGTTGAGGCTTGTGACTCTTTGGTTTTCTTGGTTACATGTGATTCCATACCAATTGCAAAGTGGCATAGACTCATTCCAAGAAGAAAGCTTGTTGTAAGGATCTTTATCAATGTGTTTTTTGAATTCTAGTAAAGACAAATGGTCTGTCACATTTCCTAAAATTGCTGAAGTAGTAGTGATGGTAGATATGAGCAGAAGAATAAGCACTTTGAAACAGAGTTTGGGCTTTTGAAGTTTCATTGGTGTTTGATTAAAGAAAGAAAATTAAATGTGTAATGAAGAATATATTATTTAAGATGCAAAAAGGAAATGCTATAAATAAACAATCCAAACAAGACTAGTTGTTAAATATGTAAGTTGACCTTAGCTGTGGATTTGATTTTGGAAATATTGGATTGTCGGCGCCAATATATGAATGCAGAATTTAATTTGACTTTTAATGCTATTGGCTACAAGTAAATAATTAAGTGCAACTTGCAAATTAAAACTTTTTTTTTTTTTTCTTAATTATAGCATAAAAATATTATCTATCGATAATAATTGTCAGCATATAAATAATCAAAACTGTGACAAATTTTATCATATCTTATAAATAAGCACTGTTCTGATTGTATATGATATAATATGCCAGTTTTTTTTTTTTTCAAATTATAGGTTAGAACAATTTTTTTATTATTATTTATAGATAAATGATGCCCATTAAATTAGTTCACATGTGCCGTTTAATTCTTTAGATTAAAACGGTATTATTTAATCCCTCAACTTTGTAAAAAAAAAAAATAATAATTAAATGAAAACTATATTATTTTAATAATTTTTCTATTATAATGTTTTTTTATTAAGTGATTAAACGAGATTAATATACAACTCTTTAATAATGATAAAGTCACAAATAATGTGAGAAAAATACACAAAAATTATTAATTGTCATTATTTTATTTTAATATTTTATTAATTTAATTTTAATTAAAAAAAATATTTAAATAGCTTTATATTTAAATATTATTATTGCTGATATTTTTCATAAATAATTTCATATAAATTTTATTTTTATCTTCGTTCAAAACTAATATTTTTATAGCTTTTTAATTATTTTATAGAAAATATTAATATTTTAATAAAAAATTTATTAAAATAATAATAAAATTTATATTTTAATAAAAAATTATTAAAATAATATAATTTTTTTAAAATTTAAGAACTAAAAAATATTATTTTTAATTTAAAAAATTAAATAATATAAATAATTTAATCTAAAAAATTTATATGATATCTTAAGTTATTTTTTAATCAATTATATATTTATATGTTTGGAAAGGAAATGATGGAAAGGCACTTACAAAAATGGAGGATATAATAGTATTGACGTCAAACATATAGATGATAAAATATTTTGATTAGATGGTTTTTAAAATGGAATAAATATAATATAATAATTGACAAAATAGTCCAATCATTATATGCATTATTAAGCGCACAAATTTGACAAAAAGAAGTTTGATAAAATAATAATATACCGTTAAGTGTACAAATTTGACAAGAAAAAGTTTGATAAAATAATAATATACTGCCGAATAAGTGAATAAGTAGTCGGCTAAATTCAATTAATATTATTTATATAACTAATAATGATCATATTTTTGACGTCACTGCAAAATAAATAAAAATATTTTAAAAAATAATAAAAATAATACCATTAAAATTTATAATAATATAAATAGTACTAAGTATTTAAATCATATATTTTTACAATTAAAAAAATGACTATTAAATCATTTTTTTTAAAAGCTTGTTTAATTGACGTTATTCAAATTAAATTGCGATAATTTAAATTCATTTAATATTGAACGTCGTCTAATTGAATATCGTTCAATATTATTAAATATTATTTTTATTATTATAAATTTTAAAGATTTTTTTTTTTTAAATTTCCCACTATTTTATTTGTTGTTGCTTTATTAGTTTCCATTCTTCACTTCAATTTTAGATAGGATCTACAGTCATATACAACAATTTCAAAGTTATTAGAAAGTCCATTGTTCTTAAAAAAAAAAAAAATCTGTATCACTTGACTTCTAATTGGAGAAGATTTTACGTTAAACTTTTAGTTGATAGAAAGAAATCAATATGGAAAGGATTGAAAAAAATTTCAAAAAAATTATTTGTATTTACATCAATGCAAAATGTAGGTATAAATTTCATAACAATTGTTGGTATTTACACATTTGTCATGGTACCAAGCTAGTAAGATGTTAATAATTCATTTAAGTTCAAGATTATTTATAATTAAATTTATATTAATTTACTAGCTATTTAAATAATAAGTTATATGTTTACATGTTAAATAATTTTTTATGTACAAATTAATGTCTTAAATTAAATATAATGATAAAAATAGTTTCCGGATTATAGAAGACCATAATAATGATACAAACTCGGTTCTTAACTCTTACATAATCGTAGTCCTTACGTGTAAGAAGATATTTTGTGTTTATCCTCTCTCTCTCTCTCTCTCTCTGTTTTTTTTTTTTTTTTTTTTCAGTTATGTGTTATTCCTTACACGTACTTTTTTTTTTTTTTTTAAATAGCATCATGAGGTATTATATTAAGATATAAAACATAAATTCAATTAATTTTGATGATTATTAACGTAACAACTTAATTTTATAACTATAGTCATAAATTTGTAACAATATTTTAAAATTACATAATTTATTGATAATAATTTTTAGTAATTAATTACAGAAGATTAATAAAATAATTAGTTGGAATATACAATCCCATTTAACTCTATATCGATTAATAATACAGTTATCTATTTCTTAGCACTCACATTTCATCCAAAAATTGCTCATCTTTTAGTCTAAAACTTCCGTAAATATTAAAACAAATATTATTTTTAAACATTTTGTAAGTAGAAAGTAATTACACCTAAAAAAAAACTAAAACCTATAACAAATTCTTGCAAAAAAAAAAAACCTAACAAAATATGTTAAAACGGTCTGAAAAGTAGTTTGCAAGTGAAAAATGATGCCAGACATAAGATTAGATGAACCACATACCAACAAAATATGAAAAAATAAGCTTTAATTCCAATGTCCCACAATAATATTTTTCTACAATATCTCTAAAATTTTATTATATACCTCGTCTATGATATATAATTATCATTACTATCATCTTTTCAGTCTCCTCCTACCATTTTCATGACCAAGCTCAAAGGATGGGTTTTTGTTTTTGATGATATGTAAATAAATTAAAGTCATTTTACTCATATTCTTCTGCTTTTTCTTTTTCTTCTTTCTTTTTTGCTCTTTTCTCTCACTATTTTTCCCTTTAAGCTAATAAATTTTGATTTTTTATTCTCTTTACACTTGTATATTTAAAGAGATCACCTTAATAATAAGTGTAAGCTCAGAGCCAGTAATAAAATTAGGTATCCAAACGAATGCACTATGCATAAGATGTAAAATAGATGAGTTGGGTCGGATTCAACCCAATAAATGAATATTTTAGTTTTTAGGCCAAATTGTAAGTAGGAAAGTGATTAATATCATTTTTTAATTTTTAAAAATAATTTAGAGTATAATTTTAATAAAAGTGATTGAATATTTTTAACCTTAACATATAAAGTGAAAAGTCAACAAAATTAATAAATTCAACTAATTTGAATAAAATAAGCTTTAGATTCCAATGTCCAGGCAATAATATTTTTCTACAATATCTCTAAAATTTTATTATATACCTCGTCTATGATACTATAATTATCATTACTATCATCTATTTCAGTCTCCTCCTACCATTTTCATGACCAAGCTCAAAGGATGGGTTTTTGTTTTTGATGATATGTAAATAAAATTAAGTCAATTGTACTCATATTCTTCTGCTTTTTCATTTTCTTCTTTCTTTTTTGCTCTTTTCTCTCAGTATTTTTCCCTTTAAGCTATATAACATATATTGATTTTTTAATTAACATTTACACTATGTATATTTAAAGAGATCACCTTAATTTATTAGTGTAAGCTTACAGAGCCAGTAATAAAATTAGGTATCCAAACGAATGCACTATGCATAAGATGCCAAAATAGATGAGTTGGGTCGGATTCAACCCAATAAATTGAATAATTTAGTTTTTAGGCCAAATTAGTTAGTAGGAAAGTGATTAATATTTTTTAATATTTAAAAATAATATACTAGAGTTACTAATTTTAATAAAAGTGATTGAATATTTTTAACCTTAACATATAAAGTGAGTAACAAAATTAATAAATTCAACTAATGTTATACATAATTAATAATTATTGTAAATTATTATGACATTAATAATAATATTAAATAACTGAATTTACTATACATTACTAATTTATTATGACATTGAATTTCATAAAAAATCTATTATTTATTAATTGTTGTTTGCTTATTACAATATTATTGATAATTGTTATGTTTTAAAGAGATTTTTTTAATAGATTTATGTGGTGTTTTATAATGTTATAACAAAAAAAATTGATAAGTTACAATGATTATAAATTATTATGACATAAATAATAACATTAAATTAAATAAATTTACTATCCATTACTAATTTATTGTGACATTGAATTTTTGTTTAATTTTATCAATGTTATTTACTCTATTTTTTTTTTATGCTCTAAATTCTCTATTTGCTTATTTTATAATTATAATGAATTTTATGTGAGTCTTATTCTCTATTATTCATACGCTTAAAGTCACATAAATATACGTAATTGATGTACAAGTGATATATAATTTAAGAACAAGAATTGTTGTACCTACAAGATGGATAACAATTTCGCACAAAAAAAAATAACTTATTAATTCTATATTTTATATATATTTATTTTAGGCTTATGTTTTGTTTTCTGGTTATAAAATTAATTTTTTATTTACAAAAGTCAAAGAGTCACACATAATAAAAAGTAAAAAAATAAATTAAATATTAATAAGTTACATGAGTTAATAATAATTGTGAATTATGATGAGATAATTGTTGACCCAATTATAAATTTAGTTAAAATTTAGATGTCAATAATATAAATTTAATTTAATTTGTAAATTTTTTTTAAGATGGGGTTCATAATTTAAACTCATTTGCATTAAAAAAATAAGTTATATATATTTTGGACATTAAGTATATTTTTAATAACATCAAATATTTATTTAAGGGATATATTTATTTTCATGTACAAAATAATTATTTCACTTTACTAAATTTTTGAACTTCTATTTTTTTTTTTGGCTCATAATAAATTTATTAAATTTACTTTATATGAGGTAGTTTAGAAGTGTTAAATTAAATAAATTTTTTTTTATTTTATTAATCTTAAAATATATTTATTACTATAAAAGACAATATTAATTCTAATTATTCTAATAATAATAAATTCTATATATAATGATTTTATTTTGTGAATTACAAAACCCAAAAAATAATTCTATATATAATGATTTCATTGAATTAAAAAAATTCTCCAAATAAATAACTTTATTATGTAACCTTTATTTTAATTTTATAAAATTTTAAATAAGATATAAATACAATTTTCTTAAAGAATATGGTTATTTTTTTCCTAATAAGATATTATAACTTTTTTAAAAGAGAGAATTTATTTCACAACAAAACTTTAATGAAAGAAACATGCATCATTTGTTTTTTTTTTCCTCTTCTTATAAACTAAAAAATTACAATACAAATATTCAAATTATACTTGATTTTAAAAAAATTATAATAGAAATATTCAAATTGTAGACTATAGAAATATAATATGGAAAAAGATGGACAAACTTTGATTTATATCTAATATCAAAATCAGACAAAATTTACGAACACTATCTTAATTTTAAAATATGTAAATATATATTTATTATTATTATTATTATTATTATTATTATAATATAATAAACTAACTCTTATTTTTACACCTATTATTAATAAAACTTTATTTTTTAACAAGTGACTACAATAAATTATTAAGAATAAAATTTAATTTTTACCATAAAAGAAATTAAAATTATTAATATAAAATAAAATCAATAAAATAATTTATTAAAAAAATAATATCACGTGTATTAGCACGTGCTTCCATCTAGTTTAATAAATAAGTTAAGATAGATCAATCTATTTATAACGTAATAAATTTGATCTCAATTCGAACCAATTAAAAACTTTGAATTTTTGTTGGGCTCACAGATTATATTACAATTTTTATTAATGTATAGTATGTGAATTAATTGATTATAATATAACTTATTTAATTACAATTTAAACCAGGAGCGGAGCTATGTGAGGGGCTGGGTGGGGCTATAGTTTCGGTCAATTTTTTTACAAAAAATTAATTACGTGTATATTTTTAGCATTAAATAAATATTTTATTTATAGTAATATATTTTGTCTAATTTTTTGTACATATTTTGGTATATATTAACAATATTTAACAAATATATAGATAAAAATGACATGAATTGTAAATAAAGTAGTTAAGTATATACTTTTTTTTCATGTATTTGGTAACTATTAGTAACAAAAATGAAATTATAGTCGTATACTACATAAAAATTCTTCTTAAATGTGATAATAAAAAAAAAATTTAAATATTTAACTTTAAATTAAACATTATAAAATTAAAATTAAAAAAATAAGTATATGATAAGCTTCATATTAAAGCTTTTAAGTTTATGTTTATATGATAAGCTTCAAATTTTAACTTTATTTAATATTATATTTGATATTTTATTTTAATAATCTTTTAGAATTTATTTGAAATTATTTTTTTTATTATTAGTTATTCTTATATTGTTTATAAACATATACTTTTAAATATAGTCTCAGACTTAAAATTCTAAATCATATTTTATTTTTTATATTTTCATTTGTTTATTTTAGTTTTAGTTTTAATAACTATAAATTTTGAAATGTTTGATTGAGCTTTCAATTTACTTAAATTTTTTAGTTAATAAATTTATTTTATTCATGAATGATACTAATACTTATTAATTTGTTATATTTTTGTTTAATTTTTATTATAAGTTAATTATAATATATTAACTCTATATTTTTTGAGTGCTAACTATATGTCTTTATTATAATATAATATGAAGAAAAATTTAGTGTTAAATTAAGTATATTTAATTATAATTCATACTAATTTATTACTTTATATAAAAAAGAAATTAATTTTTAACCTTCTTAAAATAAAATTCTGGCTCCGTCATTTAAAACCAACCCATTAACTAAATAAATTAATATGAGTAAACTCATTGGCAACACAACCTAATTAACTCATTCGTTGTGTGTTGCGTCAAAAATTGCAAGCTAAGGCAATGAAATGATGGTATGCCAATTAAATAATAATAATTATTGCGGCTTCAAGTGGTTACCAAAAGGATACGTGAATGTTACGTTAGTGTGTAATGTTTATTTTAAAATAGGGTGGGTGATTGCACATATCTATTAACATTTGCAACTAGTCAATTAGAGACTAGGGCGGAGCCATAAATTTTTTTTGCAAGAGAGGCTGAAATTTAGGTTTTACCACCCCTAGAAATTTACCATTACAATATGAATTCAAAATAATTAAATCAAAATTTTATCTCTTCGAAACAATAACACAACACAAGCGAGAAACAGAGAAAAAAAGACCACTATATAATTAATATCAACAACATTGATGGTTAAAATCTTGATAGAATTGATATTTGTATAATTGTATAAGTAAAACCTGATAAGAAGAGTTGAGAAACAAAGGCAAAAAAGTGGAGTTGAGAAACAGAACAAGAGGAAGAAAGTCGTAGGGGCAGGGGAAGGGGAAAAATCAGGTAATATAGCAACAAGAGACAGCAGAGCCAGACAGCAGGGAGTCTTGGGGGGTGAAGCGACGCAGGGCAGCCAAGGAAAGCAAAAATTGAGAAGAAAAGGGGTCAGAGAGATGGACCTGTTCATGGGCTACAAATACACAAGGCCCGTTAACAAGTTTTCGGTTCATCCTAATACCAATCTAATAAATATTACAACACAGAATCAGTATTTAAAAGAAATACAGTATTTAAACTAAATATTTGAATATTTGATTCATATTTATAAATAAATAAATAAATAAACCTAAAAGTCAGCCTGGACTATAGCCCTCTCCGTGCCGCTAAGAAGCTCCGCCTCTAAACTGAAGCATTTTTAACAACTATTTTTTAGAGCAATTTAATTTATTTATTTAAAAAAGTGACAATAAGGATAAAACAGTGCAATTAGGTCAAATAACTATTAGATCAATTTTCAAGATCTTGTGTTAGATCATTTTTTTTTCTCTCTTAGTAATGAAATTATTCTTGATTTTTGGAGGCAAAAAAAAACAGTGCAATTAGGTCAAGTAATTATTTTTTTTAATTTTGACTTTATTATTTTTTTTTTCAATTGTATTGGACAAAGAAAATTATAACATTGTTGAAACATATTTTTAAAATAAAAACATTTAGAAATAGACAGAATTTTTTATTCTTTTTCTTTAAGAAAAACACAAAATTCTTTCCCAGTCTCACTTGTGTTGCATAATTAATTAAAAAAAATGATATGAAGACAAAATATTCCCTGAATTTTTTTTTTTTTTGGTAAGTACTCCCGGTAAAAGTTGAACATTCCACATTGTGGCTTTTTGAGTTCATAAAAAATTTGTGATGCAGGATGAGACCCAATCAAGCATCATTCACCTAGCATTTGAGCTACATGAAACTTAATCGACACAGGTCCAAGGACGGTGCTAGGAAAAAAAATTTAGGGGGTTAAATTTTTTTTATTTTATACAAAGTAAATATTAGTAGGAGATATAATAAATTATACTCAATCTAACATTAAATTTTTTCATAACATATTATAATATAGACATAGAGTTGACATATTATAATTAACTTATAACTAAAATTAAACAAAAATATAACAAGTTAATAAATATTAGTATCATTCATGAATAAAATAAATTTATTAACTAAAAAATCTAAGAAAATAAAAAGTTTAATCAAATACATTAAGATTTATAGTTGTTAAAACTAAAACTAAAACTAAAATAAACATATAAAAATATAAAAAGTAAAATATGATTTATAATTTTAAGCTTGAGACTATATTTAAAAATATATGTTTATAAACAATATAAGAATGACTAATAATAATAAAAAAAAATAAAATTTTTATATAAAAAAAAATTCAAAAAAATTCTAAAAGATTATATAAATAAAATGTTAAATAATATAATATTAGATAAAGTTAAAATTTGAATTGAAATAAAATATAATAAACATAAACTTAAAATCTTTAATATGAAGCTTATCATATATATACTTATTTTCTTAATTTTATTTTTATAATGTTGAGTTTAAAAATATTTAAACATTATTTGAATTATTATATTTAAGAAAATTTTTATATAATATACTACTTTAATTTTATTTATGTTACTAATAGTTACCAAATACATTAAAAAAAGTATATTTAACTACTTTATTTACAATTTATGTCATTTTTATCCACATATTTATTAAATATTGTTAATATATACTAAAATATGTACATAAAAATTAGACACAATATATTACTACAAATAAAATATTTATTTAATGCTTAAAATATATACGTAATTTATATTTTATAAAAAAAATGGCCAAGACTGCAGCACCGCACAACCCCATGTAGATCTGCCTCTGCATGGGCTTGACTACTCATTTGAGGTTACAAGTTGAGTACTTATAGTTATTTTTTTTTAAGTAATTCATTTTACTTTTAAAAATAAATAAATTTATTTTAATTTATATTATTATATTTAAATTAGAGAAAAATATTCATATGAGAAGGGATATCGTAAGAAATTGACTAAATCATTTTATTTGCTGCCATTTTCTTTACACAAAAATGTCATGCTCATAAATATCTCACTTTTTGGTTTTTGATTACATAACTTTTTTTTTGTTATTGTCTCTAGTGTATAAATAATCTATTTATTCAACTAATTTTATTTTTAACTCTCTTAATAAAAATTATGTACATTGTTTTTACAATATTAAAAAATTTATATTCATTTACGTTGTAAGAAAAATAAACATATGATTTTTTTCCGATGGATCAAAAATGAAACTCCGTATATGAAGATATTATGCTATGCATTTTTTTTTTTTTGGTTAAGAGAGATTATAACTATTTATTATAAAAAAATTATGTGAATTTAAGATATATCACAAATAACGTGGTACAATATTATTGATTAATACAGTCGCGTCTACTAAATTATAACAAATAAGAAACTGTAACGTTAATTAAGATAGTGATATATTTGTTTATACAACAATGTTTATTTATCATGCAATTTTATAATAATTATAAGAATTAAAAAAAATTCTTGATTAATTAAACACATTATTGACCCAACACTTTGATTTAATTCTATTAAATATTGCTAAAATTGATAATAAATAGCTTTATGCTCTTAAAAAAAGAAGTTAATTATATTTTCAAAAGTCAAAAAGTCAAATTACAGAATTTTATAAAATTAATTTATTATTTAAAAAAAAAAACTTGCATATAATATAAAGTATTTGTGAATATAAGATTATTGTGTTAAAAAATAAAAGTAATTAGTTTATTTCCAAAAAATGATGTGTGTGTGCTTTTCTTTGATTTGAATATAATAATATAAATTAAAATGAATTTGCTCCATTTTAAAAAAAAAAAAAAATTTGAGTTTTAAAGCCCTTTATTCATAACCATACAGAGAGATTAAAAGGGAAAATCCTGCACTCAACAGAGGTCTTAAAATATAAAAGTTTATGAGGAAACCATTATGAACATATATAAAATTAACAAACCAAGATAAAATAAAAAGGCAAAACTTACTACGGGCATAGTGTCATTACATAGGATCACAATCAGTACCTTGAAATTTCATACATATATAATATGCAGTTGCATCATGCATATGCCTCAAAACTGTATGGCCTCTAGACAACCTCAAGAAAAGAAATTTTGACTAGATGAAGCTCTTTAATCACTTGTTCCATTTCCATCCTTTGTTTTGGAGATTCCTCTGAACAAGCCAATCCTATTTCAATTGCACAACTTAAGCATCGTTGTGCTTTTCTACTTATCATTTGCACAGAGTTTTCACTTGTGGTTTCTAGTCGTGCATCTACTACAGTTAATGCTTCTACTTCTTCTAAGATGCGAGGGTCAACAATTTGCAGTATTAGTCCTTCAAGGAGTGTCGTCTTCACAAAGTTATGAATGTTGAGACCATCTTTGAACATTTCATCTGTTGGTCTTTTCCCTGTGAACATCTCTAAGATAAGAATTCCATAACTGTATGAATCCCCATTTTTTGTTGCCTCCCCACCAATTCCATACTCTGCAATTCAATCAGTACTTCAAATAGTGAACTTTTTTTTTCATGAGCATTTGGTTCTTGTTGTTAACTTAGCAATAAGTATTATATATGGCACGTTTATGATAATACATGATATGTCAGTTTATCATTGGATATACAGTGTCACGTCATTTGTGACAAATAAATTAAACCTTTTCTATCTTAGCATATACAATAAAGTTTTTAAAGACTTGGAAATAAGTAATTTAGTGAGTCACCTGGAGCAGCATAGCCAACAGAACCTTTTAAACCAATTGTACTTGATTGATTTTGAGAAACTCCATTGGTGTCTATGAGCAGTCTTGCCAAACCAAAGTCCCCAACATGAGCAACCATGTCACTATCAAGAAGAATATTGTCCGGCTTTAAGTCACAATGCACAATTGGTGGTTCACAATGATGGTGAAGATAATTTAACCCATGAGCCACATCAATAGCAATATTCAATCTTTGAACAAAATTCAAATTTTTTAGATGACTTTCTCTGTTTATCTTTGGATGCAACCATTTTTCCAAGCTCTCATTTTCCATGAATCTATAAACTAGAGCTTTGAATTCATTGCCATGGTAATCCACACTAGAGCAAGCAGTTATGATCTTCACAAGATTTCGATGCCGGATATTTCTTAGAACTTTACACTCAGCCATGTAGCTCTTAGAAGCTGTTCTTTGTTGCAGGTTGAAAACTTTTACTGCAACCACTCCTTGTTCATCCAAAGTTCCTTTATATACGAAACCGAAACTACCAACTCCAATTAAATTGTTGGGGAAAAATCCTTGAGTGGCAATATGAAGTGCTCTATATGAAACCTTTGGGAGATAAATTTGGTGTAAATTATCCCTTGTTGGAACAGAATGAGATCTCTTTAATACTCTTTTCCAAAACAATGTCACAAAAATTGACAAAACTGTTAAGAAAACTAACACAGAACTAATAATGATAGCTAGCTTTCGAACACGGGACATTCCTTCGTGTCTTTTAGCCTCGATCGAGCACTTTGGAAACTTGAGTTCCATAGCACCTCCACAGAGCTTGAAATTTCCCATGAGTAATGAAGCAGTTGAATTTTGGAACACTCCTTTTGTTGGCACCTCACCCTCAAAATTATTGAATGATAGGTTCAAATAAACAAGAAAAAGAAGCTTTTCTAAACCTTGAGGAATTTTTCCTGATAAGTTGTTCTGAGAAAGATCCAAGTTTGTAAGGCCTTTAAGAGATGTCAAAGAGGAAGGTAACATTCCATCAAATGAGTTTCCTTGTAGGTAAAGGTACTCAAGACTTGTGTAATCACCAATTGCTTGTGGAATTCTTCCCCTTAGATTGTTCCAAGATATAGCTAGGATTGTAAGAGGTTTGAAACTACCTGATTCTAGAGGTAAATTTCCTAGCAATGAATTATATGACAAATTGAGATATAACAATGAAGAAAGATCATTTAGTAGTGACTTAGGTATAGAACCGGTGAGTTTATTTTCTGCAATGTCCAAGTATTGCAAACTATGACAGTTAGCAATACTTAAAGGAATGGTTCCATTTAACATATTATTCCAAAGATAAAGTTGGACAAGTTGGGTTAGATTACCAATAGAAGAAGGAATAGGTTTAGAAAATCTATTTGAACCAAGAAACATCCCCTGCATATTATGAAACTTACCAAAATATGAAGGGATTGAGCCAGTAAAGAAATTTCTTGCCATATTCAAAGTACGTAAATTTGTGTATTTCTCAAAACCTAAAGGAATTGTTCCATGGAACATGTTAGTATCTAGATATAATGCACCAAGCTGACTCGACAAGTTTGCTAAAGAAGGTGGCAAAAGCCCAACAAAATTGTTCTTACTAAAGTCTAAATCTTCCAGTTGACTACAGTTTGTTAAAGATGTTAAAAATTCTAGATTGTTGGTTGAATTACTCTCAAGATTGTTTTCACTAATGCCTAATCTAACTAAATTTAAAAGATTTCCAATATTACTTGGAATTTTCCCAACAAAGTTATTTCTAGAAAGGCTTAGGACTTGAATGTTTGAAGAATTGGATAAGGAAATTGGGATATGTCCAGAAAATTCATTCTCTGAAATGGAAAACCATTCAAGATTAGGAAATGAGAAGCCAAAGTTGGTTGGAAGAGTACCATTAAGTCTGTTAACTACAGCTGAGATTTTAGTTAGAGATGATATATTATACAAGGACAAAGGTAAAACACCAGATAGTTTGTTGACACCAATTACAAGAACTGACAAGCTTTTCAAGAGACCTATCTCATTTGGAACACTTCCCTCTAAATTATTTGTACCAACAGAGAAATATTTAAGGGATGATAAATTTCCTATTGAACTTGGAACAGTACCTGTCAAATTATTGGAAGCCAAATCAAGAAGAACTAGCTTTTTTAAAGAACTAATCTCCAAAGGTATTTTTCCGACCAGTTTATTCCTTCCAAGTGTTACAATTCTGAGCTCAGAACAGTTAAACAACTGAGATGGGATTTTGCCCAACAAAGTGTTATTTGAGATATTGAAATGTTGCAATCTGAACAGTTGACCAACTTGTTGTGGAAGTTCACCAGAAAAGCTATTCTGTTGAAGATTGATGAACCTAAGGAAAGTGAGATTACCAATATGAGGTGATATTGATCCATGCAAGTTAAGACCTTGGAGGTCTAAACTGACTACTCTTTCATGTATTTTGCTGCATGTAATTCCATACCAAAAGCAAAAGTGAGTTGAGTCATTCCATGAAGTTAAAATTCCATGTGAATCAATAGTAATCTCTTTCTTGAATTTTAGCAAAGCTTGCTTATCAGTTTCATTGGTTTTGAATAATGATAATGTTGTTGGAGTAACTTTAGGTGCCATCAATGTGAAGCTGATACAAAGAAGACCCAGATAAAGAAATATAGAAAGACATGCAGAGAATTTGGTTTTATGAAACTCCATTTAGTTGGAAGATAAGATGAATTCTAGGAGGCTGGACTGAATTTGAGTTAAAGACTAAGTTTTGGTAGTAAAAAAAGTTTTTAAAAGAAATAATCACTGTGGACGCTAGTACTGTCAATTGAGACTCATGTCAAGACATAGGACTTGAGCAAAAACTAGGCTTCATGTGACTTATACAATGTTAAAGGTATAGACATAAAACAAATTGATTGAATTGGAGCCTCATTTGTTGACTTAAATTCATACCATAGGGCATAGAAATGAAGTTGGAAGAGTTCACACCAATCGTCTCCAATTATTGGCCACATAAGTCCATGAGGATCTTTTCATATTTTATAATAAATTGAAATAGGGTAATTATAATTTGAATGATATTTGTTTTTTGAACGACCATTAGAGTGACTTTAAGAAATTAACAGCAAAACGTTAAGTTACTAAACCTAAAGAGTAAAGCTAAATTTACACCAGATTGGATTATTAAGTCTATAAAATGCATTCCACAAACTAACAAAAAGCACAAAGCTAACAACGTGTGTAAGCGTCTTATAGGTATCATTACTCAAGCTATCTTATAAAGGTATCATCTTTTTTTTTATTATGTATATATATTGTAATATTAAGGTATCGTTAGTAACCATAAAGTTACTCAATATTTTACAGGGTCAAAAAAGAAAAGAAAATTAATTAAGACAATTGTGTCGAAATTTTCATTAGTAAAATAAAAATATTTTTTATCAAAATTTATTATATACATCAATCTATATAGTATAATATATATATTTTTTATTAATAAAAAATTTTACAATTATTTTATCCCATGTTTTAATTTTACATACAATAATAATTTAATATATATATAAATTAACCTGAAAACAAACAAAATTATAATTAGTACACAAAGTTCGTAATCTCTGCCATCATTAATTCCGCTAAATCTGCTAAACATTAAAATTGTCAAGAGAAAAGCATTAAAAAAAAAAAATCACTAACCGACGTACTATTGTTTTTACCTTCTTATTTTTTTTGTTTCTTATTATTTTGCTTTTTTAATAGCAATTTTCGCTTGACCACTGCACAATGCTTTTCATTTGACACTATAGTCATTTCATGATTAAATATGAATGTGTTTAAAAAGAAATCTGATTTGAATACGATTAATATTTATAATTCAATACTTATTTTTTTGAGATATAACATAATGATTTTATTATTTGACAATTATTTATCGTCAAGGTTATCAAAATTCTGATAAAATTTCTTCTTTTAAATTCATATACACAAAAATCATTTTTTTTCTTTCCCCTGTATAACTTAAATATATTTTAGTGGCACCAATATTATTACTTTAAGATCTATTTCCATCTATATTATTAAAGGGTATAAATTTAGTATCAAAGTATATAAATTTATAAATATATGAGTCAATTTTATTTAATGAGTTATCTTTTTAGAATGAAAGCTCGTTACTACATGAAAACTCATAAAAGACATTAGGCCCAATAGGTAATATTATAGATCATGATCTAGAACATAATTCTACAGTTTTCATTAAAATTACTAGAAAAATGTAGAAAAACAGAAATTAAATATGATCAAGAACACAATTTTATATTTTTCATTAAAATTACGAGAAAAATGTAAAAAAACATAAATTAAATAGGTAAATAAATAATAGCATAGAGTAATAAGTAGTATATGACGCCAAAAATTTTCCATTGTTATTATGGCAGTTGTCCCGAGCAATTGAAGAGACATAAGCGAGATTTCTCAACCCTTTTAATATTTTGAAATAACTATACTCAAGAAGAAACATAAGCGAGATTTTTAATAAAGATCATTTTATATATTTAAAAGAACTATATTATTTGTACATTTATAACTAAAATTTGAATATTAAACTTTTTACATATCGTTAGCTACAAACTCTTTATTAAACCTTTCTTAAAAACTCAAAAAATAAATATATTTTATTTAATTATTCAAAATATACTTATAAAATTATTATATTCCATCATCAAAAGAATATAATATTTTATAAAACTATAAGCACATCGCATGATAATCTTGTTTACGTTATTTGAATTATTATTTATTTTTACTTTAATTCAATATAATTATTGTTAATTACTTTATATGTGAATTGTTTTTATTAATTTTTTACACTAATATTAGTTATATCATGCAATGATAAATAAAAGAAAAAATGTTGAATCTATTAAATTAAGATATTTGTGTTATTTGGAGAATATTGCCTCAAAATAAATATTTATTTAAAGCCTATGACCTTTTTTTCTAATTCGCTTCCCACGTAGTTTTGAGAAAACATATTCACAATTTTATCTTTCATTATATTTAATTGGCCTTTCCTTTTTAGACCAATACCAACAACTATTGACACGTGCTTCTTAGGTGTCATGTTGACGAAGATGGATTTGCCTCCTCTGATCTCCTCCATTCTCAAGTGCCACTTAAATTTTGATTTTACTATCACATATGAGCTTTTACTCTATCTATTTCATTTGTTCTTACTCATAGAAAGTTGTTGTGAGTGGTGACTGGAGGGTTAGGCTTCGTGGAGTCATCTCTCTACTTGGAGCTTGTTTGTAGAGGTAATCTTCAAGTTCGACGACATCATCCATATTATATCCCTCATCTTTGATCAACTTCAATTGATATATATTCTCTTTTTTTTTTATTATCAATTTTTCCTTCTTCTACTCATTTTTAGTATTCACAATTTTTTTATATCTTATTCATTCCACTTTTGGGACATACCAGTCAATCTTGTTATCTCAATTTTGCTTTTGTGATATTGTGATGCAAATTCATGGGAGATGCTTGAAAATTAATGTGGGTGATCAAGCATCAAAGGTTGGATTAGGAGCATTGCATAGTATTAAGTATGGAGAAAGAAGAGAAAGAAAACAGGGCTACAGAGCATCCAGGATCGATCCCCCTCAAGACGGATCGATCCATCTCTGGCCGGATCGATCTCGCTTCAAGCGAGATCCGATTTGGGACTTTCTGTTGAAAAATTAGTGCCCAAGCAAGAAGACAGATCGATCCCCCTCAAAACGGATCAATCCTCCTATGCCGAATCGATCTCACTCCGAGCGCGCTCCGATTCAGAACTTTATGCTGAAAAAGTGATGCCTAGACATGAAGACGGATCGATCCTCTCTGGTCGGACAATTTTTGTTTTTCATGAAAAACAATGTAAATGACTTTTAAGGGTATGGGCTTTGTTCTAGGAAGCTAGGATTAGTTTGGGCATTATTGTAATTGTGCAAATGTGTTATATAAACACATTTAAGAGCTCTTAGGGTTTTTAAAAGAGAGCATTGTGTGCTTAAACTTTAAGAGAAGAAATAGAAAAGATAGGAAAAAGAAGAGAGGGATTTTCATCATTGTGAGTGAGGAAAGTTCTTGAGTGTCTCTTTGAGTGTTTTTCTTCCAAGAAAGTGTGTCTCTTCAAGCATTTTCTCCATTGTACTTGTAATCTCTAAATTTGAAGCTAGTAGAACTCATCTCCATTGAAGGGGTGAAGAAGTGGAGTAGACTCACCATATTGGTTGGGTTGAATCACTATAATTTTGGTGTGTTGTTTCCTTTTACTATTATTTATATTTTCTTGCTTTGACTTAAATATCTAGGGCCTAAGAGTGTTGTTGTTGGATTGATAATTTCATTGGGTGTTTTCTTGAAAATTTCTATCTTGTTTAGTTAAATTCAATAGTGCAATATCTAGGAAGTTGAATTCTAGCATAACAAGTGGTATCAGAGCCTTGTTTCAGCTTGGGTTTATTCCGTGGTTGTTGTGTATAAATTTTTTAGGTTAGATATTGTGGAGTGAAATTGTGTCTAGAAACAATTTCTTGTTATTGAATATGAGTATGATGGAAATTGAGAAGTGGGATGACACCAGAGACTTCCATATTTGGAAGAGTAATATGAAGAGTTTGTTATTTCAACAAAAGGTAGCTCAAGCTTTATAGAATCATCCGGAATATCTAGAAGGTTTTACGGACTTTCAAAAGAAGGAATTATTAATAACGGCTTATACCTCTATTTTTTGCATTTGCATGATAATGTCATAAGGGAGGTGCAAAGTGCAAAAACCACAAATGAATTATAGAATAAGTTGGATGAGATTTACATGCAAAAGATGATGTCTCGGAGGTTCCATTTGAAAGAACGATTGTTTGGGTTTCGAATGGATATGTCAATAGGTTTGGAGCCTAACTTGGCGGAGTTTCGAAAAATCTCAAATGATTTGTCAAACATTGGGGAGGGTCTTAGCAATGAAAATCTCGCCCACTTATTGTTACACAACTTGCCGAATTTCTATCGAGAAGTGAAGACGGGTCTTAAGTATGGAAGAGATGATATCTCTTTGGATATAGTTATTTGTCATTTGAGAGCGAGAGAACTAGAGTTGAAGATGGAGAAGCTTCATATTGGTGGGAGTAGAGATAGTGGTGATGCCATATATTTGAGGGGAAGAGGTGAAGAAAGAAACCGAAGTAAAGGAAAAGGAAAATACTGGTCAAAGTCTCGTAGTCCAAAAGAAAATTTGAAATGCTTCTTATGTAACAAAAATGAGCATTTCAAGAGGGATTGCCCGGAGATGGGTAAATACACCAAGGGAGGTAATGGTAGTGGAGATGCATCAGTGGCGGCAGTTGATGAAATGGGTTATGATAGTGCTGAGGCACTTGTGATTTCTTCAAGCAATAGTGATGGTATTTGGGTCTTGGACTCGGGGTGTACTTTTCACATGACACCATACAATGAGTGGTTTGTTGATTACAAAGAGGTAAATGGTGGCATTGTTCACATAGGAAACAATCATCCTTGTAATGTGACGGGAGTTAGGTCGGTAAGGCTTTGCCTCAATGATGGTTCAACATCTGTGATGAAGAATGTAAGGCATGTGCCGGCATTAAAGAAGAACTTGATTTCATTAGGTACTTTAGACAACGTGGATTATAGCTACAAGGGTGAGCATGGCCAATTGAAGGTGTGTAGAGGTTCTTTGGTATACTTCAAAGGTATACAAAGAAATGGGCTCTATTACTTAGATGCTACGGTAAAGACCAATGTTTCCACAGTTAGCTACCAAGAGGAGAGTGTCAACCTTTGGCACAAAAGGTTGGGACACATAAGTGAAAGAGGATTGGAGGAACTATCCAAGAGGAAGATTCTTGACGACGGTAAGTTTAATAAGCTTTCATTTTGTGATTATTACATTTTTGGCAAGATGAAAAGGTGAAGTTCACACAAAAAAAGCTCAAAGGATGTGACATTCTTGATTATGTGCATTCAGATTTGTGGGGGCCAGAGAGGACACCTTCGATGGGTGGTGCAAGGTACATTCTAACTATAATTGATAATTTCTCTAGAAGGCTATAAGTTTACTTGTTGAAGAGTAAAGATGAGACTTTTGGGAAATTTGTTGAGTGGAAGAAACTTGTAGAGACTAAAACCGGTAAAAAGGTCAAGTGTTTGAGAACTGACAATGATTTAGAGTTTTGCAATGAAGCTTTCACAAGCTTTTGTAGGGACAATGGTATCACCATGCATAGGACCGTTCTGGAAAATCCTTAACAAATGGTTTGGCAGAGAGGATGAATAGAACACTCTTGGAGAGAGTAAGATATATGCTTTTGATGCAAACATGCCCAAGAGATTTTGGGGAGAAGTCGTTATTACGGTGAGATACCCTATCAATAGGTATCCTTCAGTCCTGCTCAACTTCAAGATGCCGAAAGAGGTATGGTTTGGTAAACCTGTTAAATATGACCATTTACGTATTTTTGGTTGTGTTGCATATGTACATGTGAGGCAAGGGAAGTTCGAGCCAAGGGCATTGAAGTATATGTTTTTGGGGTATCCTAATGGTGTCAAGGGTTACAAGTTATGGTATGGTGATGCTAACAAATGCATCACTAGTAGAGATGTAACCTTTAAGGAGGATGAGATGTATATGGGAGGAGTTTTTGAAGAAACAAATGACTCATCACAAGAGTCCGGACGAGGGCGTGTTAGTTTTGAGGTAAAGCCATTGATGTTTAATAATAAACCCATGGGTGGGCATAGGCAACCAGAAGAGCCTACTATATAAGAACCTCCTAATGATGATGATCATGGTATAGAGATGGAAGAAGAAGAAGACACCACTGAGCCCGGGTCATTTAGGTCGGGAAATGATTACTTGTTGGTAAGATATCGGAGTCGACGCGTGACTAGAGCTCCAGAGAGGTTAAACCTTATTGCTATGCATTGAGTATGGAGTTAGAGATCTCGGGAGTTGAGCCAAGGTCCTATGAGGAAGCCATGGAAGAAGAGATGAGTTATGTATACAAGAACAAGACATGGACACTAGTTCCTCGACCAAAGGGTCAAAAGTTTTGGGCAACAAATGGGTCTACAAAGTGAAGGAAGGTGTGCCAAATGTCGAGCTAGCCCAGTATAAGGCTAGAGTTGTTGCAAAAGGGTTCGCCCAAATAAAAGGTATTGATTTTACTAAAATTTTCTCACCTGTTGTTAAACATAGTTCCATTAGATTATTATTATCTCTTGTTGTGCATAATGATATGGAACTTGACCAATTGGATGTGAAAACTACTTTTTTGCATGGTTACCTTGAGGAGGAAATTTTCATGGAGCAACCTAAGAGGTTTGTTGAAAAAGGCAAAGGTGACATGGTGTGTCTCTTGAAGAAGGCTTTGTATGGCTTGAAGTAATCTCCAAGATGTTGGTATAAGAGATTCGACGACTTTGTTTTGAAGATCGGGTTCAAAAGGAGCAAGCATGACAATTGTGTGTATTTGAGATGTACAACTAACTTTTCTACTGTTTATTTATTGCTATATGTGGATGATATATTGATAGCTAGTTGTGACCAATCTCAAATTACCAAGTTAAAGAGTCAACTTAGCTCGAAATTTGAGATGAAAGATCTTGGAACTGCGAAGAAAATATTAGGGATGGAGATTGTAAGAGATAGACAAAAAAGCAAGCTGTTTATTTCCCAAGATAGGTATTGTGAGAAGGTACTTCAACGATTTAATATAGTCAATGCTAAACTGACTACGACTCCGATAGCATCACATTTTAAGTTATCAGCCTCGGACTCTCCTTCAATGGATGAGGAGAAGAAAGAAATGGAAAAGGTGCCCTATGCAAGTGCGATGGGTAGTTTGATGTATTTAATGATTCATATAAGACCGAATATTACATATGGTGCAAGTTTGGTAAGTCGCTACATGGCTAATCCGGGTAAAAATCATTGAGAGGCTGTGAAATAGGTCTACGGGGTACAACTAGGGTTGGTCTTCTATATGATCAATCCAAGGAGTTGAATGTTGGAGTAATGGGTTATGTGGATTCGGACTTTGTCGGTGATCGTGATAAGAGGTAGTCTATCACGAGATACTTGTTTAGATTTGGTAGAAACTTGGTGAGTTGGAAGGCCAATTTACAATCAATAGTAACATTGTCTTCTATGAAGGCGGAGTTTGTTGCTGCAAGCCTGCAACGAAGGCAATAAAGGAAACTATGTGGTTGAAGGGTTTGGCTAGTGAACTCAGTTTTGAGCAAAAGAGATGATACGAATTAAATGGCGCCGCCATGAAAGCTCAACTCATGTCAAGAAGTGTGCTATGAAAAGGTTGAATTACCAGCTCGAACAAGCACGCCACAACACGAGAATATGTGCGTGAATAGGAGGCATAAATGGATTGCCTTCAAATGTCAAAATTCAGATTTTTAAGGCACGCCACGGCATGACATTTGGGCGCCGCGGCACAGGACATTCTGTTTTGGGCTAAAGAAACATGTGCGGTGCTGCATGAATTTTTCAGGCGCCGCGGCATAAGCAGACATGCTCGCTCTGACACGCCCAGCCTGCGCGTTGACACGGACAAGCGCCTGACACACACACCAGACCTTCGCGCGCTGACACCAGACGTGCGTGCTAACCCCCAATGTGCGCACCGCAGCATGAAGTTTTGGCCACCGCAGCCCGGCTATGGGTGTGGCAATCAGATCACCTCTCGATGCAGCACAAGTATTTCCCTACCGCGACACAGTTTAAAATTGTTGTAGTTTTGGACCATTGGATCACAATTCAATGGCTAGGATTTCTTTTCCATTTTTATGTTTCAATTGTAACTATAAATAGGCCTTTGGGCAGTTGATTGTATATATCATCTTTGTATATTTCAAAATTGAGAGCCCAAGAGCTTCTCTTGTTCTTCTATGAAACTTATCAAAAGAATTTGCAACCCTTTGTGGCGTTTCCCCTCATCTTGATTCGTGGTGATTAATATTCATGCGTTAAGGTGAGTCATAGGAGTTGTGTCGTTCGGTTTGCATCAAGAGAGTCATGGTATATTGTGACAATCAATGAGCAATTTGCTTGACCAAGAATTTTCAATTTCATGATCATACAAAATATGTAGATGTGAAGCTATATTTCATACGAGAGATGACTGAACATGGTGAGGTAGAGTTGGTAAAAATTCAAACGGATGATAACCTAGCGGACATGGCAACAAAGCCTGTTCCCTTGGCAAAGTTTGTGAAGTGTCAAATTTTGGTCAATGTGACCACCCTATCTAAATGATAGTGAAAAGGTGGGTCTTCATCAAGAAAGTTTGAGTTCCAAGGATTAGTATGAAGGTGAAGAATTGTGATATTCTGATGCAAATTCATGGGGGATGCTTGAAAACCAATGTGGGTGATCAAACATCAAAAGTTGGACTAGGAGCATTGCATGGTATCAAGTGTGGAGAAAGAAGAGAAAGAAAACAGGGCTATAGAGCATCCAAGATTGATGCCCCTCAAGATGTATCGATCTCCCTCTGGTCGGATCGGTCCCGCTTCAAGTGCGATCCGATCTGGAACTTTCTGCTAAAAAATTGGTGACTAGGCAAGAACACGAATCAATCCCGTTCTGATCCGGGACTTTCTGCTGGAAAAGTGATGCCCAGACATAAAGACGAATTGATCCCCCTCAAAGTTCAATCGATCCCCCTTTGGCCAGATCGATCCCACTACTAGCTCACTCCGATTCGGACTTACGGATTTCTATTTTTCACAAAAAGCAGTATAAATGATTTTTAAGGGCATGGGCTTTGTTCTAAGAAGCTAGGATTAGTTTGAGCATTATTGTAATTGTGCAAATGTGCTATATAAACACATTTAAGAGCTCTTAGGATTTCTAAGAGAGAGCATTGTGTGCTTAAACTTTGAGATAAGAAAAACTAGAAAAGAGAGGAAGAAGAAGAGAGGGCTTTTCACCATTGTCAGTGAGGAAAGTTTTTGAGTGTCTCTTTGAGTATTTTTCTTTGAAGAAAGTGTTTCTCTTTAAGCATTTTCTTCATTGTACTTGTAATCTCTAAATTTGAAGCTAGTGAAATTTATCTCCATTGAAGGGGTGAAGAAGTAGAGTAGACTCACCACATTGGTTGGGTTGAACTACTATAATTTTGGTGTGTTATTTCCTTTTACTATTATTTATATTTCTTTGCTTTGAATTAAATATCTAGGGCTTAAGAGTGTTGTTGTTGGATTGATAATTTCATTAGGTGTTTGCTTGAAAATTTCTATCTTGTTTGGTTAAATTGAATTAACAGCTTTCATTTTGATAATTTTGTCATTGTATTAGTATAGCACGCTTTACATTTTTCTTGAAGTTTGGTGATTTGCTGTTTGTTTTTCTTAATATGATTATATAATTCAACCGGTTGATGTCGTAAGGAATTTCCTTGTTTTCAACCTTTGGTGTGGGGTGGAAATATAAATTTGGGTAAAGCTAAAAGTACCTAAATTTGGTGGGGGTATGAAACTTAGCTACATCTAAAGCCTTCATATGTGTGAGTTCATCTTTCGATCAAGGAAAGGTCTTTTAGGTTTTGGATGGGGATGTCTTTACCTTTCCAAAGTGCATTAAAAGGTCTGAAGACATTTAATTCATTTTTTTCATAATCAGAGTTAGTAGTTGTAGTTACCAAACAAGGATTTCCATAAGGTGATTTTGGACAATTTTGCTGATATACAACTTGAAATCTTGCATTCCAACTATATTGTTTTGGATTGTATTCAAACAAAACTCTCTTCATTTAAGGATGCACCTGTGGTCTTCTTCTAATTAAGTGGTGGCGTGATTGCATGTAGAATCTTCCCCGAAAAGTTGTCCTTACCATCCAAGTAAAAATATTATTATGATTTACCCTAATGTGCTTCATTAACTATTTCTATATGGTCAAGTTTCTTACAAATGGCTGAGTCACAATTACTAAGTATTGTCAAATGTTGCAAAGAGCAGTTGTTGCTGTGTCCATCTCTACCTTTATCTCTTATGTAATATATTACATTTATTTTTGGCATTATATGTAATATATTACATTTACCTCTGCCATTGTATGTAAGAAGTTATATACTTTCTGTCATTATATATAACATGTTATATTTACCTTTACCATTGCATATGATATATTACATTCACCTCTACCATTACATATAAATTGTTACATACATCTCTGTCGCTGTATATAACATGTTACATATACCTCTACCGTTGTCTGTAATATGTTACATACACCTCTACTGAATATTACATATATCTTTGTCGTTATATGTAACATATTATATAACTATTAGACTAGGTAACCTGAGCTCTGGTAAGATCGTTGCAACTTCGGTGATGTCATCGGCAAAGTCGGCGAAGCTTTGATATATTTGTTTATTAGCCTTAAATGGTATTTTAATAATTTATATGATTTTTATATAATCAAAACTCACAATTTTAGACATATGTTTGCTAGTTTTGAAAAATGTTAGTTTATAATTTAAATGTAAGCTATTTAAGCCCAAAACTCATGTTATTTGATCTATTAGATGATAAGTAGTGTTATTTAGAGTTAAAAAAATGAGAAGAATTAAGACAAAATAAATAATTTTAATAATTTTTTTTATTAAAATATTATTTTTTAAGAGGCAATATTATTTTAATATTTTAATGTTAAAATATTACTTTAATTAAAAGAATTATTAAAATAATATATTTTAACTTAAATTGAATTTTTTTTAAAGCTAAATGATTAAATAACATCACTTATCTATATCATATATAAAAGTTTGAATTACACGTAATATATCTCGAACAATATTATCCTTATATTTTAAGCTGTTGACATTAATTGTCTGTTAAGAATATATTATCATATCAAATAAGAACTCTAAATATGATAATATAATAAAAATTATATCTGATAAAAAATCTAATAATATGATTATCACATCGAATAAAAACTTTAAATATTATTTTACTTTTACAATTATGTATAAGAAAATTAAATATGATAATTGTCACATCTAATAAGTATTTTAAATATTATTTTACTTTTACAATTAATTTGAAAGCATAAAAAAATTAACATTTTATTTATTTAAAAATGTTGTAGTAATTTATGAAGAAAAAATTAAAATAAGTAAAATAAACTATGTGTAAGGCATATATTTTAAACTAGTAATATAAAATACCAAAATTACATAAATAGTTAAATCTAAGGAATCTTTACTCATTAGGATCACGCTCCCTAAATTTTAAAAAAAAAAGTTTTTGAGTTAATTAAAATTTTATTAATATAAAAATTTATTAATCCAAAGTAGGGGTGAGCATTTTTTTTCAAAAATTGATCAATCAATTCGAGTTTAGGTTCAAAATATTACAAAATTGACATTGTCGATTAGGTTATAGGTCCGTAAAAAAAATTGACAAAATCGAACCAAGTTACACTTTTATATATTAATATCTTTTAAAATATTATATAATAAATGTTATAAAAATAACATAAAATAAAGTATTAATTAATATTATACAAATATACAATATAAAAGTCTTAAATAAATATGTAGCATATAGAATCATGATTTTAAATTTGGGAGGGTGAATAGTGGAGCATCAAACTTAAAGTGTCAATAATGAGATATCATTCTCATATGGAACATGTTGATAGTTTTAAATTTATCATATATTAGATATAAGCGAGGATAATAGTTCTTATAATTGATAATAACACATTTGTATGCTTTACTTAAAAAAAGTATTTGAATTATAAGTTAGCTAAAGGTTTTTGATCTTTTAAAACGGATTTTGTCTAAAATGGGCATATTTTTTAAAATAGTTTAAAAAAAGGCTCATTTATATTTTAGTTTAAAAATGAGCAAATTTTAATTGTCCAAACTAGTTGCCGGTTAAAGGCTGATGTTTTATTTCATTTCTTACCATAACCTATTTTCTTTTTTCTTTTTTCTCCTTCTCTACGCTCCCTTGTTTTCTCTTCTCTGATTTTCTTTTCATTTCTTCATTACATCAGGCGAAACTTTCGAAAGTGCTATTAATTATTTGGGTTGGATAAAGTAATGTTGCTTTTATTATAGGAAAATAGAGTTTTAACAATTATACTTATGCTTTAATACGAAGCATGGTGATGGAATATTATTGAAAAAGATGAATTGTAAAATAAATTAAATTTTCTTGATTATGCAGAAACAGTAAAGCAAGAAGAAGAAGAGAAAGAGAGGAGAAGAAGAAGAAGAGAAACAGTAAAGCAAGAAGGAGAAGAAGAAGAGATACAGAGAAGGAGAAGAAGAAGAAGAGAAAGAGAGAAGGATGAGAGAAAGAGAAATATATCAAGATTGACTAAAATATATTAAAATAAACCAAATTTAGTTTTAATATTTTTTTCAGTATATTTTGATATATTTTAATATAATTACCAAAACATATGTCAAAATATATAAAAATATACGAAATGGGACAATTCAATATATATTGGTATATATGTTAACATATTTTGATATATTTTGACATATTATATAAAAGTTGATACAATTATTATCAAAATATATCGAAATATATCAAATGGTTTAAATTTGTCCCATTTGGTATATTTTGGTATTTCAATATATTTTGATATATTACAGTCAAATTTTAATAGTTTCTATTATATTTCACTATAATTATCAAAACATATGTCAAATTATACCAAAATTTACGAAATGAGACAATTCGGTATATTTTAGTATATTACATTATATGTTAATATATTTTGATATATTTTGACATATTACAGAAAAGTTGATACAATTATTATCAAAATATACCGAAATATACCGAATGGTTTAAATTTGTCCCATTCGGTATATTTTAATATATTTTGGTATATTTTGATATATTTCAGTATATGTTGACATATTTTGATATATTTTACTATATTTTGACATATTATATAAAAGTTGATACAAGTATTATCAAAATATACTAAAATATATCGAAATATACCGAATGGTTTAAATTTGTTCCATTTGGTATATTTCAGTATATATTGATATATTTTAGTATATTTTGATAATGCTTGTATCAATTTTTATGTAATATGTCAAAATATAGCAAAATATGTCAACATATACTGAAATATACTAAAATATACCGAAATGTCTAATTTTGTATATTTTAGTATATGTTTTGGTAACTATACTAAAATATAATAAAATATACCGAAAAAATTATTAAAATTAAATTTAATTTATTTTAATATATTTTGGTCGATTTTAATATATTTCCCTTTCTCTCTTTCTCTTCTTTTTTTCTTTTCTTCTTCTTCTCCTTTTCTCTTTCCCTTCTTCTTTTTACTTTACTGTTTCTACATATTAAAGAAAGTTTAGTTTAATTTACATTCATCTTTCCAATAATATTTTATCACTATTCTTTGTTAATTTTTTTCTCTTTAAATTATTGATCGAAAACTAGCTACACTTACTATTAAGATATATAAAACTCAAAAAACAAAAATTAGATTTGTGTGTATTTATAACAGAGATCAGATATTGTCAGCTTAAATTTTTTTTTTTTTTTTTTTATTTATAAATATAACCTACTAATTTAAAATTTTTAAATTTAAAGTTAAAAATTATTCATTTTTAAATTAAAATATAAATAAATTTTTTTTTTAATTATAATAAAAAATATGATCATTATGGACAAAATTTCTTTTTAAAAATGCCAATATAAAATCAACTCAACTTGTAAAATGAATTAATAGCACTAATAGCACCTACTTAATTAATGTAAATGATGAAGTTTACTCGGAAGGATTTAGTATAGTTTCCCCACCAGCCTCAATCCCATTACCCGATCTATCGCCGTCGACCACTACTAGCGTTCACCCCGTCGACCAGCCACACATAAGCCGTCGACAAGTCATGTGCAACCCACTACAGTCGCTCCGTCATCGCTGACGCATTGTTCCACCGTGGGTGTCCTTTTTTCGCGATTTTTATAATGGTAATTTGTGCTGTGCAGGAGTGGATTTTAAGGTCAAATCTATTTTTCCTTGGGGAAAAGAAATAAAGCTTGCAATTTTGGACACAGGTAATGCTCTTAATCTGTGATTTTAAAGTTTAATTTTTTAACGATTCAAAATGCTTGCTCCATTGAAAAAATGTTCATGGTTCTGTCTTATGGACTTCCTAATATGTTTTCCCAAATACATGGTGTAAGACGCGGTGATATCAGTCCCTTTTTCCCTACAGGGTTAGTGTGAAATTATCTTAGTGTTTTATAGCTTAACCATTATCAAAGTCCAGATATTTTTCCCTAATGAGCAAGTCTGTATATTTTTCTCTTATTAATGCCCTAAGAAGTTTGCCCAAAACATGACATAATTACATAAATCCTGTTGACCCTTACATGATTATGGTGAAATTATTGCAAAGAGAACAGGGTATTTTTGGAGGGGAGGTCGCTGCCTAATGAGAGGTTCTTTAACATTTTACCTATGGAATTTCTTTCTTGCTTGTGTTCTTTGGTTATTTTTCATACGTCGGGGATAGTTTTCGCAATAGGGTTGTCATGCAGCAGGTAGAATGAATAAATTTTCAATATTACTAAAACTAAAGGCAACCATGGCCTTAACAGGTGATTATTTGCCCTAAATGAATTGTCTTCTCTTACCATTGTCCTATTATCTACTTTCCATAATTGCTTTATTGTGACTATAATCTAGTTAGACGATATTGGTCATGTTTGTTGATCATCAATTATGTTTCACTGGCAAATATTATGAAGGAAAACAACCTAAATCAATTTCTGCTTCGTGATAGACATAAGAATGATTCTAGATTAGCTAGTTTCTGCTTACATGGTTTACTTCACTTGAGGCATCCCTGTCAATTTTATGTATAGGTTAACAATTACAATAAGTGAGCATAAGATGTTTATCAGCCTGTCCATGGAGACGTCTACCTCACTTCAAAATGATTTATGTTCCTTTGGAATTCTCATACTAGAGTAATACTGTGACTGGTCAGTTTCACTGATCTTGGGAAATCATTATTGGTTCTTCTTAATCCGCTCAAACATGTCTGCTTGAAAATTAAGTGGAGTAGTGTTGCATCACTTCATGGAACTGAATAATGATTTTTTGTTTTGTTCGAAATATTTGAAAAGCCTATGTACTTCCATGTACTGCTAACACTTCCTCTAAAGTTTTATGCTATTTTTATTTGCAGAATGGTGCCGGCCTACTATTGTAGGCATATTTCCAAATTTATACCTTCACTTCAAGCCTTTTACTCATTCTTTTCAGCTGCAACAAGTACTTTGCAGGTTCCAGTAGATGACGTTGGTAACAGAAAGAGAGAACCTGACTTCGACTTTTTATTTAAATCTTGCAAAAAATTATACCATGCTAAGCACCTCCATTCCCTTCTTTTGGTGTTGGGAAAAATGGAAAGTATCTTTATTTCTGCTAGGCTCGTCAATCTTTATGCATTCCTTGGTGATATATCATTCTCCCGCCGAGCATTTGACCAGATGCCTAAAAAGGATGTCTATACATGGAATTCAATGGTGTCTGCTTATGTACGCAGTGGCTGTTTTTATGAAGCTAATCATTGTTTCCACCAATTTGTGTCTACTTCTGGTCTTCAACCTGACTTCTACACTTTTCCTCCAATCCTGAAAGCTTGTAACAATCTATCTGATGGTAAGAAGATACATTGTTCGGCATTAAAGCTGGGTTTTGAGTGGGATGTTTTTGTGGCCGCTTCCTTGATCCATATGTATTCACGTTTTGGCTTGGTTAATGTTTCACATATGTTGTTCTCCAAGATGCCAATTCGAGATATGGGTTGTTGGAATGCAATGATTTCAGGGTTTTGTCAAAATGGAAATGCAGCAGAAGCTTTTGATGTCCTGAACCAAATGAGGTTGGAAGGCAAAGCGATGGATCCTGTGACTGTCTCAAGTCTACTTGCTGTTTGTGCACAATCAGATAACTTGTTGAGCGGAAAACTAATACATTTATATGTCATAAAACATGGTTTAGAATTTGATGTTTTTGCATGCAATGCCTTGATAAACATGTATGCTAAATTTGGTAGCTTAGATTATGCTTTACTGATTTTTGATAAAATGGAGTTCAGGGATTTGGTATCCTGGAACTCAATAATTGCTGCATTTGAGCAGAATGGTGAACCGATAGCTGCACTTGGGTTCTTCAACAAGATGCAACAAAGTGGAACCCTACCTGATTCATTGACACTAGTGAGCTTGGCTTCTATCATTGCTCAAGTAACAGATGAAAAAAAAAGTAGGACTGTTCATGGGTTTGTTTTAAGGAGAGGTTGGCTTATGGGTGATGTTGTTGTTGGAAATGCAGTTATGGACATGTATGGAAAATCGGGTGCTATAGATTCTGCCCGTGCTGTTTTTGAAGGACTTTCTGTCACAGATGTGGTTTCATGGAATACTATGATCACAGGTTATGCTCAAAATGGCCTTGCAAGTGAGGCCGTTGAAGTATATGACATGATGAAAGAGTGCAAAGGAAATAATTCCAAATCAAGGGACTTGGGTAAGCATCCTACCAGCATATTCCCATCTAGGAGCCATAAAACAAGGGATGACAATTCATGCACTTGTAATCAAGGATTATCTCTATATGGATGTCTTTGTAAGAACAAGCCTGATTGATATGTATGGAAAATGCGGGAGGCTAGATGATGCACTTTCATTATTCTATGAAGTCCCATGTAAGAGTTCAGTCTCTTGGAATGCTATAATATTATGTCATGGAATTCATGGCCATGGAAAGCAATCTCTGAAGCTATTCAAAGAAATGTTAGAGGAGCATGTAAAACCAGATAATGTCACTTTTGTTTCTATATTGACTGCTTGTAGTCATTCAGGTTTAGTTGATGAAGGTCAGCGGTACTTTCATGTGATGGAGGATGATTATGGAATAAGGCCCAGAGTTGAACATTACGGTTGCATGGTAGATTTGCTTGGTAGAGCTGGACATTTAGAGGGTGCATATAATTTTATAAAAAGTATGCCTATGCGTCCTGACGCTTCCATTTGGGGTGCTCTTCTTGGGGCATGTAGGATACATGGAAATGTTGAGTTGGGAAAATTTGCTTCAGATCACTTATTCAAAATTGAGTCGGGGGATGCTGGCTACTATGTCTTATTGTCAAATATTTATGCAAATTCTGCGAAATGGGAGGGGGTGGATAAAGTGAGATCCTTTGCACGGAACATAGGATTAAGGAAGACACCTGGGTGGAGCTCCATTGAAGTAGAAAATAAGGTTGATGTCTTTTATACTGGGAATCAAACTCACCCAATGAGCAAAGAGATATACACCAAGTTGAAGGATTTAACTGCTCAAATGAAGAGCCTTGGCTACATACCTGACTACAGCTTTGTTTTACAGGATGTTGAGGAAGATGAGAAAGAGTATATTCTTACATGTCACAGTGAGAGATTGGCTATCGCATATGGAATTATTAGCTCTCCACCTAGAACAACCATTCAGATTTTTAAGAACTTGCGAGTCTGTGGTGATTGCCATAATGCTACTAAATACATATCAAAAATAACCGAGAGGGAGATTATTGTGAGGGACGCAAACCGTTTTCATCACTTCAAGGATGGAACATGCTCTTGTGGGGACTATTGGTGACACTGCTTACTAGTGAACTATTAATTTTGCTACTATTTTATTCCCTTTTGGATACCTTGAATGATAAGTTTGCAGATGGTCTCTAGCAGAAGCTTAAATTTGAAAGGCATAATGACTTTATTGGACAGGGCCATTGTGGGACGCTTGGAGGGCTGCAGGCATATCCTGATTTCAAAGATCATGATGTGCTATATTTACATTGTTTGAAGGACATCTGCGTTAGACACCAGTTATTTGATCAGGAAACACATCAGTTTAAGCTATTTTTTTGTTGGTGCTGAAGTTTGAATTGCTTAATTTGCATTTGAAGATATTTGAAAGGACCAAATCTACTTGGGTTTTGAAGAGAATCTAACTGAAGAAAACGAATTATTTATGTGGAATTTTGTGCCAGCTGATCATAGCTTCTCATGTTAGAAGGTTAAAATACCATCCATAAATGGCGGGAGATGAAGAGAGCTCTTGAAATACGAGAAATGCAAGATCCAATACATATCAAGCTGGAATGTTATGATATATATCAAGAAATCACACCGAAATATTATGTATCTCAAGAAATCAAGCCGTTAGCATTGGAATTTTTTTTTTCTCATGTAGCTTCTCCAGTGTGTGGGTCGGTACTGTTCCAGCCATGGAGCTTCTTTGAGAGGATGTGAGACATAGGGGTTCAGAGGAATTTTATTATGTCAGAAAGGAGACGTATTGTTGAGTAATATTGATTTTATGTTGGCTTAAATTTAAGTGAAGGCTCATGTTCATTATGAGGTTATTCTAGTCCATTTCCAATTTGTTATCACAAGTCTTCATTTTTGGCTCTCCAAATCAAGATTATGTTAGTTTCCCTATTTTGTAAGGAGCAAGTGCCACGGGGTTGTGTAAGAAAGAAATACATCGTGCAACTTCTGTAAAGTTGCATACTTTGTTGCAAGTTTGGTCTTACTGGGGCGATAAATGCCATCAAATTTCAACATTTATTTAAACATCTCATTATGGGAAGTTGCATTACTCTTGGGGCCTACGGAGGAGTCTACTGTTGACTGTGCAAACAGAAAACTCAGTTGTACGTGAAGCCCCTGTGAATCGAGGCAGGGATTTTTTGGCATTTTCCATGACAGAACAGTATATACGTAGTTGAATATGTATCATTGATTAGTTTCAAAGATGAGATTGGAATAAATCTTAGGTATCATAAATTATGGCTGTAAAAATTAATTTCTTAAGAGCTAAGGGATGGTGGTGACCATTGTCTTATTGCATAAATTATTTTACCAATTGATAATCGGAACGTTTACCACTTTAGTAGACTAGTTAATAGAGAAATAACATTTATGTTGTAAAAAGTATGACGGGCAAGAATAAAGTTGCTTAGTGATCAGAAACAAGAGGAGTAATGTATAACTCTTAACTTAAAACCAAGGACAAGTGTTGTTTTTTATTAAACAGGAACACACCTTTAACCATTCTCTTTTATTCGTTTTCAAAATGCCAAGCTACTTTCTCATATTTGCATATGATTGATTTTATCAAGGACCTTGAGTACATTTTGACCGATTATAATAAATTAGCGCCTATAATCGATCTAAAGGTTTAAGGTCGAAAAACAGTTGATGTCATCAAAATGTTGACATCTTGACAGCCTTTTATACTGATACCCTCTAGCTTATACGATAATTTTCCCTGCAACGTTGATTTTGCAGCTTCTCAAAGGTCTTAACAGACAAGTAACTGTAAATGCTGAGAGTGGCATTTTTATACAGAAATGACAGTCTAATGCGATCTCTTACATTCCTTCTTGACAAATGCAAATCTGTGTCTAATATTAAGCAAATTCATGCCCTGCTTTTAACTCTTGGCCTCTACAATGCAGACCCATTCGCTTCAAAGGTCCTTTCTTTCTTAGCTTTATCGGACTCCAGTAATGTTGACTACTCTTTTCTTTTTTTATCACAACTTTGCAACCCAACAATCTTTGATTGGAACACAGTTGTAAGGGGTTATTCCAAGAGCAGAAACCCAAATCGTTCCATATCCGTTTTCGTCCAAATGTTGCGAGATGGGTTCTCGCCAGACCACTTAACGTACCCTTTTCTTTTAAAAGCATCGGCTCGCTTACTTAAGCGAGAACTTGGAGATTCAGTTCATACCCACATTGTAAAATATGGGTTTCATTGTGATAGGTTTGTTCAGAATTCCTTGATTCACATGTATGCTGCTTTTGGAGATATTCGATTTGCACGTAAGGTGTTTGATGATATGTTGACAAGAAACTTAGTTTCATGGAATGCCATGTTGGATGGGTATGCCAAGTGCAAGGACATGGGTTCGGCTCGTAAGCTGTTTGATTTAATGCTAGAGCGTAATGTTGTGTCTTGGAGTTCTTTGATTGATGGGTATGTCAAGGCTGGGGAGTACATGGAGGCTTTGGTGCAATTTCAGAAAATGCAGGTTATGGGGACTAAAGCAAATGAAGTGACTATGGTGAGTGTTTTGTGTGCCTGTGCTCACTTAGGTGGACTGGAACAAGGGAGGAAGATGCATCATTACCTGGTTGAGAATAGGTTGCCGCTAACTATACAGTTGCGGACATCACTTGTGGACATGTATGCAAAATGTGGGGCAATAGGGGAGGCTTTAGGTGTATTTCGTGGGGGTTTGATGCAACATACGGATGTACTCATTTGGAATGCAATCATTGGAGGGCTTGCAACTCATGGGTTTATTAAAGAATCACTTGATTTGTTTGAGGAAATGCAGATAAATCGAATTGTTCCAGATGAGATCACGTACTTGTGCTTGTTGAGTGCTTGTTCTCATGGAGGATTTGTAAAGGAAGCTTGGTACTTCTTTAACTGCCTAGATAAACATGGGACAACACCAAAGAGTGAGCATTATGCTTGCGTGGTGGATGTTTTAGCACGTGCTGGTCAAGTGGAAGAGGCATTTAAATTTATTTGTCAAATGCCCATGGAGCCAACAGCTTCAATGTTAGGTGCTCTTCTTAGTGGATGTATGAACCATGGAAAATTGGAGCTTGCAGAAATTGTTGGTAGGAAGCTTATACAAATTGAGCCAGACCATGATGGTAGATATATTGGTTTATCTAATGTTTTTGCTATTTCCAAGCGTTGGGGTGATGCGAGAAGCACGAGAGAAGCTATGGAGAAGAGAGGAGTTAAGAAGTCTCCTGGGTTTAGTGTTGTGGAGATATCTGGAGCCCTCCACAGATTTGTTGCTCACGACGAAGCACATCCTCAATCAGATGAGATTTATGATATCCTGTGCTTCATCACTAACCAAATGAAACTCGATCCTGACTATGAAAAACACTACTGTGTATATGATGCAGAAGATTTGTAGTTGAGCCTTGACTGCTTGAGAGATGATGTTTTTGGAAAACATCATTTTGAAGTCCTTTTTGCCTTTTCTTTCAGAGCAGAGAGGGTAAAATGTGCATTTTAAAAATGACTCTCTGACTCTATTTTTCTACATTAAAGTGGTATCGACCTCCAATTTTTTGAGTGAACTTGCGCTTGCAGGCTAAGGGAGTATATAAGAGGCTATTTGGTTTTCTTCTTGAAATATTCTCGTCAATTTCAATGCTCAGACATACCCACATAATAGTTAATTATCAATCATTACCTTAATTTACATGCATCCACATAACTAAGAACCAAATTAAGTAACAGAAATCAGTCTGTATGAATGACACCGTTACTCCCTTTTATATTGCCTAGTTCATAGGAAAGAACGTACCTGCAAAAGTTTAACTACAGCTTAATATTCCTTTGGAAATCTATTACTCTTCATTGTTATATATATCTTTATGTGTATGCTAGGGAGCCACATAGTGAGTGAGTGAGTGAGTGAACGAGCAAGAGAGAGCATGCAATTAAAAGGTTGTTAGCTTTACCAGATATACCCCAATTTATTAATGATGCCCAAGTTCGTGTACATAAGTTGTCAAAGGCTGACTTGTAATTTTTGAACATTTTTTGTATCCTAATTTCAATAAAGGTTAATTTAAGACTCTTGGGTTCTCGATGGCTTACAAATTTGATTAAAGTAGAATTTCAATTTCTTTTTGTTCTTTATTTTGCTTAAACGTAAGAGAAGAAAAAATACTTATTTTTCATTATACAATCAATTGAATTTGAAAATTATAGAATTTTTGTTTGATGTTTTGGCTTACTTATAAAACTATCTACAAAAATAATTAGATAGAACAATTTCTACTTTTTTCAATAGATAATGTGAAAACAAAATCTAGAATCAAGGCACTTGAAAATTTTGTCTTTTTCTTAATCTTAAAAAGTGCATTTATGGTCATATAAGTTTTACAAATTGAACATATTGATAATTTTTTTCTTTAACTGTTATATTTTAGTTATTTGACTATTATAAATGTAAATATTTTAGTTATTTTAGATCAATTTTTATCATTTTAATTAATTAATTTTTTTAATATTTTTTAACTTTTTAAGACATTTTTTCTTTAAACATCTATCAATTTCATATTAGTAAGGTTGAATTCGATTTAATTTAAATTTATCTATAAAGAATAATAATTAGATGATCAATATGCAATAATTTAAAAAAAAAATGACAAAAGGATTACGTTACATGTCTTAATTTATTGAAAGAAAAAAAATTAAATTCTTAACTAGGCACAATTTTACTTGACAACACAAAGCCTATGTGTGCCTTTCTCATGTGATAAACAAAATTGTATTAAATAAAATAATACAGATTTAAGAAGAATATATATTTTTTGTTTTTATTACACCTTCAATACCAGTTAAGTGCCCAAAACTCGGCCTTTGCTCCTTATATCTCCACGTAAGAGATCGTTCAACTAAGTAGTTTGCATCTAACTCGCGTTATGTATCCGTACTCAATTATCCCACGCATATATTTTAGATTATATTATTTAATATTTTAAATTATAAAAAGTATTATTTAATTTTTTAATTAAAAAAATAAATTAATAAAAGATAAAATATATAATTTGAATAATTTTTTAATTAAAATATTATTTTTTAAATTAATATTTTAATATAAAAAATTAAAATAATATAATTTGTTTCTATTAATCTATTAAAAAATAATATTTTTAATTAAAAAATTTATTAAAATTAAGTATCTTGCTCTTAATTAATTCATTTTTTTAAAATTAAAAAATTAAATAATATTATTTATAATTTAAAAAATTAAATAATATAAATTATTTAATTAAAAAAAAAAAAAAAACACTTTTCTCTCTGTATAATACTGCAATTCCTTTTATAATTGCATATTTTAAATAGACTTATTTAAAAAGACATTTTATAAATCAATTCGTATATTTGTTGACACGTGGAAGACCGATTAAAAGATGACATGGATAAAGTTTATTGGTAGGAGATTTTGAGCTAAGTACATCCAATTCCAGATATTTTTTCACATTTTTTTCTTTGGGTCCAAAAAGGAAATGTAGTCCGTGTACGCTAAAACTACAAAAAATAATAGCCCCTCCCATCTGATCCTCATTCATTTTCTAAAAGAATAAACAAAAATGCACACAATAAGCCTTCCTCTACAAACACCCAATATTGCTGCTTCAATAATCGTCACAAAAAGATCAAAATTTCCCAATTATAGTTCGAGTCCAATAAGAAACAGAGTAATTCACAGTAATAATAATTCTTCAGTTGTCTCGTGCAAAGCATCTGAATCATCATCGTCGTCGTCATCATCTTATGGTATCACAGATTTTGATCTCTATGATCTTCTGGGTATTGACAGCTCTTCTGATCACTCCAAAATAAAAGCTGCGTACAGGTCACTTCAGAAGCGTTGCCATCCAGATATAGCTGGCCCTCCAGGTCATGACATGGCTATTATTCTCAATGAAGCTTACGCTCTTCTCTCCGATCCTTCTTCACGTTTGGCTTACGATAAGGTGATTATTCACATGTCTTTTGGTATAAAAACAATAATTTTTAACTTTATATGTTTGGAAAATAAAACAATTTTTTTTTTATTGTTTATACTTTAAAAAAACATATTTTGTGCTTTCTAATTAAAGAATAAATTATGTGTTTCTCTTTGTAAGCACTTTTTTCTGAAACAAGTTTTCGGCTAAAATCACTTTTAACATAAAAACAATCCAACTAACCATTAATCAATCACTTTTTTCTGTACTTTTGCTGGGTTGACCTCAAAATTTGAGCCTTTTCAGTTATAACATAACTACAGAAGGACATAATTAAATTGGGATACGACCTTTTCATGACTAATATAAATAGAGATTCCAAAATTGACAAATCACATATATAACATGGTTGGCATGGATTCTGAAATGAGATTTCTACTCTTGGGACTTAATTTTCTTTTGATTATGAGGAGTTGTTGTTTACGATTGTTTTCGTAAATTAGGAACAAGCCAAAATGGCAGAACTTCAAGGTTACACTGCAAAACCATTGTACTCAGTGTGGTTAGGATCAGAAAGTGAAGAGAGAGCTGTTTTTGTGGATGAAGTGAAGTGCATAGGTTGCTTAAAATGTGCTTTATTTGCTGAAAAGACTTTTGCAGTTGAATCTGTTTATGGAAGAGCCAGAGTTGTAGCACAGTGGGCTGATCCTGAATACAAAATTCAGGAGGCTATTGATGCTTGTCCTGTTGATTGCATTTTGTGAGTTTGTACTCTTTTTTTTTTTTTTTTCCTTCAATACTTGTTAGGTTTTGAGACTCCTAAACGATCTATATACGATGTTTCTACTTTACTAATTAAAATGCACACCATACACGAACGTTTTCTTATTGAAACAGCTCAACAAAGGCTGTATAGCTTACTGATGATTTTAGGGGCTGTATGCTTCTGCTCTGGCTCATTGTAAAAGTAGCTTTTTATAGTAAAAAAAAAACACTTTTGAATCAAACAGAGAAATGTTTACCACATGTGCTTTTGGACTTAGAATGTAGAAGTTTATAAGAATGATGAGCACTCTAATTTCAAAAGGTTAATCTAATAAGTAAAAATACTCATATTTCTTATAAGCTCTTTCATAATATTATATTTTATCAATGTGGGACAATTCCTCTAACATCTCCTCAAAGTGTGGGTCTTTGTCTTTTGCAAAGACCATTACTTTGTATTTTTAATCTATCTTATTGTATTCTATTCTATTTGAGTTATTTGTCTTTTTTTCTTTCGCAAGGCCCATTCTTTTTTTTTTTCAAGACGAGGCCCAAAGTATTTGGCCCATTAATAGATTAAAGCTCTGATACTATGTAGAAGTTTATAAGAATGATGAGCACTCTAATCTCAAAAGGTTAACCCAATGAGTAGAAATATTCATATTTCTTATAAACTCTTTCATAATATTATCTTTTATCAATGTGAGACAATTCCTCTAACAAGAAAAGCATACATTATGTTCTTCTTGTCAGAGCAAAAGTACTTTCATCTTAAACTATTATTGGCACAAGCCTCTTCTAATGGAAGACCTACTAAGTAATCCCTATAATTTTCTCAAAATAAAATTTTATTTCATTAATAGCCATTGAGAAGTTATACATTAAAAAAAAAGAAATTCTGAACAAGTCATATCATCATAGTTTATACAACAAGAAATTCAGTAATATACAGTTGTGAGACCATGTTGAAGATGCTTGCATTAGGACTTGAGATGCTTAGGCTGTAAAATTGAGCATGTTAATTTGAATTTCAAAATGATGGTTTTCTCTGCTATTCAATCCAAATTGAAAAATGCTATTTATCTTAATTTTGAGTTAAATCACAAATGATGTGACATAATATTATTGGTAAGTACAGTTAGATTCATAAAACTATATTCAATGAAAAACTGCCACTTTAGTTGAGATTGTAATAAATTTGTGATGTGTAGCACTACTCATTCAAATTAGGTAATAAAATGGAAGTAGAATTATGCATTACTTGTGATAGCTGAAAGAGTTAAAAATTTGACTGCTTTATAGTCTATTCAACCTCCTTTTTGTTTCATTGCCTACTGAACTGATCAACGTATATAGGACTGTGGAGAGGTCAGATCTTCCAGCTCTAGAATTTCTAATGTCCAAGCAGCCTCGTGGCAATGTCAGAATAGGCACGAGTAATACTGTCGGAGCTCGTGTCTCAAATGTTTTCGAAGATGTCAAAAAATTCAAGATGAGACATCAAGTTGCAATGGAGAAATCTTCAAAGCAGTACTCCAAGGTCAGTTCCATAAATGCAACAGCAAGGGTTTGCCTATTTGGGACATCTTTTGGCTTTTGCCTACCTTTTCTTGGAATTCTGTTAACTTGTATTGATAACATTTTTATTTCAGGAGACAGACATACAAATCGAAGCAAGAATATCAGCAATTCAAGCAATAAGATCAATCTCCAATTGGTTATATTGGAAAACACCAAATGCAGGTCAATCCACATCAAATTCTCATCAAAAACTTTTACAAACATCAGTCAAAACCAATGAACCTAACATTGACAAGCTTCGAGGCGCTGCTGCAGCCAGAAAGCAAGCAAGAGAGAGCTCAAAACCTCTCCATCAAACTCGATCAAAGAATTACATAGACGACGAGGACTACTGGATACCATCAAGTCTAGCTCCTTCAAATTCGACGCCAGAGAAATCTTACTCAACAAATGTCTCGAAACCTTCCACTACTAAACAATTTAAGGAAATTAAAGACAAAGATTATACAATCAACCAAGACAATGAAATGAATCCTGTGAGATGGGGGTTCCCGGTTGGACCGGCATTGATTGCTGCAGTTTTGGTTCGAATACAGTTGGGAGAAGAGGCAGTTGGTGGATTGGAACATCATATGGGTGGCTCATTAGCATTGCAAATAGTAAACAGTTCTTGGTTGCCAGTTATAATAGCAGGTATTACATGGTATATTATTGGCATTGTGGCAATAGGATTTGTACAAGCCATCAGAAAAAAGTAAAGAAGACGCACATTGCACTAACTATAAAGTACAAGATAATGAATATAGATTAGATACATGCGTACAGTTATATGAAAATATGTACGCAATTTTTTTTTTTTAACATTATTACAATAATTCATTCCCTTTCATTGTATTTCATCTCTTGTTGCTGTTACAACTTCATAATTCAGGTTGATCTGTCATAAACCACTTACAAAATTAGAGATGGTAACGTGACATGCTGTTTAAATTGAATTGAACCATTTCAAACCAAACATGTTCGGTTCGAGTAATATTTGCGGATCGAAAATATTGAACCATTGACTCTTTTTTTTTTCCCAAATGAAAATAAAAATAGTATACTTTTTTTATGTAATTGAAATTTTTAGTAAATAAGTGGGTATACGAATAGTGCCCTAAACCAACTTGTTTTTTTTTTGCCAAATCCAAGCTGACCTGAATGGTTTAAAATAAAATGAATAACCTGATATGTTTTGCACCGATTCGATCTTAACTCAAACAGGTTGAGTATCCGAACCGTCGGGTCAAATTGTCATCCTTATTAATAACAAAATCTTTTATATTATTTGATTTTTCATACCGTGTCTATAACTTTAGGTGTATAATGCTTACTATTCGTATCTGCCTAATAAGCTAGTTTTATAATTGCATTATAGTGCATTATGTATCCAAGATCACACTTGTCTCCCATATTAGTGAAGTTACATTTTAACTAGGTTATATGATTTTTTGTTGAATTTTGAGAATTGAACTTGAGCATCGAACGGAATGTAGAAAATATTCATTTCTAATTTGAAGAATTTCTTTCTACAAATTACAGTGCCAACACCTATCTATAAAAGAAAAGCTTCTGAACTGAATAACTTGATAGATTGAATTAAAATCAAGAATATTGAGAATGAACGACCTAGTTATTTATTTATTGACCCAAAATCAAAAAGAGCATTAAAATGGTTTAGTCTGCAGTTTCTTGTCGCTCAAGAAGTGCTCTATCAGTTGGAAAGCCTGCTTTGGGGCAAATAATGGTACTTCATGACCAGCTCCTCTAATGGTAACAAACATAAGCCCCTTGTATTCAATTGTCCATCCTCCAACCTTTGAGGAAAAAAAAAATACAAAGTTTTATTTCATTTTCCACTCCTTGAAAAAAAAAAAAAAAAAAAAACATATATTCATTTTTCTTATAATATAAATAAACATGTATATTTTTTACTGAAAGGATTAAAAATGAAACTATTTAAATAATTGAATCATTTATGTACCGGAAGGAAATTTAAATTTAATAGAAGTGCTTCTTATAGAAGGAAAAAAAAAACCCACTTTTGAATCAAATAGAGCTTGTTTCTGCCACAAGTTATTTCAGAGCTATAAAAACAAATTTATATTGTTCCATTTGTTCCGACTAATAATGGAAGCAAATATAATATGCTTTTTGAAAGTACTTTAATAGAAGCACAAGCAAAAATCCTTTAGTAATTGATTAAAAAGTTTAAAAAATTATTTTAATAAAAATTAGAGAGAGAGAGAGAGAGAGAGAGAGAAAAGAAGCAAATAATATTACCTGTTTGTAGCTATACCAAGGGGTCCAATCTTTAACCATCTTTAATCCAAGTTTTTTCAAAGTATATCTAGTTCCTGTTACTGGAATTCTTCCATCAGTGTCTCCACTGTATAGACAAAGGGATTTTATATTTATATATAAAAATCAATAAGAAATGAAATAATTGATTCATAAAAATAAAAAATGATTAATTTTACCTATAAACCCATATGCGGATACCACCATCTATAAGCTTTCTAATTGTAGGAAGCACTGAATCTGGTGCATCTTTCCAGAATGTGATATTTTCACTATTGAAAACCAATCAAATTAATCCCATAGTTATTTTTTTTTTATTAATTACTGAGAATTTATTAATTAACAATTTTATTATAATTAATACTTACCTGCAATGAGTCCATTTATAAGGAATTTTAGTAATATTTGCATGCAATGCCTTTTGAACATCAGGCCTATTAAAATAGACCTCAGCATAATTTGTAACACAAGGATCATAACCTGCTGGTCTCCTTAGCATCCCACCCTGCCAATACCAAATCTTGGTCATTTTAATTTTTTTTACAAAATCATTTCCATGCTCTAAATTATTAGTTAATTAGCAAACTCACATATTATAAGTATTTTACAATATAATTTGAGTTGTGTATGTTACTTATGTCTAGTTCAAGTTCTAAATAACTCATTTTTGGAGATGTGACAAAAAAAAGTCTCAAAATTGCTTGTGCATCCCTTTTACACAAGTCTAAGTAGAATGTATTTGGTTCATTTATATGGGGGAAAAAAAAAAAACTTACATTAAATAATTTATATTAATTAAATAAACTATATAAAAGAAAAGAACTCACAGTTTTTGAAAACCAATGAGGAAGAGGCCTTGAGACAGTGGTATTGGTACTGACACATCTAGGGGTGTATAAGCTGTACATGTCAATGATCTTGTAAACATCATAGTACTTATCAAGCAATGTATCACACTGTTTTGTTACATTTGCTTCACTGAAATTGCAATTGATCTTAATATCATTATATAACCCATCTGATATTACTGCATGATCCCAAGCATAATCAATCATGCCCTTTTGATCTGTTTCATCATCCATTAGTGCATTACCTATCTGCATTATAATTAGTATTATATTCTTAATCAGCAAAAATGATTTATCAAAATTTTCTTTAATTTTGTTTCTTAATTAATGTAAATCACAAGGCTTTTACAGATCATACAAAGAAAGACATTCATTTTCAACACTCAAGCATGGGGAAAAATATGAATAAATCATAGATTGGTTTTCAAGATTTGATGAAAAATGTTAAAAGAAATGCATACATATTTCATTTTCACTTAAATTCTCAAAACCTGCTTTTAGAAGTTAGCTCACCATAAACCCTTTGAAATTGATATAATCTGCCTTCGAAACAACCTTGTTCTTGTCAAAAATGAGCTCCGAAAGTTGTGGAACATAATGCCCTGAAGAAGTACACTAGTACTTAATTAGCATATTAAATTTAAAGATTAGTGCTATAAAATTGTTGTATGCATACGGTGATATGTCAGTTATTAATTTTATATAAAGATAAAAAAATTGTGAAACCACATAATAAAAGGAAGCAAATTAAATTGTAATATGTGAACTGATATATGCTTCAAGTTGTGATAAAAAATATTATTTTAAATTTATTAAAAAGGAGGGATATATACCATATATGCTAAACCCATCAAGTTTGATTTTTACCCAGATATTAAATTTATATCTATTTAAACTCTTATATTTTTTTACTACACACTCTTTCCTTTATTGGAGGTCTTTATAATTTGAGTTTTTCACTCTTCTTTCTGTTTCTCTCAGCACACACATCAATATCCATATATGTATACAATTATATACAATATATATATATATATATATAACATTGTTGGATATATATACAACAGTTGCTTATACTAATTAATAGGTTCCTAAGTGAGACGCCAACCAAAAGGGTTCATTTGTGAAATAAAAAAAAAAAAAAGTTTTAATTTTGTTAATTAGTACCTGCATAGCTTTCTCCGGCAATGTAGAAATCAAGCGACTTGTATTGTGGAAATCTTCGAAACCAGTTGACCAGAAATGTATATGAATCACTTGCTAAAATTGATTGGGTACAAAAATAAGAGTGAGAAGAAATGACCAAATTAATTAAAGATATAATTTTGTATTTTTTTTTCATAAGAATATATATTTTTATATTTATTATATAGGTATTGATCCTAAGATATATATATAAAAAAATATTAAAAGCTATTGATGAATAGAATAATTTTATTGTGAACGTGATTAGAATTACCAGTGACATTGTCCCCAAGCTCCTTCAAGTCATTGCTGGTATTTGAATAAGAAAACCCAACTCCAACAGGAGACTCTAAAAACAAGAGATTGGCAGCTACAAAAACCAAAAAAATGATTAAGAAAAGCATATATACTACATTAGTACATAATTAATGTAATAACTTTCCTTTTTCTTTCTTGCATATAACTAAGGTTATAAACTTAAATTAATTTCAAAAAATAACACTTGTATATTTATCAAATTAATTTATTCAAATATTCATGCATGCAAACTCCAAAATGGACAACGAGAAAAAGGTAAAATTAAAGGAAAGAATAATAAATAAAAAAAAATGTTATTTAAAAATTGATTATAATTGAGATCAGTAAAGAATATTTAATTACCATAGTTCCAAGAATAAGGATTGAATTTTAGCTTTGGTTTGCTGCCTTGTTGAGGGAAAAATGGGCCAAGCTCTTCTGCTGCTCCGTATCCAACTGAGGAACATCCAGGGCCTGAAATAATGTTACCATGAAAAATTAAATATTAAATCGGTCATTTTCTGTCGATTAGCTATTGCTAAGTAAATATAGGTTAAATTAGAGTTAAGAGAAAAATTGCACATTTTAGTTTTATATGAGTCTAAAATTAATTGAAATTTCCATCAAATGAATATTTAAGCAATTAAAAAGTCAGCAAAGTAAGAACCAAAACTGACTTGGTCAATCCTTCTTTTTCATTTTCAATTTTTTTTTTTTAAATTTGTATCTTTTTATTGATGTTGAGGATATTAATGAACTAAATATTTCGAAATTTTTTCTTAACTTCTTATATTAGTTATTAATTAATTGTTTTATAGTGCAATTACAGTGTTGTATATATTTAGGTGGGTCAATTCAGTGTGAGAGGTAGAATATTATTTTAAAAAAATATTTATCTAAAATCATATTTACATCCCTGCAAGATATATTAAACAAGATGCCAAACAAATAAGACAGGATCCTAGCAATCTATTTATTCTTGTTGTTAAAAGAATCTTATTGTTATTTTAAAAAAAAATCTTATTATTTTGATAAGGAAGTTATAACTACAGAATCTATGTGCATAATTCTCTAACGAAAAAATATTATGCTCCTGATTTTATGCATATATTTATGTACTATTAATTATACCAATTTCAAAATTGAATAATTTGTCTTCAACCTAGCTGAGAATAATTGAAATGTAGTCTATTTGGTACGTAGTAATTAGGAAAAATAACAAAACTAGCACCTTTTAAATTTGTAATAACAAAACTAGCACTTTTGTGTTCAAAGTTATATTTTCACAATTAAAAAAAATGATTAATATGTCAAAAAATCAAATAATATTGAACAGTAAATCATAATTACTAGCTACATTGTACTAACTAAATCATCCCTATTTTTTGAAAATTAATGTTAATATTGTCCCTAGGTGTAGTTCAAAAAGCTCACCCCTGTTTAGTATTGAATTGCATAAAAAAATCTGTGTATATTTATTGAAATAATTTTTTTTTTAATGAAATAAGACTATTGATGCGTTACTCTAATATAAAGTATTAGGCTAAAATATAGAAGTAATTAAGCGGCATACAAAATTATTAGAAAGTTAATTTTCAACTCTCTATACTCTTAATTATCATTTATTATTTTTCCATGCAAGAGAAGAAATACCACCAAAATTATTCATAGACAGACTATGGCACTCTTAATTCTTAAAGTCAATGAAGAAGCTAGGCAATTATATATATTATTAACAAATTATCATGACAAATAAATATCAAAATATTACCCATTGCTTGAAATTCAAGAATATACTGAATGATGTTCACTTTATCAGCTCTTTTATATAATGAACAAAATTTTTGTTCATGGAATAAAAAAATTAATCAATATATGATGAGTTAAATGGCAATTTCGGAGTCATCAACACAATTTTGACATGATAAACATTTATTTGATTGAAAATTAATTACTATTTTTGTCAACAAATACTATTGTCACTTGATGAAGGTGTTATAGTGCAGTGATATATGCTACTTATAGGTATTGAAATGTATGTATTTGAAACTCATCATTGTATTTTTTAAAAACAAAATATTATATTATAATATTGATTTGTATGAATGATTAATTTAAGATGTAATTAGATTACCTCCATTAAGCCAAAGAAGAAGAGGTTTTTCTTGAGGATTCTTAATAGCTTCAAAGAACCAATAGAAAAGTGCTCTTCCATGGCTTTCATTAACTTTAATATAACCAGCATATTGCTTGAATTTCACCAACGGCTGACCTGGAAGCCTTATCACTCTATCTGCTTCTTGTTCAGCTTTGACATGAGAGTTGATTTTAGCACTAGTTAAAGTACTTTTCGACAAAGTGATTATTAGAGTCAGAAGCAAAAGATGAAGAAGGTGATAGTTCAAACCCATTAGGGAATTCAAATTAACTATATCTCTCTCCCTCTCACAATCTAGAGACAAAGAGAATTAACTTTTGAGAAGGGACTAGAAGATAGATGAGAAATGGGAACTATTGCGGTTTATATATATAGATGGACCATAGAGTAAGGATCAAAATTAGGGACAGATAAGAATAATCTGTATTATTGCCGTTATTGCCTTTTTATAAATTTCAGAGAACAAATCATACTCTACACCTTTTATTTCCAAAAGTTGTGGACAAATCTACTTTTTGAAGTATGCTTCACAAAATAGTAAGCTTGCTATATACACATATCGGATAGGATTTGTTACACAATTTTTTACGCTCTCAAAAGAACAATTTATTGTAATTGGTATGTTATTATAAATATGTGTATATATATTTTGTGTGGTTCTGTTACAGTAAATAATACTTTTTTCTCAAAAAAAAAAAAAAAAAGACTTAATTATTTAGACGTAAGGTTTTTAAGGCTATTAAATTAAAATTATTATTCAAATATTTTTTTAAAGAATTTGCATCATTTTACTTAGATAAATAATAAACAATTAAAATCAAAAAAGAAAAAGAAAAAAAACTATTAAAAAATAAATATGAGAATTCTAATTTGACTTACTTTTTCCACACTTATTCTATTTTTAAAATTATTGTATCACGTAAACACACTATAAATTTTTGTGTAGTAGTAGTACCATTTTTCTTTGTGTACATATATTTGATATTAATTTTTAAGAAAATATTTGTATAATTATTTATTTATTGAAGAGTTGCTTAAAATGTAGCCAAAGGGCTGGACAAAATTTGAGACTTTTGACTTTTCAAAGGATCTCTTGGATTTTATTTAAAAAAAAAAAAAAAAAAAATTCTAGAGTAAAGGATCTCTTGGAAGAGGGTGTTAATGCATTTCAATTAACTAATTACACTAAATTTGAGAAAAAATAATTGGGACCTATTTTTTGATTTTTTATACAAGGACTAGATTTTAATTAAATGAAAGAGAAATGATCCAATTGGCATTAATGGGATCATATATAAGGGGTGATTTAGCCGTCCATAAGTCAATTGCTTTGATCTTAAACCTTTGAAATTATGCAAAGGTGACTTTTTATTTATTTCTTTATTTAAAAATTAGTTTTAATTACGTGCCAATTAAATAATTTCTCTTATCCAGCTCAGCTGAGCTTTCTTAATTTTTTTCATCTAAGTAAAAAAATAATAATTATGGATTATGATAAACAACGTTGAAGAGGTAGGGGATTAAATTTAATTGTATAGAATAATAGAATGAAAAGAACAAAATAATAGTCCAAATATTGTATTTATTATTCATTATTAAATTTGTTTTTTTTGTTTTTTTTTTTTAAGATAGTCCAAGTAACCTGTAACGATACTGGTTCAAAGCTAAGTCAAAGATATAAATGATGTAATCAGATTAAGTTAATATCGGATCTTAACTTTTTCCCTTGCTTCATGCACCTTATCAAGGGATAATACAATTCTTCTAATAAATAAATAAATATTCCTGTTACGCAAGTAAAACAGTTTTATCAATTAAAAAAGTGAAGAAGCATATTTTTATTCATTAAATACAAATTTTTTATAATATAATGAAGTGTTTGTATGGTGTGAGACAGAAATGTACGAGTACTTTCTTCTAAAAATGATTAAAGATAGGACGCCTTCTCAAAGAATAGAAAAATCATTTGAGTGGGACCTATGAGCATGCGCATTTAGAATGTTCCAACCCAACAAAAAAGACTGTATACTACTCAACAAAAATATAAATTAAAAATATAATAATTAAAGGACCATATGAAATTGGTCCCTAGCAAATGACAATAATAATCCTCAAGGTTATATATGGACCAACAAAGCACTCATTTTTTTGACCAAAAAAAAAACAAAGCACTCATTTTTATTTTTATTTTACCAAAAAAACAAAAACATAGCGCTCATTTCATTTCATTTCATTCTTTTGTCCACATGCACTCCAAATCCTAAATTACAAATTTCTATTTCAACTTGGACCTTTCATGGAGGCCTAGCTACTACTACTACTACTTACTTTCATGGCTTCTTCTCTTCCTGATATTTTCTTTTATTAAAAAAAAAAAAAAATTATTAACCGCGCTGAGCAGCTGAACTATTAGCTATATTGTCAAGCTATAAATCTTTTATGGAGGGCTAAGCTTATATATGCAAAAATACTCTCAAATGTATCAATTTATTGAGGCAATATAAGTAGAACGAGACAATTATAAATATTATGCCATGTGACATTGTTAGTGCATGTTGGTGTGTATTGTGAAAGTAAGACACTCATATTTATTATAATTTTGGCTTCTATTAATGTGGAAAATTCCTTTAATGTCCTCTCTTGAAGTATTTTTTTTTTTTTTTGCAATGTGATACTAAGTATTTTTCGTCCATTGATTGATTAAAGTTCTGATACAGTATAAAATCTATAAGAATCATAAGTCCTCCAATATAAAAGATTAACCCCAAGAATAATGATACTTATGTTTGCTTATAAACCTTACATTAATATTATACTTAAATAATATAAGACAATTTCTCAAACCTGTGCGTGTATTTAGATCAAAAGTTTTCAAAGTGATTGATCATTGTTTCCAATAGCTAGAGTTACCATCATTTTTTAGGTTTTCCTTTTCCTTTTATTTTCACTTACTTTTACAGCATTATACAAAAATGAATAATGATGGAAAAATAGGAATTTATTATTAGCCTCAAATATTGACCTATAACTTATATAGTAAAGAAAGAAGTAAAAAACAAAAGCAAAAGCAAAAATATGAATTGTTTGTAGGATGATCTTTGGTCTTAGACTTAAGACTTTGTATATATAAGATTAGAATAATATTTGCAGGCTTTCATAACACAATAACATAAACTTTCTGAAAAATGAGTGGGAATAATTTGTATTAAAAAGTTTCTTTTAATTTCCAAACGAATGCTAAACTAGGATTTTAGCAAAAGTTGACCTAGGCTTAAGCTCGGCCTAGCTTCGAGCTTAAGACTTAGTTACCCATTGTTCTTGAATACCAAACTAAATTTAAAAAAAATAATAATAAATTTTATATTCTCCATTATTTAAGCCAAAAGCAGTATAAGAAAAATGAACTCTCTCAACTGTCTCATGCATGTGTCATTGCTGAGAGATGTGATTATTGATCACATGTGATTTGAGCATAAACACATTAACAAAGAAAGAAACTAGATCTCAGCTCAAAATTGTTGGACGAATTTTAAAGTTTGTTTGCTTGTTACTATGTTAAAACTTATTTTAGGATAAAATGCTTTCAATAATAAATACATAATTTGTATTTTCTTATGAAAGCACAAAATGTACTTTAAGAGCCATGAAAGCACTTAAGGATTTTTTTTTCATGTTTTCTTCAAAAGCATTTTTATTGTTATAAACACTTTTACAGGGTCTCAAAAGCGTAACAAACATATTTTTAATGCACGTTTGTTTACGTTTCTGAAGCTCTATAAAAATGCTAATTAGCAGCAACAAAAAAACGCTTTTAAACTCAAAATATAAATTTTTTTTTTCTCTCTAAAGCGATTCATACTGGAAGAGCTTTATTTTGAACTCACTTATGTCCTTGAAATGATAGCACCTAGATATTTTTCTGCATTAGATAAGGAGAAAATAAAATCAATCAAGTCACATAAAATTTATCTTTCCTATTGAATATAAGAGAATATTGTATGAGATAATCTTTTTTTAAGAAGTATATTTATTTTCGAACCCTTATTATTTTTGAACATATGTTTAAATTTTTTTATACATGTTTTCAAAAGCACAAAAAATATTGATGTGTAAATTATAGTACTCGCAAGTGTACGAATCACTTGTAGCAAGTAATAATCAAACTTTCGCAGTCGATCTCTCAAGAATTATAGTAATTTTAAATAATATTTTTACCCTTATTTAAGATCCTAGAACTACTAAAATACTAAATAATTAAAATCCTACAACCACTAAAATACTAACTCTTTAGAATAGTAAATGAAATTGAAAACGAGATCAAGAATAATGATGCCAAAGAATAAGTCACAAAATAATGTTTCAAATTTAAACTAACTTGAATAGGATTTTAATAATCAATGAAAAATTTATAAACGTTTAGCTTAATTGACCATACTTACATTGAAATATAATAGTGAATTAACATAAGATTGTCAACTTTTCTTTTATTTAGGAAATTCCAATGGATTAAGTAATTCTCTTTGGTAATTAACTAACCAATATCTTATGAATCGTGTATATCAACTAGCAATAAAATTATGCACAAGAAAAATTATGTCAAACAAACTAATACCATGACTAGGTTATCAATTTGAGTTCTTGAATAATTTTATCAAAATAAAATTCAAAGTGATATTCTTAAAACTAAATTTCCTAATTTTTCAATATATTTATGAACATTAAATTAGCCCATAAAAATTAAATAAATACATATTTAAACACACTCTTAACCAAGAAATAATATTTATTTATTCTTGCAATTAAAACATTCACCAAAATATATTCAAGCAAATATGACAATAAAAGCTAAACATCCATAACAAAATTAGCCACTCATGTTTCAATTAAAATTCATAGACAAATATAATCTTAACATATATCACAATGAGAGAAGAAGAATAAGAACAATTCAATTACACCAAAAATCTATAAGGTCTAAATACTCGCTAATTAGATTAGATAATGTTTCCTTAATCAAAAACTTATAACTCTATCTTCTATTATGTCTTTAATCCTTGAGTTTAGCTTCCCTTATCTCATTGGATGTAAAAAAGCTCCCAAAATTTAAAATTTTTTGTATAAAAGTCAGCTTAAAATTGTTTGTTGTTGTAAATAAAAAGGGATATTTATAGGCATAAGTGATACATAAAACTCAAACTCCCCAGAAAAGTTCGTGAGCTCGCAGCACACAATTTTCATGTCGTGGCACAAAGCTGAAAATTGTCCCATAATAAAACCCAAGACTAGTGCACCGTGGCACATAAAAATCGATCGAGGTTAGATAGATCCAGGATCAATCGACTTCAATCTAGTTGCTCTCAAGTTTGAAAAATGCATGGTTAGATTGATCGAGTTTTTGGTTGACCGATCGAGGGTCTTTTATCTTTGATAGATTGATTGAGCGTAGGTTCTCGATTAATCGAGCTTTGGCTAGATAGATCGAGCTTTGGATGGATCAATCGAGCCAATTTTTTCAGTTTTACAACAACTTGTTTTTAATTTGGCCCATATATTATTTTTACCAATTTGACCTTATTTAATTATAAAAGCTGAATCTTTGCATAAGCATAATTGACCTTTACTATTAATTCTCATTTTGGTTAAATTGGATTTTATATAAATAACTTTTGTTTGAAAAAAATATATATACTAATCATAATATTTTCTATATCTGTTTGAGCTTTTAAAAGAATTTTTTTTTCTCTTCATCTATTAATTTTAGGCATTTTCTTGATTCAATTATTCAAACATATTATGTAGTTAAGTTTGAATAATTCATAAGCCAAATTGATTTTCATGATATTGAAATTTACATGATCGTTCTAGAGTTTGCTAGCTAATTTGGCTTTTACATTATATGCTCTTAAATCTGTTAGTTGAGGTTTTTCATTATTGAATCTGCTCTATGACACATTTTATATTTGTGTTAGTTGTGCTAACATTTCAGGTACAAAAAATGACGTGTTCAGTATTTCGTGTAATTCAAAATTATCGAAGTTGACGGGTTCGATTGATCTTATAAGACTCGAGTAGATCGGAACGTCGGATCGAGACACCTAGCTTGTGGAGGCAGTAAAAAGAGCGACAGCTCATAAGTAAATTACATAGGGGTTTTATCTATGAAGGATAGTCTAAGACTTGGTTTTGTAATTAAACATTGATTTTCATAGTAAATAGTTAGGTGGTCTGATGGATTGATGATTTTTTTCTTAGGTCATTGTTATGGCCTAAGTTATTTTTACCTAAAAATTTTGTATGTTATTTTTTAATTGTGCATTTATTTTTATAAGCAATTGTATGTATGATCGTTGTGTTTAACTTACGTAATTAAAATTTGTTAAAATTAAAAATAATCTATTCATCTTCTTCTTTAAATATATTTGGTTTATAATTAAAATTTTTTAATTAACTTTAACGATTATGCAGTGTTACATCAAAGAAGCGTGTTTGCGGTTTTATTATTAGTAGTTATTGCACTTGCAGACACACATAGTAAGTATGTTCATATTTGTCAAAAAGAGGGGTGTGATTTCCGCAGCCCGCAGGCCATATCATGTCACTGATTTAGGGGTGATAAAAAATCATACGATTTAAATGTTAAAATATAAGAAAAAAAAAAATGTCAATGAAAACTATTTTTTGATCTACCGATTATTATAATAGAAAAAAATGCACATATAATTATTTAATTTTTACAAATTAAATATTAATTACTTATCTTTAAATTAATATACATGAATTATTTAACTATTATAAATATAAATATTTTAATTATTTTAGGTCAAGAAAATTACAAATGTCCATATTTGTAATAAATGAATGACTAATATGTACTAATTTTTAAAAAAATTGATCAATGCATTTAATTTATACAAATAAAGTGACCAAAAAATCATACTACACATTATAATAATATAAAATTTTAGTGGTCCTTTTTAATAAAAAATTATCTATATAACTTTAAGTAATATTTTTTACCATTTTAAACTCGTTTAATATTATATTATCTCAATAACTATTAATAAAAAGTTATTTATTAATAACACACAAATTTATACTTGCACTCTTTGGAATGAAAAAGGTTATACAAAACGGATATTTTATAATATCCAAAACGGTTGTACAAAATGAATTCGATTCGGTTCGGTTCGGGTAATATTCGATGGTCAAAAAAATCGAACTGTTGACCCGTTTTTAAAAAAAATTGGAAAAAAAAAATATTATAAATTTTTATATAATTAAAAATTTTAGTAAATAAACGGGTACTCAAATGGTGCTCCGAACCGAATGAATTTTTGCTCCGAACTGAACTGAACCGAACTGTTTTAAATCAAATGGATAATGCTCCGATCCGTTTTCAAATCGTTTTGTCCCAAACCGAACTGACCATAACGGGTTGGATACCCGCGGGTACCCGAACCGCCGGGTCAAATTGTCATCCCTAGGTTATACATTGTTTTACACAAATTTATGCATTTACCACTAACATTTGAATTATGCTTCAATGGTTAAGATTTGTCATTTTTAAATATTATTAAAATTATATCTCTATTAAAAATATACTACATATTTTATAAATATTTGTGAATCCTATTTAATTTACATAAATTTAAAGTTAATATGTTGATCGTGTTTGTGCCTCAAAAATACAAATAAAATTACTACAAGAGTTATTGAACTAAGTGCTCCAATTGTTGGAAATATGATTTTTTTTTTCTTTTTCTTTTTTCAAATGGTATTTCGATTTTGCTCGGTCTTTTTCTCCTCGTGTTTTTTTTTTTTTTTTTTAAGGACAAAATGGAAATTTAGGATCAACTTAGTGGAAGAACGGAACTTATTCATAGTACGTACTTTCTAAATTGATACTCAGGTTCTCAAATAATAAGTAGACACTTGCGCAATTTACAAATAAATAATAAAAAGTTAAATTTGTACATATTTTATTTTTTAAATTATACTTTATTTATTATTAAATTATAAATAAAAAATATTTTAATTCTTTTAAATGTTCAAGCACAACTGCTGCTTAAAATTATAAATAATAGTTAAAAAAATATACCTTTTATAATTATAATAATAAATTTTTGGGAAATAGGCTCATATGACCCCCTTTTGTTGTTTTTAATCTAAAATGGACACTAATTTATATATTCCAAAATTACCCCTATCATATCAGTCGAAACCCAATGCTTCATTGTCTGATCCCTCTCCTCCTCTCTGTAAGCCGAAACCATTTCAGGATTTGCACTACTTGCTGGAAGTTTTCCTACTGCATTATATATAATTACATATAATTACGAAAAGTGAATGCTTAGAAACTTGGACCTCAAAAAGAAGAAGAAAAAGGGTTTGCTTCCCTCGAAATAAAATTTTATTTTCCCTAAGCAATGGAATCATGATTCTCAGCTTTCCATTCATTTAATCAAAATCTCATTATAGGGTAAAATTAAAACCAAATACCCGTTTTCTTCGCAAATCAAGCGGTACCAAAACTTCAGGAGGTCCATGTTTGAGCAGGAAGATGAAAGGTCACCGAAATTCGGTGACTGAAAATAGGAACTTCCCCTTTCAGCGTCGTGGGTTGTGATAGAATTGTAATCGTCATGTGGTAATGTAATTTATATGGGTTTAGGTTAAAGTGAGATTTTGTGGAATTATTTTGTTGGTATTCTTGCTTTCAACACGAAGCTTGACCTTTTGTGCTCATTTGATAGCGATGGAGTGTGAAGAGGAAAGAAACTCCCTTGTTATATTTTCTAATTTTTATACTTTCTTAGTATCCTATATTTAAATTATGATGCTCAGAATTTGTGGTGTACTGGAGCTCGTATAACAAATTTGATCAGTTGGACAGTCGTCCAACTGAGCTCCGGCGAGTGAAATAAGCTCGCTGGTTTTTAGTTGGACGTACATCCAACTCTGTTGAAAAAATGTCCAACTCTGTTGAAATAAGTTCGCTGGTTTTTAGTTGGACATACGTCCAACTCTGTAGTTTTTAGTTGGACATGCGTCCAACTGAGCTCCGACGAGTGGGGTCATCGGCCAATCAAAATTCGATCAGTTGGACATACGTCCAACTCAGTTGGACATGTGTCCAACTAAGCTCCGGCGAGTGGGGTCGTCGGCCAATCAAAATTCTGCTAGTTGGACAGTCGTCCAATTCTGAGCAGTCTAGTTGGACATGTGTCCAACTGGACTCCGGCGAGTGGGGTCGCCGGTCGGTCAAAATCCAGTCAGTTGGACAGCTGTCCAATTTTGAGTAGTCTAGTTGGACATGTGTCCAATTAAAATTCATCACAATTGATTAATAAAATTAAGGGCATTTTTGTCACAATATGTAAAAAAATTAAGTGAAGGGGGTCATATCAGATTTTTAATAAATAGGGAGTCATGACAGCATATAACCCTAAATTTTTTAATTATTAAATTTTTTGGGTTAATGATAATTTTAAAACTAATAATAAATAGTAAATAAATATTTAATAATTATTTATTAATAAAAACTTTAATTATCTAAATACTTATAAAAATTTATTATAAGCATGTATAATTCTAAAAAAATATCATAAAAATTAAATCTAATAAAATTTTTTAATATTTAATTGAAAGTTTATATAATGTAAGGCCTTTAATATTGCTGCACATATTTATTTGATATTTAGTTTTTAAATTTCATTCTTAAACTATTGAAAAAAGTCACGACTAAATTCAGAATAAGAGATGAAATAAAACATAAATAAATTTATAAAACAACACATTAATCTTATAGAAGAAATAGACATATTCATAATGAATTTAGTCCATAAAAAAAAAGAAGAAAAAATAGTTTTTGCCAAGAATCCAAAGTATTTTAATAAATTTTTATAAAGAACTACAAGAAACAAAAATAAATGATATTACATGATAAAAAAATACTAACTTTTAAGATTCGATAATAAATATTAAATAAAAAATAGTAATTGATAACTTACAAGTCAATATCTTTAAATATATTTATATATAAAATAAGATGTGTAGTTTGGTTAAATACGACGAATGAATGACTTTTTTTTGTATTTTAGGTGGTAAATTCATTATCTTCTACTAAGAACTCAAGTTTGAATTTTACTCAAGTGTGTAAGTTGTTTTCTCTTTAATAATTAAAAAAAAAAAAAAAGACTTTAGAGTTATTTTTTTTTTATAAAAAAAAATTGTCAGTTTTGGTTTATCAGTACTACAGAAAAAATAAAAATAAAGAGAGCACCTCATCATGAAGGGTATATAATATGGGTTTCTTTAAAGTACGTTTTTTTGGTTTAAAGTACGTTTTAAGTAGCGGACTGTTACTACTTTTTTATCCTTTTAAAATTGTGACACGATTTATGTTTATTATAATCTCATGGTATAAAGAAGTTCTTTATTAACATTTATGTCGGCTCACGAATGTTTATGCTACTTCATATATGTTGTCGTTCGTACTCATATGTGATTGCCCTTAATCCTTTGAAATTGGAATTAATAATTTCTTTTTTTTTTTTTTTAATTTATTTTTAAAAATTTAATTGTGGGCACATATGCTTGCTACTAGACCTAAATGCCATATGTAGTTTTATTCAACTAAATTATAAAAATGTCATTTAAAAAAATGTATGCCAAAAAATATATATTTAAAAATGTGTTATGCATCACCAAATAAGTTTTACATGAATTGCATACATGAGTCATGGTCATGGGTGGAAGTGTCTAACCATTATTAATTTTTTTATATAATTTCTACCTAAGCAACTAAGACAAGTGGAGGTGTCCAAGAGAATATAAACGTTTCTTTTGGAAGTACTTTGCTATTTATCTTCTTGGTGCTTTTATTGTCTTAAATTATTATCAGGAGTTTTGTTTATTTTTTTCTTCTCGTTTTGATGATCTACATGATAGTAGTGTGTGTTTATATATAAACTACGTTCTTCAATGTACTGTTTTGTGCAATGAAATGAAGAACCTTTATTTGTTGAAAGAAAAAAAAAAAAAACCATTATTAATTTTAAAAAAAATCTATTATCTTATAAATATATTCTTATACATTAAGATAATAAGGTTAACATTTAGTAAACTGATATGAATGCCAAGCTATTTCATGCCTAACTTGGGTTCAAATGTCATAGGTAGTACATTTATTTAAAAGTTAATTAATATATATTCAAGTTGGGTTGGGTTCCATTGAAATTTTTTTTCAACCTATTCCGGCCATAGTTGGATGGGTTGGTCAGGATATAATTGGATCTAACAAAAATATATTTTGAACTCAACCCAACTAGGACGAATTAAGTTAGTTTGTATGGATTCAATGGGTTGATTTGAATTTTGTTCACTCCTAACATTGAGATACTAATAAAATGTGACAATTAGAAACCAATTAGAAAACACAGGCATGAGATTTTAGCCATGAAAAGAATCTAACGAGTGCTACTTAAGCTGTTATGATGCTGATACAAGCCAAAACTTTAAAAAGATGGAATAAACATTCAACTTAAGTCTAAATTGAGATAAAAATAATAATAAGTAAAGAAAAATAGACATGAATATTTACATAAAAATAGTATTTAATTTGTTAGATTATAAAAGTTATTTTTTAGTCTTTTAGTTAAAAAAAAAAAAAAAAAAAAGTTAATTTAGAATAAATTATATTAATTTGATTTTTTTATTAATTTATATTAAGTGATTAAAACATGATAAAACTCGAACATTAACATCGGTAAGTGAAATTTAATATGAAATTATTTTAAAAAATCAACAATAATAATATTTTTACATAAATCATTTAAATAAGTAATTTTTTATTTTTAAAAAAGTAATCAATAAAATATTAAAACAAAAATTGTGACGATAAACAAATATTAAAACAAATATTACTTGAAAAAATAATATTAACAAGGGTCGAGTCTTAATCGTTTTGTTAGTCACTTCAGAGTTCAGATGAAAAATAATCTTTTAATACAAAAAGTATTAAAATAGTATATTTTTTTTAAATTGGTCCCTTTTATCAAACCTCATGGATTAAAAAAAAAAAAATCATATTTTATAATATGAGTGATTAATTGACAAAACGCACACTTAAGACTTAGCTGACCCTTTCTCAAAAATATATTTAAATAATATTTAAAATCTATATACTGAATTTGCATTAACACAACTACAATGACATCTGATTTCAGTACAATTACAGCGACAACTACAAGCAAAAATAAAAGTTACAGTTAGAAGAGTAGAATCTTTAATTACTTGCTTCTTGATGAAGGTTCCAAGAAAAAGTGTATATGTTACTCCAAATTAAGTCCAAATCAACTAGAAAGAATTGATAGAATATAATATAATAATTAAATTTACTAACTTGTTGGTGTAAAAAACAAATTAACAGCTTTTTCCTGATCATGTAATTATTAACGATTACGTCTTTTTGTTCCATATAAGTATTTGATTACATATCAATTTTTAATAGTTGGCTAAAAATTTATTGGGAAATTATCAAAAATAGCACCCCCTAAAAATTATAATAACAAAACTAGCACCCCCTTGTGTTCAATTAGAATTGAACGTTTAATATTGAACGTTCAATATTCAATTTGAACGTAAAATATTGAACGTTCAATATTAAATAGGTCTAATTATCGTCATTCAATTCTAATTGAACGGATAATATTGAACGTTCAATATTGAACGAGTCCAAATTATTGTCGTTCAATTTTAATTGAACACAGGGGTGCTAGTTTTGTTATTATAATTTTTGGGGGGTGTTAGTTTTGTTATTTTCCCAAATTTATTTATGTTATATATTTTATGATTTAGGATAAGATTTTTATGGGTTGGAAGTTACCATGCTTTTTTTTTTTTTTTTTGGAATGAAACAAAGGTACATATCAAATTAAAAATATTATTTTAGTATGAGGGACCGGTGAAACTAAGGACATAAGAAAAGGCACATATCAAATTAAATTCATTTTATCCGAAACAAAACAAAAAGTTCATATGATTTTCATCACTCGTTTCCTGTCATATGTTTCAATGTATCGTTTATTGTTTTCAAAAATACTAGAAAAAACATAAATATATTAGCGCGATCGTATAATTATTGTATGATATATTATAATTAGTATTTATCTATTTTATTGTGATTGATACTTATCTTTAATAGATACCTAAATTACACAAAATTTTACGCTTATAATCTCTTATATATACCTCCACTAGAAGGTCTGTCATTTAATAAGAAAATAATTTATTCTTATTATATTTAAATTGGTATTAGAGTGAAGGTTCAAAAAAGGACTTTGTCTTTTTTTCTTCGTCTCTATCATCACGCGGCCGTCGTATCCTTCAGTGCTGCCGTCGTCTCCATTAACACGTTGCCTAGCCTTTGTTATGCCATCGCGCTCTGTCAGGTTCTGTTGCCTACCTTATGCTCACGATCCGCTGATCCGATCTAGGTCCTGTCTGCCTGGTTCTTCCCTACCTTGCCTAGTTACTGGTTGACCCCAACCACGGTCCTGCGCAAAGATTAGTTTTTGCCTTGCGACAGCCCACCACCCCCCGCCTCTCCAATTCCGTCAAGGCCAGGTTTGTCAGGTCTGAATCTCGATGGTCCGTTACACCTTCCGCTGCACCTTGGTACCAATCCTACTACGCCACACCTTCCCCAGCCCTACTGTGTCGCACCTTCTTTGTGGTCCTTCTAATCACTATGCTTACCCACTTTCCTACCTCTTAATTCACCAGCCCAAATACCTTCCCAACCCTAACCCAATTTCAACCCTAGCCCAATTTCTGCCCTAGCACATCAGCAACCAACAAGTTAAAAGCCCAATCTCTAGTCAACAGTCAACAGTCAAGGCCTAGTCAACAAAAAAAAACTTTTATTCCACTGCACATTATTATTGTCTGTTTCAATGAAAGTTTTGAAAGAAAAACAAGATTTTAAGACCAATGAAGTATCTAGCCTAACCATTCAAGCAAAGTCACTAGTAACAAATTTTTATAGAGTAGCTGGATAGGAGCATCATTTAATATGTGGAGGTATCCTTACAGCTTCTATAGCTGGTCATGGTAAGATTGGTATGGTTTCAAATGGGTTTCTCACTTTGTTTGATCTAATGCTTAGATTATTGATTATGGTGCATCTGATTATATGACTTATGATAAATCTTTTTTCTATTGACTTGTCTTCCCCACCAATGTCTTATGTTACGAATGCTAATGGTGAAGCTTTTTTGTATTAGGGATGGGGTCAGTTCGTATTACCCCAACTTTACCAGAATTATCTCATCACCACAGCTTCATAATGTCTTATATGTACCAGAATTATCTCATCACCTAATACATGTTTCGCAGTTGAATACTGAGTCTAAATGTTCATTAATCTTTTATATGTATGTGATTTTTTAGGACTTCTTACCAGGAAATAATTAGACGGTGGTATTTAAGGGATAGATTGTTTCGTTTGGATCAAATCTACACAGGGGAGAAACCAGGAGCACAGCCCTGCTCTGCTTTGACTTTGAGTTCTGACTAGCTAAGTGAAATTTAGTTATGACATCGCTGCTTAAGGCATCCATCTTTTAATCTTATAAAAAATCTATGCCTACTATGTTTAATGGTGTGAGTGAGTCTGCTTTACGTTGTGAGACATGTGTCTTGACCAAGAGTCATCGAACTACTTATTCTCCTAGTATTTCTAATAAAAGTATTATTTCTTTTCAATTAATTCATTTTGATGTTTGAGGACTGTCTAGAGAGCCTACTTTGTTGATGACTGTACAAGATTGTCATGGGTTGCTCTTTTTAAAACTAAAGATGAAGTTTTTTCAACTTTTCAAACTTTTCGTAATCTTATTCAAACACAACACAATAGCACCATTAGAGTCATATGTTCTAACAATGGGGGAGAATATATTAATCATGTTTTCTAAGATGTTTTCCAAACACTTGGCATTGTTTACCAAACTACTTGCCCACAAACAGAACAAAATGGGATGTCTAAAAGAAAAAATCGTCACTTATTTGATATGGCTCGTGCGCTCTTATTTAGTGGTCACATGCCAAAATATCTTTACGACGATGCTGTACAAGCTTTTGCCCATCTCATCAATTGTCTCCCATCTATTGTCCTTCACGGACAAATCCCATTGAAGGTTCTCGCATCTCATGTATCCTTGCTATCATTTCATAATCTTCTAGCCCATGTATTTGGTTGTATTGCTTTTGTACATGTTCCTTAAAATCACAAGTTTAAGTTAGATGCCGGGCAATTAAGTGTGTTTGTTGGTTATGGAGGTTATTAGAAAGGGTACAAGTGCTACCATCCATTTACATGAGCTATTTTTCTTCATCTCATATTACTCTTAAGAGGGAGAATTCATATTTTGAAGAGCTGTATCATTAAGAGAGGAATTGGAAGGAATTGAGAAATTAATGCAATCAGGAGATATTTTGATAGGTCCAGTTGATGTTCTTACCCCATTGAATCAAGTAGTCGAAGAAGCAGATGCTTCAAGTATCCAAGCACCGGTTTCGATCACTAAAATGAAAATGAAGACACAACTATTCTCTCAAACATCATTCCTACCTTTAATCAACAACTTCTTAGTACTAAGGTCACTTATTTAAGGTATGTACACCCACTAATACTAATAACATTGAGTCTAGTGTTGGACAATATGTGTTATCAAATAGGTCTACTCGAGATCAACCAGTTAAAAGGTATGAACTAAATATTCACGCAAAATTAAAATATCTAGTAGCCAACTACATGTCCATTAAAAGATTGTCTAAGACATATAAATTACTTGTAAATTAAATATTGCTGTATCAGTACCTAATAAAGTGCAGGATGCATTAGGAAATTCAAAGTGGAGGAAGGTAATTGATGAAGAGATAGAGGAGTTATAGACGAACAATACTTGGCAACTTGTGCCTCCACTACAATGCAAGAAGGCAGTTGGTTGTCGTTGGGTATTTACTATGAAACATAATACTGATGGATTTGTGAATCAGTATAAAGCTTGCCTTGTAGCAAAAGGATTCACTCAAATGTATGGCATAGACTACATTGAGACTTTTGCTCCTATTGCCAAAATGAATACTATTCGGGTCCTACTTTCGCTTGCCGCTAGTTTAAACTAGCTACTTCGGCAGTTTGATGTCAAGAATGCTTTTCTTCATGAAGAGTTAGTCAAGGAGGTGTACATGAGTCTTTCACTTGGATATGTAGCTGCTTCTCTTGATAATTTTGTATGCAAATTGAGGAAGTCTCTGTATGGTCTCAAGCAATTCCCTCGTGCCTAGTTTGGAAGGTTTTCATAGTTCATGCAGAACGTTGGTTATAGACAGAGTAATTCAGATCATATATTGTTTCTCAAACATCAATAAAAGAAGGTAAAAACTCTAATTGTTTATGTTGATGATATGGTAATTATTGAAAATGATACTGTTGGATAGATTGATTACAGAGGCAACTAGCTTTTAAATTCAAGGTGAAGGATTTGGGTGAATTGAAGTACTTCTTAGGGATTGAGGTAGCTAGAGAGAGAGAATGAATTTTTTTGTGTCAGAGAAAGTACATTCTTGACCTACTAACTGAGACATGTATGTTGGATTACAAACTTATTGACACTCCTATTGAGCAAAACCATTGTCTAGTAGAGTATTTAAATCAGGTACCAAATGATGGAGCTCGCTTTCAAAGGTTGGTTAGGCGCTTAATTTATTTGGTGCAAACTAGACCAGATGTTGCATATGCAGCAAGTGTGGTAAGTCAGTTCATGCATAACCCGAGTGGGAGTCACATGGATGCAGTTGTGATCATTTTAAGGTACTTGAAGTTAGCTCTAGGGAGAGGAGTAATGTTCTCTAAACACAACAACACTCTTGAAATTTGTGGCTTCACAGATGCAGATTGGAAAGAAAATATTACAGATAGAAGGTTGACATTAGGTTATTTCACTTTTGTAATAGGTAATTTGGTTACTTGAAAAAGTAAGAAATAGAAAGTTGTGGCGCGATCTAGTGCTGAGGCTGAGTATAGAGGTATGGCTCATAAGGTATGTGAATTGCTGTGGATAAGAAATTTGTTATCTGATTTGGGTTTCAAACTCAAAAATACTATGCAATTGTATTGCGACAACCAAGCAACCATTGACATATCACAAAATCCAATACAACATAATCGTACTAAGCATGTTGAGGTTGATGGTCACTTTATAAAAGAGAAAATAAATGCCAAACTTGTTACCTTTTCTTTTGTTCCCATTGAAAAATAACTTACAGATGTACTCACCAAAGAAGTTTCTAAGAATGAGTTTTATGACTTGCTAAGTAAGTTAGACATGATCGATATGTATGCTTCAACTTGATGGAAAGTGTTAGCGTGAGTTATATAATTAATGTGTGTTACATTGTAATTAGTATTTACCTATTTATTGTAGTTGATATTATCTTTAGCAGAGAACTAAATTACACATGATTAGGTTTACGCTTGTAATCTCCTATATATGCCTCCACTATGAGGTGTGTAATTTAATAAGAAAATAACTTATTTTAATAAAAAAATAATTTATTCTCATTATATTTAACTAAATACGTAATCATTTTAGTTCAATTTGAGTTTTTTTTTTTATAAGGGTGTGTTTGATTTATAGAATTGAAATCCAACAATTTCTTCAAATAAAAACTTTTCAAAATTTCCAAATATTATCATAAATAAAAAATTTTACAAAATTTTTAAAACAAAAAAATTATCAAAATTTCTAATATTTGCCTTCCAAAATTTTAAAAAATGTAATTTTTTTCTTCAAGAATTTCAAATATAAAATTCTTCAAAGTTTCTAAAGCTATAATATTGTCAAAAATAAAAATTTCTTAGGTTTTTAAAGATACAAAGTTTTGTATAAAAAATACAAACTTTTCAAAAATTTTTTAAAATAGAAAGTTCTTAAAATTTTCTAAAATATAAAGTTTAAAAATTTTTTTCTAAAAATAGAAAGTGTAAAAAAATTCTAAAAATAGGAAGTTTCAAAAAATTCCTAAAAGTAGAAATTTCTTAAAATAGAAAGTTTCAAAATTTTCTAAAAATATAAAGTTCTTAAAAAATTTTCAAAAATTTCTTAAAAAAAAAAAAGTTCATAAAAATTTCTAAACATAGAAAGTTTCAAAAAAAATTCTAAAAATAGAAACTTAAAAAAAATATAAAAAAAAAGAATTTCTAAAAAAAGAAAGTATGAAAAAAATTTAAAAATAGAAATTTTCTAAAAATAGAAAGTTTAAAAACTTTCTAAAAAAAGAAATTTTTTAAAAATTTCTAAAAATAGAAATTTCTTAAAAATTTCTAAAAATAGAAAGTTTCAATTTTTTTTTAAAATATAAAGTTCTTAAAAATTTCTAAAAAAGAAATGTTTCAAAAAATTTCCAAATTATAAACTTTTCAAAAATAGAGTTTTTTCAAAAACTTCTAAAATAGAAAGTTTCATTTCTTAAAATAGATGCTTTTCAAAAATTTCTTAAAATAGAAAGTTTTAAAAAATTTCTAAAAATAAAAACTTTTCAAAAATGTCTAAAAATAGAAACTTTTTAAAAAAAATTTAAAATTGAAATTTTCAAAAATTTCTTAAAATAGCCATGTATTAATTTGGATTGGTTTTAAAGTTGGTGAAGATATTGGTAATGCTTGTTTTTATTTTTAATTTTATTCAATTATAATACATATTTAATAGATGTTTACGATCATCTTACTTAATTAGATCAATTTCTATGTCAATTAAAAGGATGAAACAACTTCAATTGTTGTCATATTTATAACTATTATTATAAATAATAAAATATATAAATTAAATTCTGAGTTAAATGTAGTTATTATATAAACTTTTTATATATAACCTTGTTAGATAATTATTATTTATGAATATAAAAGCATACAAATTATTTATTACATTTTGTTACCATTGATAATTATTGATCTATATAAGTAGAACAAAATAATGGTCACATGCAAACAATTTATTTTCTATTGAATGTAGAATTCTAACAAAACATTAGATAAATGCTGTCAGGAAATGTTTATTATTTATTTGTAAGTCGACAGTTTCGTCGTATCTCTCCTTGATTTCCAGTCAAAACATCAATATTTCCCATTCGGCTCATTGAAAGAGCAAATGACCTTCGAAAATCTTCGAGACCTGCAGCAAACTCCTCTGTAATTTGTTTTGTGTCTTCTTTACCAGTGAGTAGCTGCTGGTCAACTCCTAGAACACCTTTGTGGTTCAATACTCCTTGGTAGTATGATGAGGAGAAGTTGTTAGCAGAACCATGATCGGCGTTAAGGAACACCAATGGGTCGCTTTGGCCCTTTTTCAATCTAATTGGACATTTCTTCCTCATTTCATTTGCAAGGGATTGCGCCATAGCAGGGTCTGCTTTTCCAGTGTTGTTAAAATTGTAAAGTCGATCCTCTATGTTGCGACAATGTGTTTTTCCCATTGAGTGTGCACCTAACAGAAAAAATGAAATTAAAAAAAAGAAAAAAAAGAAAAAGGGATGTATCTATTTAATTAAAAGAGAATAATGTTCAAGTACTTAACAAATACATATATAGGTTGCTTGTTACCTAGGAGAGTTGTCATGTCCAACACATCTAAACCACGAGAATTGAAGTAAGCAAGAGCTGTTTCTCTTGAAATAGACGCTGAAGGAAGATCCACTTTTGCAGCATCAGAGGACATACCATCTCTCCTTCCTGTGAAAACCGGATAAGATGGTGCACCTGCCTGTTTATTCAATTTAATACCCATTTAAGTCAATCCATCTTTTGATTGAGTTTTTTTTTTTTTTTTTGAAATAATAAATGTACATGCACTTACACACCAAGCTATATAATTGTATTACAAGATAATTTGTAAGTTTTATTATTATGTTTGCATACAACTCTTAATTAAGTATACCAGACTCAATCATTTACTTAGTTTTATATTAGTGATAATATTATTTTTAGTGAAAAAAGAAACAATGAATGAAAAATATACCAAATGAACGGCATCCCTTGTAGCAAGGTTAAGAATATCGGCACAAGAGACAACTCCAGGACAACGCTGTTCAAGAACAGCCTTGATTTTATCTATCAACACAAATCCTCCAAGTCCTCGATTTTGTATGGCAGTTTTCTCCGATTTTGGACCATCCAGAAGGACTGATCCATCACAACCCTACAATTTTGCATACACAAATAACAATATAGTTCAAGATGGGTAGATGCGCGCAAGCACATGCACAAAATCACTTCCTTAAAGTATGTGTTTTAATTGTTTTACAGCTTGCCTTCAAAGTCAAGGAACTGTTTAATTCTTATAATACTTCAACGGGAAATTGGAGTGCAGTTATATAAAATTGATCTTATTTATTGATTTTATTCGCAAAAATGTAATATGTATCTCATTTAAGTATAAATATGTTCAAATAATTGAGTTTTTAGTATGGTTTTGAATCATAAAACCTTAAAAATGAAGTTTCAAAGAGACAAATTTATTTCATACATTTAATTTGTTTACAATTTTATAATTATTATGTGGGCCAAAAACCCTCCAAACCCCTCCATAGTTTTGTTAGGTACGCAAATAAGATATATAAAACTATATTAATTTAGGTCTTTAAAAAAAAGGACCTTTTTTTTTTTTCTTTTTGAAATAGAAATGGGACTCATACATAGTATTAGAATGCATAGTCTATTTGATTTTGCTTTATAAATTTTGTAAAAGCATTTCTAAAATAAAAGGAAAAAATGATCGGAAGTAGAGTTTAGGACTCATTAAGTACATTTTGTGTTTCTTAACAAAAACACATGTCACGTGCTCTTCTTTCCAAAGGCTATCTTTGAATCTTAGATTAGTATGGAAAAAAATGGGGACAAAATATGAGTAAAAAAGAAGAAGAAAGAATTAAATAATGCAATATATTATTTATGAGTTGATTATTATATAAATAATCAATAGAAGAGTTTATATAAAATTTCTTAATATTTTTTAACCTTCATTCTCTTTTATTTTTTACCCTCATATTTTTCTCATTTGCCATACAAATTTGAGATCCAAACATGGCCAAAAGAACCCTCCATAAATATTTTTTTCTCTTTCATTGAAATCTTTTTAATTTAATAAAAGCACAAATAAACAGAAATGTAATGCTGATCAATCTTACAAAAACTTAAAAACTTTTGAACAGATGGTTGACCAACATACTAATGGCATGTTAATTGAAAACAAACACAATTAGAAAACTTTGTAGTTGAAGTTAAAAGGAAGGAGCTATAGAGAGGTGAAGAAAAGCACTTACAGTCACAAAGCAATCAGAGTAAAGCAAGCGAAGAAGCTTAGGAGCAATGGTGTTATCTTTTCTCCAAAAAAGCTCTACTTGGTGTTTGATATAAGTTTCGGCATCATCACAAGTATGATGAACCTTGTAATAATGCCAAGTCAATTTTTGTGGAGTTGGCAACCCAGTTGCTGCTTCTACATACCCTAGATGGAAGCTCAGTACTGCTAGAGTCAAAACTAATGATGGAATAAGACTCACCAATCTACTTTGACTTCTCATTTTTATTAAGTTCTTCTCCCGCCTTGAAAACTTTCTTTATGGCCTAACTGCACTAAGCTTGTATTTAGTTTTCTCTAATTGTTCTACAAAACCTCTTGGAGGACTGAACGCTATATATAGATTATATTTTCTTGTTTATATACACACGTGGCGTAACCCACATAACCGAGTTGTATAAGCATGAATATATATATTTTTTCTAAATGTGACATCAAGTAATTTAATTTCGTCAAATTTTCAATTAGGGTTTAATTTATTTTAGATTTTATAATAGTATTGTGGAAACCGTGTGACGTAAGAGATGGGGAACTACCACGCTGTGTTCACATTGATCATGTGTATGTGTTTTAGCTTCAAATAATACGCCATATATGTTGCCAAGTATCTTATAAAGTTATAATGCATTGGAATCCCATCCAATTTAAAGAGTGTATTCGTATGTTACGGTTTATTCGAGAAGTAAAAAAGAAATAGGGATACTACAAAAAAATAACGTATTTAAAATTTATAACAATAAAAATAACACCCTAATAATAATGAATGAGTTTCAACTGAACGACGTTTAAAAGTGAAAGAGTCTAAATGATCGTAATTTCATTTGAACGACATTCAATGTTAAATGTTGTGCCAAACATTTTTAGAAAATTATGAAAAATAGCACCCCTAAACTTATAATAACAAAAATAATTCCAGTAACATTGAATGTGTAAAATTAAACTTCCATATTAAACAGGTCTAAGTTGTTGCTGTTCAATTTGAATAACGACCAATTGAATATGCATTCAAAGAAAAATGATGTAACAATTATTTTTTAAGTGTGTAAATATATAATTTGAATATAAAATGTATTATTTTTACTATTATAAGTTTTAAGGGTGCTCTTTTTGTTATTCTTTCAAAAAAAAAAAAAATTTAATAGTAAAAATATGTAAGTTGTACAAATGGTGCTATTTTGTTTTTTGTTTTTTTTTTTTAAAAAAACGTCATTCACTACAAATTAAAAAAGAAAAATTATATCATCTCTCAATATATACTAATTAATTAATGCTAAATCTTCGTTGAAAAGGAACATGCATGCATGTGAGTTCTAACTTGCCACACGGGTTTCAGTTTAATTTGAATTTAGTTTTACTATGAAAAATTTGGTGATCCAATAACATTTATGTATTGGCATGCACATTATCAAAATTACTTTGTAAATAAAAATTTATTTATTTTTAAAAATAATTTATTATGTGTTATAATATAATTATTATAAATATAAATTTATATAGATTTAATATTTCTCTAATATTTATGCTGGAATGCAAAAGCCAATGCTTAGTACACTTGATCATGATCATGAATTCAAGATCTCATGATTAAAAGTTTGATAATAATAGAATTTGGTGACAATTAACAATGAATTATTTTGATGGTTTTGATCTATTGGAGCGGGGAATTTCTCATAATGATGGGATTGGATCTTAGATTTTAGTTGGCAGCTTAAATTAATAATCAAATATAATTTATTATATTATTATAAACTTGTAGTACATCATATTCTTTTAAATTCTATGAGAAGAAAACAGTACTTGATCTTCGGCTCGAAAAGCTAACTTGTTAAAAAAAATGCTCAAATTTTTGGACTATATATTTATTGTTACGATTTTTAGAATAATTTTGATAAGTTGATATATTTTTAGATGTTTTGATTTTATTGAATAAATAAAACTCACTTTTCTCGGGAAAAAAAAACTCTTACGAACTTTCTGTTGAGGCAGCGTAATTGCTTGGAAATATTGATCCTCGAGCCAATTGGAAATTGTATCATGTAATTTTTTTTTTGGGCCAAAGATTGTATCATGTAATTGCACTACAAAGAATTTCATTATTTTTACTAGCAAATGCTATTTTTTAAGTACAACAAAAATATATATACAACAATATTTTAAGTTAAAAAATTATGGTGAAATTTTATTTACATCTTCTAAGCTTCATTTTGTAAGAACTATTAAAAAATAACACAAAAATATTTTAAATAAGTGACTTATAAATCTGCTACATTATCAAATACAGTATTTACAAATAGCACAAAAGGCTACATTTGTTGTAGTAATTAGCCTCGATTTTAGCTCTGGTTGAGTGTACAACAATCTTAATAATAATAAGCTAGCAATGTTTAATTTGGTCTGATCAAGAAGTTCATCTCAAAATTCTCATCAACTTGATGCTAATTTATCGGTGTCAAAAGCAGATTAACACTTTTGACACGATCAAATTGATTAAATCAAAACATATATGCATAGTTCCCTTATCTAACGGTCTCAATATTGTTTCAATATTATCAAATATAATATTTAATTTATTTGATATATTTTTCTTAAATTTTAAAAATAAAATAATATTATTTTTTATTATATGCTTAGATGACTTTATGTTAGTCAAAAATCAGATTTGACCCCTTTTAAGTTTGAAGCGATCACCAATGTTCTTAAAAGTTTAAGCTATTGGAAGAATGACAAAAAATACTCTTATATTTTTATCACTCTTCCACACATATTAGTTTTGTGCACTATATATATCAAATACTCGTAATTGAACAAATATGGTTATTAGGATTTGAGATAGAACTTTTATACTATGTTAGAAGTTGTTCAGAAATAAACTCTGCCATAAGATTAAATTATATTTTTATGTATCTATGTTAGACCATATGATAATAATGTGTACCTTAGTGTATAGTAGTATATAAGGTGTGCTACATGTACTTTACAAGGCATTGCTTTGTATTAATTTTGTTAAAAATTTAGTTTTACAATAATAAAAGACAATTACTCTTAAATTCTAAAATGGTATCAGAGCCCTAAAAATCCTCAAAGACCTATGTGTATGGTTTCCACAAAGCCACCAATTTCACAACTATGTTCTATCTCTTTTCCCTTTCTGTTTTACCCTTTGGTACCTTATTTTTCATCAATTCATCAACAACACAGATCAGGAACAATTACATCGTAAACTCTCTATTTTCTTGATGTATAATTACGAATAATTTAGAAAACTCTCTAATTTCTTGATTCTTTCATATTCATCATCAAACAATGAAAAATCTACTACAAAAAGAGTTATCAACAATAGAGGCAGTGCTGTCTCCAAGAACCACCACCATTAGGCTTGTCGAATGTACCTGGTGGTTGGTCTCTTCTCAGGTGATTCCTTTCATAGATCATCCTTTGCATCGTCCGTAGCCTTCTCGCGCTTCGTCTGATCACTAGGGTTTCCTGTGGAATTTCTTCACAGATGAATTCTTTTCGTGGTCCAATGGAGAACTTGATTTTTCCTCACTGAGATTTACAACAATGAAAATGCATTATTCTGGATGAGCCCACTATAAGGAAAAAGGCTTTTAGGTACAGTTGTTAACCGTATCTATAGGCTTTTAGGTACGGTTGTCTTTTAGCGTGTAACCGTACCCGTAGCCCGTGTCGCTATAGGTTGACCTACGGGTACGGTTGTTAACCGTACCCGTAGAGTTTTAGGTACGGTTAACAACTGTACCCGTAGGTATTTGTAACCGTACCTAAAACCCTACGGGTACGGTTGTTAACCGTACCCGTAGAGTTTTAGGTACGGTTAACAACTGTACCCGTAGGTATTTGTAACCGTACCTAAATCTCTACGGGTACGGTTGTTAACCGTACCTGTAGAGTTTTAGGTACAGTTAACAACCGTACCCGTAGGATTTTAGGTACGGTTGCGTAACCGTACCTGTAGAGTTTTAGGTACAGTTAACAACCGTACCTAAAACCCTACGGGTACGGTTGTCTGATTTATTACATGGTTTTAGGTACGGTTAACAACCGTACCTATAGGTTAAAATTTTTTTTTTTTAATAATTTTTTTCTGTGATTATATTTTTACCTGTTTTTATCCTTGCTCACTATATTATCAGACTTTAATCAGACATTTATATACATATCTCAACAAGCATACAAATATTTTATTACAATTATGCATATTGCATCGTCATTTCAGTAAATTAAAATACATAGCTAATATCACTAACCTAATTAAATTAACTATATATACATACAAGTTAATTCTAACTAATATATATCAAAATGTAAAATATTTAATTGTCTAACTTGTGCTTCCAATATTATCAATAAGGAATTGACATACTTCTCTTCGACAAACATCAAGTTCTTCTCGTGTGTATGTTTTCTTTTCTGCAAACTAAAAAAAAGATAATTAGATATATATATAGTTATAAATAATTAGGAAATACATGATAATTAAAAATTTATGAATACAATGATTTAAAAAAATTACTAGCTAAATAATTGTATGTACAATCATAAATATTTTGTTAACTTACTAGTAGTTATGACCTTCTATCCATTGATATCCAAGACTTATCCATAACATTATGTCCTTTTCGGTTCCCACATTTCAGACAAGGACACTTAATTTTTTCATGATTACTTGCATTATTAGCAGCAAAAGTAAGAAAATTTTCAAGCCCTCCACTAAATTCATTTGACCTTCTATCCACTGACATCCAAGACTTATCCATTTAAAAACCTAATTAAAGATATATATATATATAAACATTATGTCAATGAACATATATAAAATTGTGAAATAACAAGTGACACAAATATTAAAAAAAAGAATCAAATAATATATATATACAAATACAAACAACGTGAATTCAAGTAAAAAAAATAAAAATATATACAAGTTATACAACATTAATTCACAATCAACATATAACATTATATAAGTTTTTATCGCACTATGCATATGTATATAATTTTTTCAATGAATAAATATACAATAATGGTATAACCATGCGCTCACTGTTAATTTTATTTTTTAAGTGTCCAAGCTAAATCCTAACTATAAAGCTTAAGGCATAAAGTGTCATAGTATAAAGCTGACTAAGTTACTCAAACCGAAGCTAGTGTACCCAGTCTCCCAATCAAAATTTAGACTTAACGCATGCATGTAAACCCATCATATATATTGTATTTCATAATTCTGTAGTAAATGAATCATGGAATGTTTCAACTTATGACATCTTTACAAAGCCTTAATATTCCAGCTTCCAGGCGTCATATAAAACACAATTTGATCCCAAAATGGGATTATAGCACTTCATTAGCATTTAAAATTGCTAAAACAATTATTTCTTGTTTTCTGAATTCTATAAAAGTCCAGTTTATTTTTCGAAATTTTGTATGTAGAGGGAAATTTTGATTTTTGAAAAATAAAATAAATAAATGACATTATTTGATAAATGCTTAAAGTAAGTGTTTGTCTGGACTCTGGAATTTAGAAAATGGATAGATTAGGCAGGGTATCATAAATTAGATACATGAGAGAGATTTCTCTCCAACTGGTTCAGCCTTAAAATGAAACTGAGAGCGGTAACTAATATGTATGCGCTAAACTATCATCTACGGATCCACAAAATATACAATAATAGCTTTAGCCCCTTCTTTATTCTTACAATTTAAAGTAGCCATGTTGTTATTTTTATTTATTAAAAATGACGTTTATTTTCAGTTGTGCTAATATTTAATCCATTTTATTATAAATGTTATTGTCCGGTACTTACAAACTCACACGATCTTTAACACTATAACTGTAACCGGTAAAAAAAAATTTAATATATATAATATAAGTCGTTAAAAAATCAATTTTTTTTTTTAAATTTTAAGTTAATAGAAAAATGACAACAATACTTGTTATAAAAATGAACTCCCTATATATTACAACTATTGAACAATTCCAAGCACAATAGAATTTCCAAGCATAAATACCTGATAAAAATACTAATCTAACGACAACACTATCAAGCAAAAGAAATGAATATCAATAAGTAATGAAAATAGAATTTGTTTTCTTCTTCACCCCTCTAGATGAAGATAAGTTCTGTTAACCTCAATCTGGGAGATTGCAATTGTAATAGGAGAAAACATTGAAGAGAAAGACTCACCCAAAAATAAATAGTTAAAAAGATCTCTCAAAGCTTGCAGCCGTACACACACTAAACAATACTAAAATATATTTTCTCTTTTTTCTAACTATTTTCTCTCAGGCACTCAAATGCTCTCTTAATCTTTTAGGGCACACCATGGGTGCTTATACCCGCCCAAACAGACATTTACAACAATGTCTAGCCAACGAGAAATGAAACTAAAGTAATCGATAAGTAGAGACTGGAGAAATGAAAAATAAATAGAAAAACCTGAACCTTGGAGCTGAGAAGAGTGAAGACTGAATCAAAAATGAGAAATGAAGCTGGCGCGGCGGTGGATCTGCGGACAGGCGAAGGCAGCAAGAGGCGTCCGAAAGTGGCGGGGTAGCGGAGGCGGCGATTCTGAGGCAGGGACTGCGCGCAGGAGGCGGCGATATATTAGGTTTGTGTAGTGGAGAGAGATGCGGCGCTGGATATATTGTGGGACAATGGGGTGGGGAAGAAAAGTATATATATATGTGGGTGGAGCCCGTGGAGATTAAATGAGTTGACCTACGGGTACGGTTGTTAACCGTACCTAAAGGGATACGAGTACGGTTAACAACCGTACCTAAAAGTTTCCGTAATTTTCCGAAAAAGTTCCGCGTTTTGGTGGCGGAAATGGTTAATTAAAAAATTTGACCTACGGGTACGGTTGTTAACCGTACCTAAAACTCTACGGGTACGGTTAACAACCGTACCCGTAGGTTAATTAAAAAACTTTTAGGTACGGTTGTTAACCGTACTCGTATCCTTTTAGGTACGGTTAACAACCGTACCCGTAGAGTTTTAGGTACGGTTGTTAACCGTACCCGTAGAGTTAACCGTACCTAAAAGTTTTTTAATTAACTTACGGGTACGGTTGTTAACCGTACCCGTAGGTCAACTTTTAGGTACGGTTAACAACTGTACCTAAAAGTTTCCGTAATTTTCCGAAAAAGTTCCGCGTTTTGGTTCACTTTTAGGTACGGTTAACAACTGTACTCTTTTACAATACACGGGTAACCGTACCTATAGCTATTTAGGTATTGTTGTTATCAAATTTTTAATTTAACAACCGTACCCATAGGTATATTTTGTTGTAGTGGCCCTAATGTGGTGTAATTTGGTACTTTCTCTATCGAGTTTCTACATAGTCTCCTAAAAGAAATTTGGTGCCATAATGTTATTCTGATTTGGTGTGTTATTCTAAGATTTTTCCAGAAACTAATTTTCCCCAAATTGGTTCTTCCCATAACTGATTATTTGAAGCACATTTCTTGATTCATCATCTTCATCATTCAACAAAGGCAACAGGGCAACCAATGGTGACGTCTACACTATCATCGCCATTTTTAGCAAGAAGTGTATTATTGAACTCACGTCAATCATTTTGCAAGGTTTTGAGTCAATAGGCGAGCCAGAACCTAGAATCATTTGCAACGGTATCACATTAACACCAAGCACTTGGATTATTAACACCAAGCCTTGGAAGGGACCCGAGTGCCTTGGTCCAATCTTTCTCTAGTGCAGTGTTGAGAAAAAATTGTCTGACCATGGATATAAGGAGTATAAACTTGGGTTTACTTGCATAATAGAGTTAACAAGTAAAAGAATTAGAACAAGATCAAGAGTTGTTCATGATATTGTGAAAAAGTTTTTTTTTGTGTTGATTCTTTGATAATTGTCAAGAATCTTGGTAATATTTCGTATAGAGATGTGGTATCATCTCTTGATCTGCATCCAGTGTTGTTGCACACTTTTACAAAATATTACTACCACTACCACCAGTGTTTGAGTAGAGTCATGTTCAAACCTCTATCAGTGAGTTGAGTGTTGGTGTTTTTAGGTTTTTTTCAAACTCTTGGGGTTATTTTTGCATAATATTGCTTATGTTTCCCTTGCAAGTGTTTCTTTATCAGTAAAGCTAGCTAACACATATTATCTTTTATGGATTTTTTTTTGCTACTAGTACCACCAATGTCTGAGCAATGTTAAGTTTAGAACTTTTCCAATGAGTTGGGTATTGTGTTTTAGTATTTCTTTCAAGTTTATGTGGTGTTTGACTAGTTTTTCATCCATCATTAATGTACACTTTTATGGATGTATTGTTGCTGCCACTACTTGTGTTTGAGCAATGTTATGTTTAGAACTTTTTTGGTGAGTCGAGTGTTGGTATTTAATTTTTCAGACTCTTAGAATTAGTTTTCAAAAAGTTGCTTATGTTCCTCTTATAAGTTTTTCATTTTCATTATCAATGACAGGCTCAACTTGTAAGCTATGTTGTTGCCTTTGGTTTTTGGAGAGTTTATTAATAATATACCTCTACCAATGTAGTTTGTTTCTTTTTTCCATCCCTGAGATCACCAATGTTGATCAGTTTTGTTGTGAAATGGGTTTGGATGTTGCCCACCTTTTTTAAGTGTGGATGACTATCATGATGTTCTTGAGTTTCTTTCTATATTTTTTAAACTAATGATCTTATCAGTTTTATTAATTTGAAGGGAGGTTGTTAGACTATATGATAATCATTTGTACCTTAATATAAAGTAGTATATAGGGTATGCTACATCTTCTATATAAGGCAATGCTTTGTATTAGTTTTGTTAAAAATTCAATTTTATAATAATTAAATACAATTCTCTTAAATTATAGAAATTTATCATTCTACTTGTCCTTTTATAAAAATATTTATATGATTTATTCATCTATAGATTGAGTAAATTATAATTAAGTAAGAAAGGGATGTTCAGATTACAAATAGTGTAAGGGGTCTAACTATGCATATTTTTCTATTATTTTTAGTTTGAGATGAAACAAAAAATTAATACATAATTTTAAAATTGAAAAATTTAGATAGACTGAACATTTATTACATAATCTAGTGGGTTAAAAAATTTAGATACATATGTGAACAAAATTTATTATGTCCTATACATATGTGAACCTTACCGTAAAACATATAACTATGCATAAATTATATACTTCTGGTCTTTAATAAAGGCTAACGAATTAATTGTAATTTATAGTATTGCAGCCTTTGACTTATTCAAAGAAGAATTAGAAGAGCTTTAATAGCTAAAAACTAATTTATTCTACAAAATGGGCTTGCATGCATTTAAAAATTGTAGTGAAACTTGTGTACGTAGTACTTTGGCATCCAAGTTAGTCATAAGTTGTAAGTCATAGTATGCTTAATTAATCAACATTTATTAATGTTTAGTGTCATTGAAGCATAATACAACTGTTTATGCCCTAAAGTCTGGCGATCAAGAAAAATAACTACAGATTGAAATTATCTATTAAAAATATTGTGGGTGCGAAACGTGTGGCCCTCTGTTTAACAACCCGCTTGTGATTTACGAGATCAATTATAGAAAAATCATTTCATCTTATATATCGGTATAATTACATGAAATAACTTGTATTTATATCTAGAGTTTCATTTTTAATACCTCAGAAAAAAAAAATTTATATTAATTTTTTTAACATAAATAAACATATATTTTTTAATTTTGTAAGAAAATGGACATAAATTTTTACTATGTAACTGGGTAAATATTGCGTCAAGTTGGAACCCACGATCCTTTTGACATGTGGTATTCCATTGGGTTAGGGCACTCTCTCTTAAAACTTCAATATTTTATATGGATGCGCATTTAGTCATTTAGGATAGTATCACAGCATAAAACTGTATATTCAAATCTCGTAAAATGTAATGTCGAAATGATAAAAGTAATTTAAATTTAACCTAAATAGATGGGTAAACACATGTTTGCCGAAAACTTTATCAAACTCTCAGCTAATAATTTTTCCGAAAGATCTCTGGAAGGCATTGTATAAATTTTGTGAATATTTGTAACTTTCCATGTTAATTCATTAACTCCAAATAATTTTTGTATAAGCAGATTTTATTTATAAGAGGAAGAATTACATATGCAAAGGAATTTGATCTATTGATAACATCATAATGGTTTTCCAAAATATTTAAAAACATACTGTTATAAATTGGCGCTAGCGGAAGCGAAGTTTTGGGTCCAATTTAGTTGCACAAATAATTTAATTTTGGATAACGGCAAAATAGTAAGCAATAAGAAAAATAAATGGCACAATGATTTAAGTGGTTCAACTTTTCAATGTGAAAAGTCTACTCCACTGACAACGGTACACCGAGGCAAATCCACTATCAAATCCAAAAGGAGAGTACAGACACCAATATCCAAGTAAATAACCACTTGCAAAATGAAATCTAAATTACACAGTATCTCTAACCTTGTACAGTGACAGAAGCACAAGTAATGTACTGTGATGGTTCTCCACCAAGAAACTGCTTGCTTCAAAGAACCCAAATTGACTTCAACCAAATAGTGGCTTTACTATCTTCAAAAGGATAAATCTAATTGTCTTCCTCTCACACAAATATAGTGGCACTCTTCTAAGTTGGTGTGGTGGCTTGTATGTTGTTGTTGTTCAAATGATATTGAGAGTAGAGAGTATATATAGACAAAATTTCCTTGGAGAGAAAGTAAATCCCAAAACTTGGCCATCAAGTATACTTAGCTCCCAAGTATACTTCTCCTCCAAGTAAATCACTTCTCCTCCAAGTAAATCTCTTCTCCAAGCAAACTTCTTCTCCAAGTATACTTCTCCTCCAAGTATACTTTTCCTTCAAGTAAAAGCTAAGATCAAATATATATATTACTCAATTCCAAAATATCATCTAATGATTTGTTTTGTGACATAAATAACAAATCTCCACCTTGGCACAAAACGAAGAAACCAAATTCTTCAAAATACGAAATTCCTCGAAATACCAAGTAGCCGTTGTCCAAAAGCCCCAAAAGGGCAATCACTTACTGCAAATACCAACCAAGTTCAAACAATGCTTGAACTTGTTAACTGAAATTGGTTTGGTCAACATATCAGCTGGATTCTCAGTAGTAGCTATCTTATTAACAACAATAGCACCCTGGGACACAATGTCACGAACGAAGTGATATCTGACATCAATGTGTTTGGTCCTCTCATGATACATAGTATTCTTGGTCAAATGTATCGCACTCTGACTATCGCAAAATACAACAGAAGTATCCTGCTGTAAACCCAAGTCACAAACCAAACCTCTAAGCCAGATGGCTTCTTTCACTGCTTCTGCTGCTGCCATATATTCTGCCTCTGTAGTAGACAAAGCAACTGTAGACTGTAAAGTAGCCTTCCAACTAATGGCACAATGAGAAAGAGTGAAAACATAACCTGTCAGAGATCTTCTCTTATCCAAATCTCCAGCATAATCGGAGTCCACATAACCAATAACACTGCAACCAGTGTTAGAACTCCCATCATATACCAAACCAAAACTAGAAGTGCCTTTCAAATACCGAAGTATCCATTTCACTGCATGCCAATGACCCTTTCCAGGGTTACCCATGTATCTACTAACAACACTAACTGCATGTGAAATGTCTGGACGAGTATAAACCATAGCGTACATCAAACTACCAACGGCACTTGCATATGGAACTTGAGACATGTACTTCTCTTCTTCTTCTGACTGTGGTGACAAATCCAAAGAAAGCCTGAAATGCGCAGCTAGTGGCGTACTCACAGGTTTAGACTCTTTCATACCAAAGCATTCAAGAACTTTTTCGATATAACTTTTCTGAGACAAATAAAGCTTGCCCGCTTGTCTATTCTTGTAAATTTCCATTCCCAAAATTTTCTTTGCTGCACCCAAATCTTTCATCTCAAACTCACCACTAAGCTGAGACTTTAATTTCTGAATCTCAAGCTTATTCTTAGAAGCAATAAGCATGTCATCAACATATAGCAACAAATAAACAAATGAACCATCAGATAATCTTTTATGATAAACACAACTATCATAATCACTCCTAGAGTAACCATGATCAATCATAAAAGAATCAAACCGCTTATACCATTGCCTAGGAGATTGCTTCAAACCATATAATGATTTTTTCAATAAACAAACATGATCTTCCTTACCTGGAACAACAAACCCCTCTGGCTGATGCATGTAAATTTGTTCCTCAAGCTCACCATGTAAGAATGCTGTCTTGACATCAAGCTGTTCTAATTCCAAGTCAAACAGCGCAACCATAGCAAGCAACACACGTATGGAGCTATGTTTCACAACGGGTGAAAATACTTCATTGAAGTCAATACCCTTTTTCTGAGAATAGCCCTTTGCAACAACACGTGCCTTGAACCTAGATGCTTCAACCTCAGGTATACCTTCCTTTTTCTTGAAGACCCATTTGTTTCCAACAATCTTCTGGCCCTTAGGCGGTATTACCAATTCCCAAGTATGATTCTTATGAAGAGACTCAATCTCTTCATTCATAGCAACCAACCACTGAGCAGACTCATCACAAGTGACAGCTTCACGATAACTAGTAGGTTCATTCACCCCAATAGTCTCTGCCACAAACAATGCATAAGAAACTAAATCTGCATCTGCATACCTCTGAGGGCGTCGAATCTCTCTAATTCCTTTACCCTTAGCGATACTGTATGGTTGCTCTTGTTGCTGTTCTGCTACATCAGGAGCAGAATCATCTACCTCATCCACAAATGGCTGATCTGAAGTGCTCTCTTGCACTTGACTAGGAGCTCCACTCTCAAGCTCCACCTGCTCACTAACACCGGGGTCTTTATCTGCAACAACTGACTCCTTTTTCTTTTCCAACATGGAAAACTCATCAAATTTGACATCTCTGCTAATTAAAAATTTAGGTGACTTGGGTTCAACACACCACAATCTGTAACCCTTCACCCCACAAGGATATCCCAAAAATATACATTTCAATGCCCTTGGCTCAAGCTTACCATCATTAACATGAGCATAAGAAGAACAACCAAAAACTTTTAAATCAGAATAATTAGCAGCAGTACCAGAAAATACCTCAAACGGAGTCTTCAACTCAATTGCAGTTGATGGAGACCGATTCACCAAATAGCAGGCATGGTTACAAGCTTCAGCCCAAAAGGATTTATCCAATCCAGCTTGAAAGAGCATACAACGAGCTCTTTCCAAAAGAGTCCTATTCATACGTTCTGCAACTCCATTTTGTTGTGGTGTATAACGCACAGTGCGGTGTCTCACTATGCCATTCCTTTCGCAGAACTCATTAAACTGACTCTCACAAAATTCCAAGCCATTGTCGGTTCTCAAACGCTTGATCTTCTTGCCAGTTTGATTTTCAATACAAGCCTTAAACTTGACAAATCTCGAAAACACTTCATTCTTATTTTTCAGAAAATATACCCAAACATGACGAGAGAAGTCATCAATAAAAGTCAACATATACCGGGCACCACCCTTAGACGCCACACGAGAGGGACCCCAAAGATCTGAATGAATATAATCAACGGTACCTTTCGTTTTATGGATGGCTGTACTGAACTTAACTCTGCGATGCTTTCTATAGACACAATGCTCACAGAAATCAAGCTTCCCAGTTTTCTGACCACCAAGCAAACCCCGCTTGCTCAAAATAGACATCCCTGCCTCACTCATATGCCCCAACCGCATATGCCACAAGCGAGTCATATCTGAATCTTGATCTGACGAGGATGAAACTGAAACACTGCCAATGACAGTGCTACCCTGAAGCACATAGAGACCATGAGACAATTGCCCTTTAATAACCACCAGAGCACCTTTAATAACTTTCAAAACTCCACCTTCAGCTATATACCTATAGCCTTGTGAGTCAAAAGTACCCAAAGATATTAGGTTCTTTTTCAAATCTGGAACATGGCGAACATCTTTCAAAGTTCTGACAATACCGTCATGCATCTTAATTCGGATAGTACCAATACCAACAACCTTACAGGACACATTATTTCCCATCAAGACAACACCCCCATCAATGGACTGATAAGAAACAAACCAATCCCTATTGGGGCACATATGGTAAGTGCAACCCGAATCAAGAATCCAAACATCTCTAGGAGAACTAATAGATACTGACAGAACATTATCACCATCGGTACCAGAACTATCTGCAATACCAGCAACATCATTAGTACCAGAAGATGTTGTGGTAGATTTCCCTTTACCTTTGAGTTTCGGACAGTTAACTTTCCAGTGCCCTTCTTGACGGCAATAATTGCATTTATCTGTTCTCTTTCTAGATTTAGATCTAGACTTGCCTCTAATTTTGATCGAGCCTTTTTCTTGCGTTCTTCCTCTAACAAACAAACCACTACTACTATCGTTATTACTTGTAGACACCTTTTTCTTCAACTCTCTGGAATTCAAAGCCGCTTTGACATCTTCCAAAGAAATAGTGTCTCTCCCATATAGCATGGTATCAACAAAATGTTCAAACGAATGAGGTAAAGAACATAACAAAACTAAGGCCTGATCCTCATCATCAATCTTAACACCAACATTTTTCAGATCACGAATAATTTTAGTAAATTCATCAAGGTGATCGTGCAAAGGCATACCTTCTGACATTCTGAAAGTGTACAAGCGTTGCTTCAAATATAACCGACTAGTCAAAGACTTGGTCATATACACACTCTCCAATTTAAGCCATAATCCGGCAGGAGATCTTTCATCACCAACCTCGCGTAATACCTCATCAGACAAGGATAACTGAATTGAACTGAGAGCATTTTCCATCAATGCATCTTTTTCTTCCTCAGTCAATTTTTCTGATAATTTATCCTTGCCTTCAAGTGTCTTAACGAGCCCTTCTTTAACCAATATGGCTCGCATCTTCATTTGCCAAAGACCAAAATCATTCCTACCATTAAATTTTTCAATTTCGTATTTTGCCGCCATGACAGAATACCCAAAATTAAATTAACAGAAGCACAACCTAGAAAATATGAAACCAATCAAATAATCAAAAGCTCAAAATAAATCCAAATGAGCAAACTTGATTAATTCCAATAAATAACCCAAAAGCTCTGATACCAATTTGTTATAAATTGGCGCTAGCGGAAGCGAAGTTTTGGGTCCAATTTAGTTGCACAAATAATTTAATTTTGGATAACGGCAAAATAGTAAGCAATAAGAAAAATAAATGGCACAATGATTTAAGTGGTTCAACTTTTCAATGTGAAAAGTCTACTCCACTGACAACGGCACACCGAGGCAAATCCACTATCAAATCCAAAAGGAGAGTACAGACACCAATATCCAAGTAAATAACCACTTGCAAAATGAAATCTAAATTACACAGTATCTCTAACCTTGTACAGTGACAGAAGCACAAGTAATGTACTGTGATGGTTCTCCACCAAGAAACTGCTTGCTTCAAAGAACCCAAATTGACTTCAACCAAATAGTGGCTTTACTATCTTCAAAAGGATAAATCTAATTGTCTTCCTCTCACACAAATATAGTGGCACTCTTCTAAGTTGGTGTGGTGGCTTGTATGTTGTTGTTGTTCAAATGATATTGAGAGTAGAGAGTATATATAGACAAAATTTCCTTGGAGAGAAAGTAAATCCCAAAACTTGGCCATCAAGTATACTTAGCTCCCAAGTATACTTCTCCTCCAAGTAAATCACTTCTCCTCCAAGTAAATCTCTTCTCCAAGCAAACTTCTTCTCCAAGTATACTTCTCCTCCAAGTATACTTTTCCTTCAAGTAAAAGCTAAGATCAAATATATATATTACTCAATTCCAAAATATCATCTAATGATTTGTTTTGTGACATAAATAACACATACAATTTCTTTTTTTTTTTGAAGAAGTCGAGTTTGAAAGGCCCCTCAGAAATTTTTTTTAAGTGTTGTTAAGACTTTCATATATAATGTCTTTCAAAGTTCTTGAAGGCCGGACTTGGGTGATGTTTGGTTGAATGGAATAAAACATGGAATGTATTGAATTTTCTTGATTGTTATGTTTGGTTGGACCAAAAATTATTTGGAATTGTAAACTTTACGAGAGAAAGCGTTATTATTACACCTTCCCTCGCCCCGAAAAGGCTTTATGTCTTCCATAATTGCTTTAAGTAGATATTATTTTAATTTCTTAATCATAAAATATTATTTTTATTTCATTTTGTGTAATATATCTTTATTTTATTTCATTCTAACATTAAACTAAACACTATAATATTAATTTTTTATTTTTATTATTGAAGTCAAACCAAATCATATGTTTAAACTACATCAAATATTATTTAACCTAAAAAGTTAAGTAAATAATTTTAAAAACACCCATTTTTTTTTCTTCACATTATGAATAAGTTTAATTTAATTTTGTATTATGCATATTGTATATTCTATGAATGGTTCTTATTTAATTGTAAATTCTTATTCAAATAAAAATATTGATTTCTTTTTTGATTCTAGTATTCAAACCAAACCTTGTAATAATAATACTGTTTATTTTACATTCAATTTCATTACAATTACTATTCCCATTACTTTTGCATTATGCGAACCAAACGTGACCTTAATATTTTTTTAATTTCTTGAAAGCCTTCCACAAAATTAAGCACAAACCGATTGATGTTGCCGCATGATTTATTTCATGAATGCATATAAAAATAATTACAGTGGAACTTATGTGCAGGATTATATCCTATCTAGTGGTTAGTTATTGTTGCATATGTGATTGGTTTGTTATTAGATACTTCTAGTAGCTATACTTTGTATTGGTACTAATTAACATCCTACGACAACAAGGTCTAGGACTAGTTCTCTCAAACCAAAGGTTTATATCCCAATGGTTTTGCCTTAACCTTCTTGCTATGCTGAAGCTAGAGGCATTTCTGAGTGGGAAGATGCAATGCAAAAGGAGGTTAATGTACTTTTGGCTAATGGGAACTTAAGAACTAGTTTCATGTCTTGATAATGCAAGTCCTATAGGCAGCAAGTGGTGTATCGTACAAAGCTAAAGGTTGATGGTTTTTTGGATGAATGTAAGGCAAGGATGGCTGCCAATGGGTATGATCAAGTGAAGAGCATTGATCAAAAATTGAAATCAAAAATAAAAAAAAAATTGAAAAAAAAAAACCCTCAATTATCAAACAAAACCAAGAATAATAATAATAAAAATAACCCCTCAGCAAGTGGTATATTTGGCAACATTTTAAAAAAAATAAAAAATAAAAAATCATTACCAAACGAACCAATTTATAAATCATTGAAAAAAAAAACAAATTAAGAATCTACAACGTTATCAAACAACCCCTCAGTTAGTAGACTGGGTAAATTTTAAATTCACCAACAAAGACTTATTAAATTATAGCAAAAAGAGTATTGAGATATTTGAAAGGGATAGTGACTCATGGCATAATGTTATAGAAATCATATCCATTAGGGTTAATTGGGTTCTCTCATTCAGATTGTGCAAGCTGACCAAATTACACGAGAAGCATTAATTGGAGGGTATTGTATACATTTTGGAGATAACACTTGTCATGGTCTTCATCCAAGAATAAGGTTGTGGAAAGATCCACTGCTGAAGCAGAGTATGGAGCTTTAGCTTCAACCGAGGTGATGTGGTTACAATCTTTACTAAAGGAGTTACATGTTATAGAGGCTAATTCACTAGTTTTATTAGTGCTAAATACCTGGCAGCCAACCCCCATTATGCATGCAAGGATGAAGCATCTAGAGATTGATTTCCATTTCGTTAGAGATTTAGTAATGAAAACCAAATTAGATGTTATGTTCACTCCCTCAAAATAATAGGTAGCAGACTTTTTAACAAAATCCTTATTAGGGAATCAAGGTTTCTTCCTTTGAAAACCAAACTCATGCATGGTTCTTCCACCATCATGAGTTTGAAGGGGGTGTTGGACTATATAAGTACAGTGGAACTGATGTACAAGATTATATATTGTATCTAGCGGTTAGCTATTGTTACATATATATGTGGTTAGTTTCTTATTAGATACTTATAGTAGCTATAGCTTGTATTAGTACTGCATGCTATATTTAGAAAAGTTATCATAAATAACATTCATTCTTGATTTTTGCCATTTACATTGTGATTCAATATTCATCTTAATATATATTAGTTTTTGAAGGTTATTTGTGATGATCAACACAATCTATAGCTAATATGGTACAAGAGTAAGACATGCATCATTTGTTCATGATCTGTAATTTTGTTGACTTCAAACTATATGATTAAAGGGAATTTGATGATTTAATATGTGTGATAAGAATATAGGTTTAATATCTTAGAACTAGGATCATCAAAGTGTGCCATTAAGCATAAAGAATTGAAGCTTATTGTGAAATTGCTTAATTTGGGTAAAATTTACATGTTTACACGAAAAGTTTGCAAAAATAAAAAAAGAAACATTTTTTTAACTAAAACTCAATTTATCTCCTTTATTTTTCTTTTATCCTATGAAATTTTGCAAGACATGCACCAAATCCAGTGACGGAGGGATCATGTGCCCGCAGGTGACTAGGAATCTTAGTTTTTTCGTTAAAAAATTTAATAGTAATTATTTGTAAATTTTGTCTAGTAATGTTTGTATCTTAATATGAATGTTTTACTTTTCTAATTCTACATGTTTTAATTTGGGTACCATACTCAAAATTTAACCTTTATCACAAGCATTACAACGAAATGATCAAGATATTATACATGCTATGAAATGTGTTAAAAATATGAAAGGAAAATTAAGTTGCCAATGACGAGGGAAGATTATTATGTTTCTTTGCTTTGTGAGATTTATTTTTTATGTAACAAAAATCATATTGAGTCTTAAATATGAATAGCTGGTGGGCTTGGATATCTTTTTTATGAGTTTGGTCTCTAATTTTTTAATTAGATGATTGAAGGGTGGAGTTTACTATGCCTTTTTTTTATTTATTTAGAAAACAACAAAAATAACAATTCTTAAACTTATAATAATAAAAATAGCATTTCTTATGTTCAAATCATATATTTTCATACTTAAAAAATGAGTTTTACATCATTTTTATTTGAATGCCCGTTCAAATTAAATTGCGTCAATTTAGATCCGTTCAATGTTACTTCTTCAATGTTATTGGGGTGATAGTTTATTATTATAAATTTTAGGGATGTTATTTTTAGTAATTTTTCTCTTTATTTATTTTTATGTTTATTTTTGTTGCTGTTGTTGTTGTTGTTGAACATTTTACTATGCTGTTTAGTTATTGATGATGAAAGGAGCACAAGATCAATATTAGCTTTAGAAATATACATAATTCTTGTTTCCAGCAGCAGTAAGGTTACATTAATAAAACCAAAAAAGTAGTGTGGGCAGGGATAATACCCTAAAAGGTATATACTTTATTAAATTCATTTTTTTCTAGTTGTATATTTTTCTAAAATTAATTTTACTTTTCGAACATAGGATTGTTCAAATAATGATTTTTTTAAAGAAAAATTTATATAATTTAAATTTAAAATAAATCTCAAATAATGTAGCGCAATGTTATGATAATACACTATATTTAACAAAAAACTATCATGTATGTTAGTTGTGATTATACTATATATATATTACGTATTAACACACCGGCTTTACAAATTGGTTTGAATGATAATTTTTGAAAGATATAAGTCAATTAAGATTTTAAATTGTTTAAAATAATTAAAATAAGATCGGTTTGTAAATTGATTGAAAAGCAAACTTATTATATCTATACTCACCCTCACAATAATACAGTGAGTCACAAGCAGGTATTACTAGGCTCTATTGTAATAGAGAAACTAGTAGTTAGTAGTGCGCGAGTACATCAAATGAATTGTGAGTCCATTTAGAACTGCTTCTACTTTTACTTAAAAGTGCTTATACATTTGATCCATTTGAAATTCTCTATGAGAAGTGCTTTTAAAAATTTAAGAAGCAATATTTGTACTATTAAGAAAAGTAAGTAATACTTACTTTTAGAAAAAGTAGTATGAACGCACGCTCATATATTAAAATTATTACTAAAATGTTAATTAAAATCATGTCTAATTTTTGCACCCAAAACACCTAAATGTTTCTTTAAAATTACTTTTAATCAAACCATTTCATTTTAAACTATTTTTTTTAAAAACTACTTTTAAAATAAGCACATTCAAATAGGTTGTGAGATCGGTAAATTTTTTATTCTTTTACCCAATATATAATTTACTTTCACATGTCCACTATGTTGAAAATGAAGTTTTAGAGTCTTCAATGAGCTATCTTGGAAAGATACATATGCCTAGTATTAGAATACAACGTAGATTAAGTTTTTAATTCCAATTTTTTAATGGTTTTGAAGGGACAAGTTGTAAATAAAAGTAATCGCTCACTATTTAAAGACTACTTAAGAAAATAGTAATTATTATATTATTTAAGTATGATAATAATGTAAAGTTTATAAGTAATTATGATATTTAGCTATCTTAGAGATTAACCTTTAAAGGAGTGAATGTCTGATGTTGTTTATACACTATATAAAATTTACGTGATATTGAAAAAATTTTAAGATCATTAGAATTCTAATATGATGGAGTTAAGTTGGAGATTACAAAGTATGAGAAAGGATAATCAGACCACGAATGAGTACATTGAAAGAGCTAAATAATTGTTTGATCTAATGGTAGCATCTGGAGATCAAATCTCTGTAAGAGAACAAATCCTTTACTTGATGGGAGGTTTAATTTTAACTAACTACTTGCATCTTTTTGCTACTGTGACAAATAAAGATAAGGTGCCTAGCTTGGATGATTTTTTTTATGATGAGAACTCATGAAAGACAAATTGTGAGGATGAGTCCTATAGATTTTCAGATGATACAAGCAAATCTTGCTCACAATAATCTATTTGCTCATAATTATCTCACCGTTTCTTCACCTAATACTCAGATATCACAGTTTTGAAAGAAAGGTTTGCAAGGTTCTCCATTTGGTGGAGTTGTACTTGTTAATCCTATACAATCTAGTGGAAATGCCTTCTCAACATCAAGTGTCTCATAATCCTCCTCAAAACTAGCCTAGTCAACAATCACAGCAAGATTTTTCAGTGAATGATAATGGTGAAAGAAGCAAGTACAAAGGAACTTGTAAAATATGCAGAAAGGTGGAACATAGTGCCTCACAGTGCAAATTTAGATATGCATAGTCACACAATAACTCAAACAATAATCAATCTTTAGCATCTTTATTTCCACATTCTCTACCTTCTCATCCATTTGTACATAGATCTTCTATACCATCACCAATCGTACATAGGCCCCAAGCTAATTTTTCTACTGTTTCTGATACATCACAACAACAACAGTTATCACCACTACTAAAAAAAGAGATTTAGGGACGGTTCCGTTTCGGGTCGTAACCGTCCCGTCTGCAGGCGTCCCAAAAAGTCACACTTTTAGGACGGTTATTAACCGTCCCTAAAAGTAAAATTACTGGGATACTTTTAGAGACGGTTATTAACCGTCCCTAAAAGTGTCCCAATAACCGTCCCTAAAAGTGTCCCAATAACCGTCCCTAAATAATTTCACTTGAACTTTTTGGGGACGGTTAATAACCGTCCCTCAATGGTTTTTTTTTTTTTTTTTAAATTTCAATATTATGCTGATCTTATATAAATAATTACCTGTAAAATACTGAAATAATATATATATTCAAAATCACAAAATGACAATATTACTGTTTACGTATCATTACTAATTAATAATTACAATATAATTAGTGATTAGTTACAAAATAATTGGAGTCATTCTATGTCTCCAATATATACATTAAACTAAACATATAACAAACCTAGCTAGTTAATTACTAACAAGTAGTAATTAATTACAAAATTTGGTCTAATTCTCACCTAAAATATTAATAACCGTCCTAATATAAATTATATATCAACAATTTCAAGTTCTACTTATTCTGTTAATGATAAATGTACATCATTCACATTGGCAAACATCAATATCTTCTCTTATATATGTTTTTTTTCCTGCAAACTATATAAATAAATATATAATATTCAAATCAGAAAATAATTATATATTTAAAATCTTCAAAGGATTAAAATATACATATGAACAATATAATTAATACTTACCAACTCTTGACGATATCTCCTTGGATTGAATATAATGTCCCTCATGTATCGCATAACATAAAATCCACATTCAATATCATTAGATTATATTGGAACGTATGAACAGATTATTAATATTAGAATTACAACCTCATTTAATCCCAAAATAGCTCTGTCCCTGACATTAACAATAGTCTTGAATTTTACAACCTAAAATTCATAGCTACGATATTTGATTTAACAAAATTAGTTTAAAGATGTAGGCATTTTTTCTTTTCAAAGCAATATATTAAAGCAAATAGATGATAAAGCTTCGCGTTTAGCTAATAAACAATTGAAGCAGTATTTTTAAATGACATTGTACAATATAAATAGAATTTCATAGAAAAAACCTATTAAATAAAAATTAAAGAAAAACATAAAGTTGTAATAATTACAAATGAGTTCTTTGTCTTCATGTTCATTTGTGCCATTTAAATTACACTACTTATAATTGAGACTTAAATCCAACATTTTATTTGTTAAAGTAGGCAATATGCTGTTGAGCCATAAGCTACTTTACTCTTAACGCAACTCTTGAACATCAAAATTCAAAAACCACAAATTATATGAACAACAATCACAATCAAATTCACAAAATTTTAAGGAATTAAAACTGACATAAACAATGATATATAGTTTTATTATGAAGATAATAGGCATACAGCAAAGATTTATACGCTTAGTCTATAATCATACTAAAAAATTAAAATCAATTAAAGGAAAATGAATCTTTATACTTTTTGCCTTAATTATGAAATTAATATGATTTTTTTGGTAACTACATCATACATGAATAATTTCAGCAATCTTTAATACACAATAAAACGATAGAAGAATTAATCAAAACCCAAACCATAATACAATTAATAATCCAGAATAACTCAAGTTACACTCTATATCTTGTTAGACACCAATTCACATACCCAAAACCATTAGGATAAAATAATATGACAACTAATCCAATAAATCAAAGTTTAAAGACACAGAATGATGCCCAAGAGAGTATTACCTTGTACTAAATTAATTATTCAAACTCATGACATTAATATGAAAATAATGAGATACTGGTAGATAGATAGATAGAGATGAAAATAGAAAGGAAAACACAAAAAAATAAGAGACTGAAAACATACTTGATATGTCTGCTTGTGATAGTTTGAGAATAGGTTCTCACTTGTATATGTATTCTTGCTTCACTCCATCTTTCATTGTTTTTATCTACAGGTCTAGTTAATTAAGGTTGTCAAAAGAGAAAAACAAGGACTAATCTTCATCATTTAAAAATTAAAGAATTAACATTACAATTACAAAGATCGACTTTATTTAACTTTTGTCTTCAATATATATCATAGTAAATAAGTATGAATAACTAAAATATTCATTATTCAAACTATCACCCATTCGGTTTCATGTATCTATCCCATATTACATACAATGGCACTAAGAAACAGCTTTCACAGTATAAGAAAACCTCTTCGCAAGAGCATCCACGAAATATAGCATAAAAGAAAGAAACAATATTCTCCAAAAAGGTAAAAGTTAAAGGAGTGATACTGCAGAATTAGAATGAGAAAAAAGTTAAACTATGTTTTAAAATATAGCAGCAACTTCAACTACAAAAGTTCCCCTTAGGCCATAGATTATTGAAAATCTTTCTCTGGTCTCTAAATCCATAATTTATGTTCTCCTCTACATCTGTTTCACACTCAAAATCCCATGGCCCTATACTCATACCGTGATTATTATTATACATAATAATATTAATACTAAATTCAAATGAAATTGTTATTAAAAATCAATTAGCAAAAAATAGATCTGCAGGAAACCAAATTTCAAGAATTTATATATTAATTCATATATTGCAGCAGGAAAAAAAATTTCAAGAATAACCGTCCTTGACCTGATCTGCGCTGCGGTGGAGAGCTGCCGTGGAGAGCGCGCGTTGGTTTGGAGGGAGGAGCTGCTTGGTACGCGCATTGTTACAGTGGAGACGCGTTGCTGCAGTGTATGCGGGTTGCTGCAAATACCGTACGAGGTGTCGCGCGGGCCGACACTGGAGTCGAAGACAACGGACGACGGCGAGAGCTGGGAGGTTGACTGGTGGTGTCGATCGTGCGGCAGTGGAGGCGCTGTGGGGGGGGGGGGGTGCTAGCAGTTAGGGTTTTTAATTTCTATCGCGAGCTGGTGTGGTGGTGATGTTTATAAAAGACAATAACCGTCCCGAAAGGTAACACTTTTGGGGACGGTTATGTCTTTTACGAAAATTTCCGCATAACCGTCCCAAAATTACACTTTTAGGGACGGTTCACCGGTTTTTTTAAATTACAACCGGCCCTAAATCTATATATTATTGTAGTGCACCATCCACGTTACCACCTATACTACCTTCACCATATATATCTACGAATCCTACACCACAGATTTATACACCATCACCTATACCTTATCCAAGTCCTATAACCGTACCAAACTTGAACATGTTGACTTGAACATGCAACATGTTGGTTATTCACCTACAAATTCAACTCAACTTGGCACTCAATCTCCTATGATTTATTGGTATTATCCTTAATGTAATAAAGCAACTCTCGATAGTCTTGTTTGGCACAATAGACTAGGCCATCCTCACTTGCTTGTATTGAAACAAGTATTACATGAAATAAATGCTTCTTACTCGTATGATCCTACAATAGAATTATGTGGTGTATGTAGAATGGGTAATTCACATAGGTTGCCCTTGAATCATATTCATGAAGGATCACATCAAGCATTTAAAATTGTGCATGCAGATGTCTGGGGTCCCTCTCCTGTTGTAGCAGATAATAGAGTTAGGTACTTTGTACTTTTTATGGATAATCATACCCAATTTCAGTGGTTGTATTTGTTATATAATAAGAGTCAAGTTGCTCAAATTTTCTTAAATTTTGAAACCTTAGTTGAAAGATAATTTCAAAAGAAAATTCATCAATTACAGTGTGATGGAGGAACAAAATTTTAAGATCTTAGAGCCACACTTGTTTCAAGGTGGTTATAAGAGGATAACTACATACCCCTATACTCCAACTCAGAATGGAGTTGTAGAATGCAAAAATAGATATGTTGTTGAAATTGGATTATCAATGATGATCAAGGCTAGCTTACCTTTAGAGTTTTGGGCTTTCAAGACTGCAGTTTACCTGATTAGCAAGTTACCCTCTAGAACATTGTCCAATAAATCTCCTTTTGAGTTGTTGTATAGTCAAAAACCAAATTATTCTAATTTTAGAGTACTTGGGTGCCTTTCCTTTCCCTATACTAGACCTTACTCTAACATTGAATTAGACATCAGGTCCATACCTTGTGAACTCTTGGGTTATTCAGAACATAAGTAATGATACAACTATCTTGACCCAATTACCAAGAGAGTGTATGTTTCTCCTCATGTAGTAATCAATGAGTCTAAGTTTCTTTACCTTGTCACAGGTGTGATGAATTCAAATCAACCTTTACCTGCTCCACTAAGTAATCAGTCACTATCACCTATACAGTTTGTACACGTTCCACTTTCACATGGTCAGAATAAGGCCATTTTTAATATCCTTGAACCTATTACTCAAACCAACACTTCTGTTATAAGTACAACTCACACTAATTTTTTGTCACCTAGCACTCACAGTACTCGTGAGGCAAATAATTACAACCCAACGTCTAACTCTTCACCATTGTCTTTTTTACATACTCAACCTATTAATCAAAATTGTTCTTCTTTAGAAGAACCAATCTTCTCTACCTCTAATGAATCTAATTTTTCTTCTGACTCTTCCTTAGAGTCACCTATTTCTCCTCAATCACCTCCTAATGCTCCTCTCATTTTTAACTCAGAAGGTTTGAACCTTACTATTGATCTGGCTCCTATATCTCAAATACATAAACAACCCACTACTAATAATGTATACTCAATGCAAACCAGAGCTAATTCTGGAATCTATAAACCCAAAGCACTAACAGCCAATGTTATTCTACCCATACCAACCACAGTAAGGGAAGCCTTGAAACACTCTGAATGGGTCAATTACACTTTGAATGGTATCAGAGAGAATGTTAGAGAAATTGTCTCATATTACTTCAACATGATACTAATATAAAGTTTATAAATAATCATGAAACTTAAATATTTTGGAGGTTGACCTTTTAAGGAGAGGATGTCTCATGTTACTAATTATATGCTATATAAAATTTACATAGTATTAAAGCTTCTGTCGATCAATAAGCCAAATACTTTAAACCTCGCATTGTAAAAAAATAGAATGGGTCTTGTGAAAGAAAAAAAAAACAAGTGATCCAAATAGAATAGAATATAATTAAATAAGTTAAAAATACAAAGACCCATACTTTGATAGTAGATGTTAGAGGTATTGCCCTACATTGCTTAAATATTATAATAATATAAGGTTTATAAGTAATTATGAGACTTAACTATTTTGAAGATTAATATTTTAAAGAGTCGATGTCTCAACTCTTATGTTGCTTATACAATAAATAAAATTTACAATAACTATTGTCATATTCATTATTAATTATAAATTTTAATATAAATGAATTATTTATATATTACCAATTAAAATTAATACTCGAAATAGTTAAATTAAAATAAGATGATTAAATATCAACAACCTTCATATTTCTATCGATATATGAGGCTCTAATTACTTGATTTTTAAATGATCGTATAGCTTAATCCGATTAAAAGCTTTACTTTTTTTATTAGATGAAGTTTATATATCAACAGTACAATATTTGGTTTTACACGTTTATAAAAATTGATACTTGCATGAAGATGGAGGGACAATATTAGGTTTTATATGTTTATAAAAAACAGTGAATTACATATATGGTCGTGCATGAAGGGGCAAATTGTCGTTGCTTTTATATTTTAATTTATGATTTGACATTTAGTTAAAAAAAATTTCGTAAAAGACAATGCACAAATTAATAACGCGGAGAACTTCAAATTTCGTCAATGACAAGTGTACTAAAAATAAAATACCATCATTAGAATGCATCTCCAATCCATAGACATTATCAATTCTTCTAAAGTGGAATTTACATTGGGAAAAATATTTTGGAAGGTTATGAAATATCATTTATAGTCTACAACCTATTATATTCTATATTCTTACTATAAAATGGTACTTATTTTCTCTACTTTTTGGCCACAACACAAGATACACAACTATGGCTACAAGTTTTATAATCAATCATACCATTCGCATTACTTGCTTATCTCTTTTGCTTCTATTTCTTTGTTCATCAACTCATGGTGCTTCTTCGTATAATGCCCTCTACTTTTTTTTTTTTTTTTTTTTTTCTATATTAATTGATTTTTCATGTTAATAGTTAGTAGTTTTTTTTAACACATGACTTTCTAATTCTAACACTCGTTTATATTTTCAATCAATAAATGCTCGAAGGCACAATAATTTTTCCAATTGAAAGAGAAGACCCTAACACATTCAAACTCAGATTGAATGACCATTTCTCTGAAATCCAACTTTCTCCGATGCCATCAAATTCTTCCAAAGAAAGCTCAAAAGGTGAGTGCACTAGCTAGAAGATTTAGTTTGTTGTTCATCTTGGAGGTGGGATAATAAATATCACTAACAAATTAATATCAATTTGATCTCAACATTTTAAAATACTCAAAGGTCATTTTTAAATACGAGGGATCAATCAAATTGATAATTTATCAAAGCTAAAAAAGTTTTATGATATTGACATCTTTTGGGGTGTTATAAGATCAAGAAAAATGCTTTATTTATATTGTTTAGTCCTTTAAATAATAAATAGCATAATTTAGTTCTTGATCTATGAAAACATGGGTCAACTAATAACAAATTATATTATTTTAAAATGTTTTATATTAAATTATTATTATTATTCAATTAAGTGATTCAATACAATTAAAAGAGGATTATTTGATAATGGTAAATTAAAAACTAATATGAAAACAATCTTCACAAAATATTTGTTCTAATATTTGATATTTGCCACTCTTTTTTTTTAATATTTAATTAATTTTTTTTTTCTCAATAAAATTTTAAAAAAATTTCATTTCAATATATGTTATTTTTGTTGATTTTTTTCTTAAAAAATTAATTATATATTTAACTTTTATTTTTGTTATGTGCTCGTATTTTACTAGCATTTTAATCACTTGAATGAAAATCATAACATTTTAATAAAAAAAAATTAACATAATATAATTTATTTTTAATTAGCTATTTTTCATAACTAAGGGACTAAATAACATTATTTTTAATTTAAGAGACTAAATGACACAAATGACCTAATATAAGGGATTTGTAAAAGAAGAATATTCAACATTGATAAACAATGATACAAATATAGAGTTTATAACTAGCATAAGACTTAGCTTTCTTTAAGGTAAACCTTTTAAGAGTAGATGACTTATGTTGCTTATACACTATATAAATTTACATAGTATCATAGTTTCATTAGATTAGGCCAAAAAATTTGGATTCACCTCAAAAAAACAAATGAATGAGTCTTGTGATAAAAAAAATACAAGTAACTCAAATAGAATAGATATAATAAAATAGGTTAAAAATACAATGTAATGAACTTTGTAAAAAATAAAGACCCATACTTTAAGGGAAAATGTTTGAGGTATTGTTTCATATTACTTAAGTATAAGGTTTGTAAGTAAACATGAGTATTATTATCCTTAAAGGTTAACTTTTTAGAAGTAGATAACTCGTATTATTTATACACTATATAAAATTTATATGGTATAAGAACTTCAATAGATCAAATAGGCCAAGTAAAAAAAAAATCTAATGGGTCTCTTGGCAAAAAAAGATGTGTGCCTTGAATAAATAAAAAAAGTGACTAAATAGATTTAATATATCATAAAATAGGTTAAGAATACAAAATATTAGACCAAATGAACCACACTTTAAGAGAGAATATTAAAGTATAAAAAATAATATTCAATATTATTAAACAATAATAATAGTGTAGAATTTACAAGTAACATAAAATTTAACTTTATTTGAGATTAATATTTTAAAAATAATTAGTCATATTACTTATACAATATATAAAATAATACTAATACTAGACCTTTAATACTAATACTAGACCTTTAAGATATTGTTGTGCTCATCTTATTAATTAACCAAAACCCATTTTGTTAATTATCTGATTCTTTAATTAAATGATGTTCCATTAATAATAAATAATCTTCGCAGATATGCCTAGAACAGAGAAAACAAACGAGAGTTGTGAAAGATGGAGTACGGCGTATGCAGGACCTTGTTTATTATTACTTTTTGATTATTTATGTAATGACGACTGCATTAAAAAGGATGGTGCTAAGTCTGGATCGTGCCGTTTAGCTGACCTTTTTACACCAGTTTGTGTGTGCTTCTTCGAATGTTGATTATTTTTTTTTTCAGTACAGCACCTTTTGTGTGCCATGCTTACTGGTATAAGTTGTTTCTGTTGTATTCCACAATGTATGCTCAACTATTAATAAATAGCAAAAGAAGAATATTAGCCAAAAAAAAATAACAAAAGAAGAAATAAAAATAAATAAAATATTAAGTAGAATATATCGCGTTTGGTAATATAGTATTGGATGGAATTAATTAATAGAGTATCACTACAACAACAAAAAAAAAAAAAAAAATAGAGAAGGGAAAAAAGAAGAAGTTGGTTTTAGGAACCTTTACAAATTTAAAAAAGAAAGGGAAAAGATACAATGCGAAACCGTGCCAAAAAAGCCCTTCAAATCACCTCTATATACCACAAATAAATTGCTAACAAGTATACAAAATTTTTCACTTTTTAAGCTATTCTACTCCTCATTTTAGTCAAATTCTCTTGTACCGTTTTTGGTATGTGCTACCAATATACAACAAACACGTGAGCGAAAAAAGTTAAAAATATGAGCCTTTTTGTATACATACCTATAATTAGTGGCACATAAAATAGCATGCCAAAAGTTATTTCTATCCGGGTTGAAGGCTATTAGGATGTATTGGAAGTATTAGGGTTATAATAGTAATTATCTGTTTGTAACTAATTGTTAGTTATTGTATTGAGTTTGTTAGTTTCTGTTAGCAGGAATACACATGTATATAATGCCTTACGTGCACTGGAGATAACAGATTGAATCATTATTCTTCTTTCTCAGTTTGTTACAACAAACTAAACTGATCAAACCTTTCAAGGTTTTGCATGGTATCAGAGCGGTACTTCTTGGCCTAAATAGAACTGTTCTTCTTGCCCTAATTTTTTGGCGCTATTCTGAAATTTTCTTCTTACAATCTGCTAGAATAATTTCAGAAATGGATCTATCACAAGCTAATGAAAAATCAGTCTCACAATTCTCAATCAGAGAACAAGAACAGGAACAAGATTTGTTGTCTAAGCAACTGGCATAATTGGCTGTTACGATTCCTCCTACAAATGTTTCTATTGGAGTGAAACTTGACAGAAGCTATTATTTGATTTGGAAAGAACAAATGATGAGTTTAATTTCTGCTTATGGAGTAGAGAATTATGTCAATGGAAATAAAGTAGAACCTGTTCGTTTTATTGGAAGTTCAAATCGAACCAATCCAGAACACGCATTGTGGTCTCGTTTCAATGGAGTTATAAAAAGCTGGATATACAGCTCTATTTCAGCTTCTACGTCAGGAAATGTTTTTGGTAAACAAACAGCTTATGACATGTGGTCAAGTCTTGAAAAGAATTTTGTCTCAACTTCAAGAACTAGGGTGATGGAAGTAAAATTGTAGTTGCAAACCACGAGGAAAGAAAATCTGAGTATCATTGATTATTTTGACAAAATGAAAGGTTATGCCGATGAGCTTTCTACAATAGAAAGATCTGTTGATGATCAAGATTTATTAATCTTGATTCTTGGTGGTCTTGGACCAAGGTTTAATCCTTGTATTTGTTCATTGAACAGAGGAGATGTTAGCGTTGAGCAAGCTAAGAGTGAATTGCTAGCTTATGAAAACTTGCTTCTGCAACAAGATAAAGCTGAAGAAATTAGTGTATGTCAAGCAAATTTTACCAATTTTGGAAGAGGAAATGGAAATAATGGTAACTCGTTCAGTTAGAAAAATTTTGGAGGTGAGAATACCAATAGAAATCGTGGACGTGGTGGACGCTATTGGAATCGTGGTGGTAGAAATGGAGGTCGTAGTAATATTCAGTGTCAATTTTGTTCCAAGATAGGGCATACAACTTCTGTTTGCTATACACTCAAGAATCTTCTTGGAGGAAATTATGGAAACAAGTCTAGTGATCGTCGCAATCATTCACCATCAGCCTTTGTTGCAAGTTCACCTTCTAACAATGAACATAAAGACAATACTTGGGTTCTTGATAGTGGTACAAGTCATCATATCACTAATGATGCTTCACACATGACTAATGTAACTACTTACTCTGGTTCAGACGGTGTGGTCATTGGTGATGGAGGTAAGCTTTCAATTTGTCACACTGGTACAACATTTTTGCCTACAATAACTCATAAAAACTTAACACTCAAGCATGTTTTACATGCACCTTCTATGTCTACCAAACTGATTTCAGTTAACAAACTATGTAAAGATAATCATGTTTTTGTTGAAATTCATGATAAATCTTTTCTTGTTAAGGACACTCTTACGAAGAGGGTTCTTCTTCAAGGCCTTGCTGATCAAGGTTTGTACAAGCTTGGTTTCAAGCCGTCAGCAAAGTTTTCCACTCCCAACTCAATCAACCATGCTGTTTTCTCTCAAAAAGTTCCATTTGGCATGATAGGCTTGCTCATGCCTCTGAAGATGTTGTCAATAAGGCTTTGACTAGCCAAGGCATCTCATTGCCTTCTCATAATAACGAGTTACAACATTCCTGCACAGCTTGTGCTTTGTCAAAGTCTCACAAATTACCATTTGTTTCTTCTCATGTAAATGCCTCAATTCCTTTTGAACTGTTATATTTTGACATTTGGGGTCCTGCTCCTCATGTTAGTATCAATAATGACAGATATCTTTTGCTTATTGTTGATGATTGTACTCGGTTCTCTTGGATTTTCTTCTTGCATTCAAGAGATCAAGCCACTTTTATTTTCTTAAAGTTCAAGAGATCAAGCCATTTCTTGCATTCAGTTCCTTTGGTTGACTTCTCTACCTCGTGTACTCCTAATCTACACAGTCTGCCTGTGCCTGCATCTGACTCCTCTCTTTTACCTGTTGTGTCTCCTTTTTCTCAACATCAATTGTCTTCCTCTAGTGTTCCCTCGCTATCATCTCAGTTTCTCTCTACTCCTCTTCTTTTACCTGAGGTTTCTACACCTCATTCTCTTATTCCTTTTCATATTCCAGAGATAAATTTAGAGGTTGTTTTACCACCTCTTTCTTCTACTAACACTCATTCTATGCTCACTCGTTCCAAAACTGGTATTTCTAAACCCAAAGCTCTTCTGACTTCTTCTATTTCTTCTTCTTCTACTTCTTTACTTCTTGCCCCTAAGTTGTTCAAAGATGCTGTCAATGTGCCTGAATGGAAGCTTGCCATGGAAAATGAGTATACTGCCTTACTAAACAATCACACTTGGACTTTGGTTGATCCTCCAGCTCATGCCAAAGTTATTGGAAATCTGTGGGTTTATCGCACTAAGGTCAAGCCAGATGGTTCTTTGGATAAGTATAAGGCTCGACTTGTTGCTTAAGGTTACTTGCAAACACCAGGGTTGGATTACACTGAAACTTTTAGCCCTGTGGTAAAGCTCACTTTTGTTCGAATTGTGCTTTCTCTTGCATTATATTTTGGCTGGAATATTCGGCAACTTGACATAAACAATGCGTTCTTAAATGGCGATCTTGAAGAACCGGTTTATATGAAACAACCAATTGGTTTTGTTGATCCTTCTCAGCCTCATAAAGTCTGCTTGTTAAAGAAATCTCTTTATGAACTTAAACAGTCTCCACGTGCCTGGTTTCAGAAGTTACAAAACTGGTTGCTTCAAAGTGGTTTTGTTGGTATTGAGAGTGATCCAAGTCTTTTCATTCGTCGTGCTCATGGCCATGTGCTGTTTGTTCTTGTTTATGTCGATGATGTTGTCTTTACTGGTTCCTGCTCCAATCAATTGCAAACCTTTGTTCATGACATGCATGATCAATTTGCTTTAAAGGATATGGGTTCTCTTCACTACTTTCTTGGTATTCAGGTTATTTCCTCCTCTCAGGGGTTACATCTCAGTCAGTCTAAATATATTAGAGAGCTTCTTGATCGGTTTGGGATGTCTTCTTCTAAACCTGCTATCACCCCAATGGTTTCAAGGGGAGTATTGAGCAAACATGATGGTGCTGTGCTTAAGGATCCTTCTTCTTATAGAAGCTTGGTTGGTGCATTACAGTATTGTGTAGTCACCAGGCCTGAATTAAGTTTTGCTGTAGGAAAAGTATGTCAGTTTATAAGTTCACCAACTGATGTACATATGCAAGCAACAAAACGTGTCTTGAGGTATTTGAAGGGCACGACAAGGAATGGTTTGTTGTTAATGAAACCAAATGAATTAAGTTTGATTGGTTACACAGATGCGAACTGGGCTAGTTATCATGATGACAGACGAAGTGTAAGTGGATATTGTATGTTCTTTGGAGGAAATTTGGTTAGCTGGTCTTCTTCTAAACAACGTGTTGTGTCAAGATCTTCAACTGAGTCTGAATATAGGGCCTTAGCTAGTGGTGTTGCTGAAGTTATTTGGATTTTATCCTTGCTAAAAGAACTTGGCTTTGAAGTTTCAGGTAAGGCAAAGTTATTATGTGATAATATCAGCGCTCAACATATTACCAGAAATCTAGTGCAACATGCAAGAACTAAGCATATAGAAATTGATGTACATTTTGTTAGGGATTTAGTTTTACAGAAAAAGATTGAGATTTTGTATTGTGCTTCTGCAAATCAACTTGCAGATGTCTTTACCAAACCATTAGGAGGTTCAAGTTTTCTGAGTTTTAGAAGCAAACTTATGGTTTTTAGTAAACCATAAGTTTGAGGGGGAGTATTGGAAGTATTAGGGTTATAATAGTAATTATCTATTTGTAACTAATTGTTAGTTATTGTATTGAGTTTGTTAGTTTCTGTTTAGCAGGAATACACATGTATATAATGCCTTACGTGCACTGGAAATAACAGATTGAATCATTATTCTTCTTTCTCAGTTTGTTACAACAAACTAAACTGATCAAACCTTTCTCAAGGTTTTGCAGGATGGTTCTAGTGGTAGATTTATGGAAATCCTTCCTGGACAGTTCTTAATTGTTGGAAATTAATTAGATTTTAGAAAAATAAAATTGGAATTTCATTAGAAAACTATTGAAAGTAAGAATGTTGATTCCTTGGAGACCATATATATTTGGAGAAAGGTTTGTGTGCACTAATCACACCAATGAGGATTACGGAGATGGCTCATGCTATAGAATATTCAAAAGTTTGTTACAACTTAAAAGCAATGAATGGATTGTCTATTAAAAGCTTCACCGAAATGTTGAAATTGCTAGGACAAATGCTCTCTCCTATTAACGAATTGCCTTTATCAAGGTAAGAAGAGCCTAAGGCGGTTTGGTATGGAGTATCAAAATATGAAAATGTCCTTACAATTGCATAAATACTTTACACGAAGGAACATGAGAATGCAAATGAGTGTTGTATATGTGACGAGTCAAGGTGGAATTAAAACTCCAATGAAACCAAAGTTTAAAAAGGAGTCATCTTCAAGATATTGTAGTACTTTCCACCAATACCTAAATTTTAGATAATGTTCAAAAGAAAAATCATTGAAGTAGTTGACTCTAACTGTTGAAAATGCATTCAAAGATAGAATGTTGCAAATAGGTGCGCTTAAATATGCACTTTATATGTCATAAGTATTCTATTTGAGGCAGATTTGTGAATATTAGCCTTAAAAATAATTTAGCGAAGCTATCACTTAACACAAATCTTTTTTGGATTCATCTTTAGATATTACTGAATATTGCTTGAGATGACTTCTTAAGGGGTGCTCTCATTTGGAAAACCTTACTACTTTTGAACATATGTTCAAAAATATTTATTTTTGTAGTTCAAGATTACAAAGGTTATCAAGCTCCAACAACTCCAGTGATAGACGGTCAATGGAGAATTTGGAATCCCATAATAGCATATTAGCTTATACATAATTAAATTAATCTCAAAATAGTATGTTAGTTTGTATATAAGTGTACATATTTAGTTTATATTATCTGTAAATTATATAGAGTATATTGTACATACAACTAGCATGCTACTTTGAAACAAATTCAATTATGTATATATTGTAAAAGTTGTTTTGGGCTCGGTCTCTCACCGAAGCACCAATAAATCAAGTTAAGCATTAAGAAAATTTTTAGACTATAACTCTTAAACACATGTTCAAATGAGTTTTATGTTTGAACTTGTGTTCCATTTTAAGTATAAATTGACTAAGAGGTCAAAAATAAAAAGTAATATACAAGGGGTAAAAAATGAAAATTGTTATAGATATTATTGTGCAAAGGTGTTGATCACAATAATAGAAATGCCTTCAAACTAATTAAGATTGAGTAATAGATGTATAAATTGATTATTGACCCTCCTTCTAATAGCTTAAAGCTTTTGAGATAATTGGTTTCTCAATCATTTCTAATATAGTATCAAAGTTAAATTTCAAGTGTTTAAGACCCAGTAACCTCATGTTTGGCTTGCATGGTGCATAGAACCAATGCTTGTGGGGGACTGATAGATGTATAAAAGTAATGTTGGCAATTCTCTTAATAGATTAAGATTTTGGGAGACTTATTTTTTCAACTTCTAACATGAGATTAGAGCTAAAGTTCCTCTATTCAAGACCCAATAACCCCAATTATTGAGTTGTAAGTGTTTAATATCCATGGTGTATGGAGCCAACACTTATGAATGAGTGATAGATATTTAAAATAATTGTTGGTTCTTCTTTCAATAGCTTAACCATTTGATAGAGTAAGTTTTCTAACAACTTCTAACATGATATCAGAGTTGAAGGTCCTGTGTTCAAGGTCCAATAATCTCAATTTTTGAGATTATGGGAGTGATATATAGATGTATAAAATAATTGTTGGTCATACTCCTAACTGTTTAAATTTTTAGGAGAGTTAGTCCAACATTTTTGAAAACTACTAAAATATAGACCAAAAATTGTTCTATATTGATTTGACTATATGAAGTCCAAATTCACACTTTTGTCATGATCGCATAAAACGTATAAAACATGTTCGTCTCAAATAGTAATATATTACTTTAATGTTTTTTTATTTGATTGAAAAGTTTACTTACCTAATGTATTTCATTTTCATTCATGGAGGTTACAATGCTTTTTAGTTCTCGAAGTGTGAAGCACAAGAGCACAAGAGTATAAACATTAAAAATAATCATTATATTTCTTTTTTCCATTGGCAGACAAGTTTCTAAAATAGTTTATGATTTCTACAAGAAAGAATGATGAGGCTCCTGGACTGAGCTACATGACTCAAAGAGGCAAGTGCTCCTTAATTTTTGTGTGAAAACTTTTTAGTAATTATATTTCGTGAATTAGTTTACCGCTTTGCTGTGAAAAATATATATATCATCTCAAATTATTTTAAAATTTTGAATTAAATTTATTAAGTAGTACTCTTGTATTTATTCTCCATTCTACAAACTTTTAACTTTTTGAATGGTTATCGATCTTAATAGTGACTCATTTATCATGTTCCGTGGACTTCATATGGTTCCCTTTTAGATTGAATGAAAAGATTCTCACACATATTATTTCAGTCAATCAATGCAAATTTATTTTCTCCAAAAAAAAAATTCTGCATTTCGTTTGAATTCAAAATGAAACATCTTGCACCACAGGAATCATAGCTCATTCGTTTGAATGGTGTCCTTGCATTAAATTTTGTAACATTTATTAGTACCTAAAGATTAATTAAAATATAAAATATAATGATATGAAATATTGCCGTTTGGTGAAAAGCTCTCTCTCAGTTTTGCTCCGCCTCCCTCTACACTAGGGTTTTGTGTGTTTACTAGTGGTTGGCCGACGATGGGTTATCTGGCCTTCAGCTAGTCCTATTCATTTAGCGCTCCCTTTCCTCTACTGTTTGTGTGAGTTTACTTGTTTGGTTGGTTTCTCTCCTCAGCTTCCATCGCGAGTGGCTTCATCGGCTTTGTCTTTGGTGTCTTAGTGGGTCAGATTGGGGTTTTGTGTAGTGGCCTTGTTCTCAGGTGTTTGTTGGTTTCTCTCCTTAGTTTTCCTTTTTTTACGACAGCCTTGTTGGGTCTCTAATGACTCCTTTGATTTCAACGCCTGTGGGCTCTTCTTTTGTTTCAACGAGGGTGGGTTTTTCTAAATTGGTTTTTTTATTTTTATTTTTATTTTTATTTTTATTGTTTTAGAATAAGGCTGTGTGTGTTTTGTTGTATTTTTCTACTAGTTGTGTGTGGTCTATTATGGTTGTGGTTTTTGTCCTACAATTGTTTTGAAGCTTGTAGGTTGTGTTGTTGTCCTCTTATTTTAGTTGTTATTTGTGTTTGTGGTGTATTTGTTTTTTTGCGTAGCCAACGTGTTTGTGGAAATGTCTTACAAGGTTATGAGCTATATGGGTGTTCAAATTTTGAAGGATATGTGCGAGTTTGTGAGTTATTATTTTGAGTATAAATCTTTGCATCATTTTAGCAAATCACTACTGATGTTAGAGGTTAGAGGTTAATCGGTTGAGCGAACTTGCTTGGATTACTTGTGTTTCACCATCACTGTGTGACTTTGTTCACAATAGTTTTCCTAGGGATGTATTTTTGTTTTGATATGCTATTTTGATGTTTTGATGTATAGTTCAATTTTGAATTCACTATTTGATGTACCTTTGAGATTTGATTAATGATAATTCTATTTAAAAAAAAAAAAAAAAGTTTAATCAAAATATAACCCTGCTATATTTCTTTAAGATATATACTAATAGTCATCTAATTTTTTAAAACTTCCGATGAACTCCAAATGAATATTTTTTAAAATGGTCAACATTAAATTTGAAGGAAAAAAGAACAGAGACACAAATTAAAAAAGGGACCCATTTTGTGAAAATAAAAATATTGTTGTTTTGAAAGTATTAAGGTAACCATCAATATATGCACATTCCTTGTATAAAATATATTCTAGAGAAAAATACGGCACAAGTTTCTTATATTAGCCAAATATGTCATTTCATCCCTAAAAAAAAAAAAAAAAATTACAAAACATTACACCCTTAAAATTTATAATAACAAAAATAGTAATCCAATAACATTGAACGGTGTCCAATTAAACGAAATTTAATATTAAATAGGTCTATATTGTCGCAGTTCTACTTGAACAGCGTCCAATTGGATGACGTTCAAAAAAAATAATGTAACAATCTTTTTTTAATAGTGAGAAGAAAAAAAAAATTAAATAACCATAGCTACCTCTTAATAATACTTTTATAATAAAAATTATTAAAAAATTGAGTAACTAGTAAAATTTGTCTTCTTTCATATCTTTTACTAAAAATAAGAGATTAAATGACATATTTTATAACGTAAAAGACTAATTAATACAAATCTCCTAATATAAGCGTCTATTACAACACCGTAACATAATTTGGGGAAAATTTTCATTAATATCCCTAAGATTTCACAATGTTTAACCTTTACAAAATGTCCTATTGTCTTTAATAGAGTTAACAATGATTTAAGTGGAAAAAAAAATTGTATTTTGAATGTTATATTCTTAAAAGAATTCTAAAAATATATATCTTCTTTTAAAAAAATAGAACATAGAAAAAATAAACCCTAAATCTAATTTTCCCATGAATACCCATACCCAGATCAAATATGTCATTCTCTCTTGCTCTTTCTCCAAGGCGAGGGCATATGATGGGCAAACTTGAGATAGTGGAAGGTGGGCTTGTAGGTGGGTTTTCATTGCAAAGGATGGGAGGGATGAGAGCTAATGATGGAGGGGCATTTTTGTCAACAATAGTTTTGTTGTGCAGGCAATAAAATATGTGGTATGTGATACTATAAATAAAGAAATGGTATGGATGTTTTTTCTTGGCTGTTATGGTGAATGTGGGATTTTAGAATTTTTTTTCCCCTTTAATAAATGAAAAAAAGTCTTAGAAGTCTCGTAATTTTTTTTGGATAAGCACGTTAGTTCCGTAATTATTGGGTTAGGTACCAAAAATCTTGTAATTTTTTAAAATGAGTACTTTAGTCCCGTATTTTTTTAAAATGAGCATTTTAATTTAATAATTTATGAGTTATGTACTACAAGTTCTATTATTATGAAAAGTAAGTAATAATAGTTATATAATTTTTTAAAATGAGTTCTTTTAATTCAACAAAAATATTAAATTGAGAACTTATAGTGTGTAACTTTCATAAATAATGGGATTATATGTGCCAAACTCAAAAAATATGCGACAAAAATGCTCATTTATACATACTAACGGAACAATTATAACATTTTTTTAATAAATTATGGCCTCATTCATGCATAAATTTTCATTTTAAACCCCCTTCAAAAAAAAAAAAAAAATATACGTTCATTTTTCTTATAACATAAATGAACATATATTTTTTAGTGTTAAAAGAAAATAAATATATGTTTTATTCACTAAAAAAAATTAAAAAAATAAAATTATTTAAATAATTTAATCATTTATACGTCGAAAGGAATTCATTATTAGGAACTTCAATTAACAAGCACCACCATCACCTTTCTTTATTTACAATACCACGTACCACATACCACTTAAGCTTTCCTACTTTATTAAAATTGCATAAAAAATTTCATAATTATTTAAAATAAGTAATATAATTTCATAATTATTATGTAAATAATATGCTTAATTTTAAAAATGGATTTTATGTTTGGCAAATTTTTGGAAGGATTTTGTTAAGGGTAGAGTAAAGCCTCACCTCCATGTTGACATTAATAGTTTCCACTACAGCTTTTTTCTCACCCTACTTATTTTTTTATATTAGTTTTCTCATTGTTTGTTGCGTTGTTTGATGTGCTAAATGAAAGATGAAATTCATACAAGGCATAGTGATTCAGATGCATAAACTAATATCTCATGGCATTCGTGACGATTTTTCATCGAATCAAACTCCTTCGCCAAATTATTTAATTTCTCTGATGTTATAAGTTTGTGCCAAGTGTTCGCCATTAATTTGCGTAAAGAGAAACAATATGAATGGAAAGAAGACAGTGATAATTTAGAAATTTCTGTTTCTGACTTAATTAAAAATTCATTTTACTTTTCTTTAATTTAGTTTAATTATAATCTTACTTTTGTCAATAAATTTATGGCTTAATGGCATCTTGCACATTTGGACATATAAAAAATACTAGTTAAATACATTGTCGAATTATTTTACTTATTTTAATTAGTTTTTATAACATATTTAAAATAAATACGAAATTAATTTTCTTATATTTATAAATTAATCGTGAAAGTAACATAATATATAAAAAATTTATTGTATGTAATAATTATCATTTGATTATAGTCATTATTTAATATGATCCATACTTTATTATTATATTTCAAGTTCTTATTAAAATAATATTTAGAATTCTTATTAAAATAATATTTAAAATATATGATAATTATCATACAATTAGAGTTTTTGTTAGATATGATCATTATTAGATAATGTTTAAAGTCTTTATTTAAATGTGATAATAGATTATAAAAAAGTAACTAATGTCATTTGCTGAAAATGTAGGGTCAATTTTGTATAAAAAATATATTAGGCATAATTCAGAATTTTATGTATAGTATGGATGGGTTTTGAGTCTCAGTTCTTGGTATTTGTAGTATAGTAAAAACAAATTATAATTTTACTTTTAATAGTGTTTTTTAGTTTTCTATAATGTTAAAATATTAAATACATAGCTAATTTATTGAGTCTCTAATATTTGTTATTGAAATTGTATAATTTAATATGTTTATTATTGAAAATAGTTATAGAAGTACATTTATTATTCTTGAGTGTTATATAAGTTAAAAATGTCACAAAATTAACCAAATGAAGTTACTTAACTTGTATATGACCATTTAATTAAGGGCACCACTTCATTACCAACAAAAAAAAATTAAATTTTAAGTAAAATATTTATCAGCTTAAAACTAAGCAATGCAATTTATTTGTATTTTGTTACTTAATTACCTTTTTGCTATCATGCTAGATGAATCGACTAATCGAGTGATCCAATCGATGGCAAGAGCACTAACAGTGGCAAGCATAGCCCAATGGCAATGAATGAGCTCCTATTCTCAAAACTTTGTAGTCCAAAGACCTCACTGTAGAGTTGGAAAGAGATTGATTTGATACATCATTGGCCAAGTTCTTTGTTGTGTGGGACTCACTTGAATATCATTATTATAAGAAAGTTTACAGAAAAAGTTGGAGGGTCATAAAGGAGCTACTTAGATTATAGTCTCCTTTGATAAAACTTTCATAAATAGTAAGTGTTTGGATATATGTTTGGCCTATTAAGGGGTGGCCCAAGCCCATTGTAAGATGGGTGCCCTAACCCATTTGTAAGAGAGAAAGTGAGATTGGGGGCAGGGGGATTAATTCTACTCTAGAAGATCTTCTTCTTCATAGTTCTTCTCTTCTTCTTCCATGGTTTTTCTGCTTCTCTTTCATTTCAATGTCTGACTTGAGCCTTGGAAAGGGTGCCCTCTAACCAAGTTTACTATTTTGTAGGTTGTTACCACCATACCAATGATTCATCAGATATAGGCAATGTTGCCTCTCACAAATTGAGTCACAAACAACTGTGGTAATGAAATGGTAGAAAAATAAATAACAAAGTAGACACACACATTTTATGTAGTTTAACGAAAGGCCTAATCTACGGACAAAAATAGGGAGAATAATTCACTATTTAAATGGTGTTTACAAAAGTGATTTCAAACTCTCAAATACTCCAATATTCCAAAACCCCCAAATTAGAGATTTTCTCTAATAAATAAGAGCAAGTACCAAATGCGTTTCACTAACACTTTGAAGCTATTAAAATAAGCTTCATAATTTTGATTTTACTCTCAATTGCAACTCTTGAAATGAAGTTGCTGGGATGAATTCAAATGAGTAAATACTTGTTATATTTATAAAAAAATAATTTACTATTCAAGAGTTAGTTTATGCATGAACACTTCTAGCAATTTATTCTTTTGTGGGCTGATAACATAAGGGCTAAGCTGACCCTTTTGCTGACATAACAGATGAGCTTAGCTGATCCTACATATTTGACTAAATGGCTTAAACAGAGCCATATAATTTCAACAATCTTCACCTTAGATCAAATTGAGCCAAGAACTTCAAGTGATGATTCTTGCAATCTTTGACACACATTCGTAGGTGCTCAAACTTGTAGGATGTTTATCAAGTTTGAAAAATGTTTGAAATTGACTAATGTCACTAATTTGGTCAACATATATGCGAGATTATCAATTTTACAATTCTTCGAAAGATGTATCTTCCCATTGTTGATAACTTCCTGAACAAAATGAAAGCAAAAGTCTAAATGTTTCTTTCTCGCATGATAGACCTGATTTTTTGCTAAATGAATAGCACTTTGATTATCATAGTAAACATGTAGATGTTCATATGCATCTCCAGGTTCCTCAATAAGCCCTTGTAACCATACAGCTTATTTAACAACCTTAGCAAATGCCATATACTCTGCCTCTATAGTTGACAGAGCTACCGTGGATTGTAATGTAGACTTTCAACTTACAGGTCCTCCACTAAAAGTAAGCACATAACCAATAGTTGACAGACACTTATTCAAGTCACTAGCGTAGTTAGAATCAACATAATTGACTACGAACTTTTCATCATACTAAAATACCAAACCAACATCTACGGTACCTAGAATGTATCGAAGAATCTATTTCACAACATACCAATGTCCTTTTTCAAGGTTGTGCATGTATATACTCACAATACTAACAGCCTGTGAAATATTGGGCCTAGTACACACCATAGCATATATCAAGCTACCAATTGCATTCTAATACAGAACTTGCAATATATACTTTTGTTACTCATCTGTGGTAGAAAACAAAGAAGCACTAAGCTTGAAATGAGGAACAAGTGGTGTACTAATAGGTTTTGACTGTTCATTCAAGCCAAAACGTTGTAGTACCTTCTTCAAATATTATTTCTAAGATAAACAAATTCTATCCCTTCTTTTATCTCTATGAATCTCCATACCCAAAATCTTGCTAGCTTCACCAAAATCTTTTATTTCAAATTCTTGATTTAGTTGTAGCTTCAATAATCTAATCTCATATTTGTTTATAGAAGCTATCAGCATGTCATCAACATACAAAAACAGTAAATGAAAGATCCATCATCTAGCTTGTGAAAGTATGCACAATGATCAAGTTTGCTTATTGTGTAATTGTGCCCTACCATAAACCAATCAAATCACTCGTACCACTGTTTGAGAGATTGCTTCAAACCTTATAGTGATTTGTTCAACTTGCAAACCCAATTTTTTTTCCAGCAACTTTGAACCCATTAGGCTAACTCATATAGATTTCTTCTTCCAAATTACCGTGTAAAAATGCAGTTTTAACATCAAGTTGAACTAATTCCATATCATAATGCGCAACTAAGGCTAACAAAATTCAAATAGTAGCATGTTTCACAGCTGAAGAAAATTCCTCATTATAGTCAATGCCCTTTTTCTAAGCATAACCTTTTGTTACCAACCTTGTCTTAAAGCACCCCTCGTTCTTGTTAGCAAATCATTGTTTATTTGCAAATATCCATTTGCATCAATTTGTCTTCTTGCCTTTGGGAAGTCAAGCTAACTTCCAAGTTTCATTTTTTCTGAAGACAGTGCATCTCTTTCTCCATTGCACGCTTCCATTATTAGCGTTCAACATTGTCAATAACCTCTTTTTAAGTGGCTAGAACACTATCGTTCACTATTAAAAGTGCATATGCTCCCAATTCAAAGTCAGCAAGTCGAGCAGGTAGGTGAGTCTGTCTCTTCGCCTTTCAAGTTGCCATTGGATCTTGATATTGTGTAGGTTCTTGGGTGGGAACCTCTTCATTATCTTTTGTCATTAGAGAATTATTTTTTTCCTCCATGACTTCAACCGGATCAACGGACACTTTCATTAAATCCACCTATTGCAGAATACCATTAGTCTGATTCTACATTCGAGACTCTTTCTTTTTTTCTTGTAACAACATAGAAGAGTTATCAAAAGTTACATGCCCACTAAAAACTATCTTCATTGATTTTAGACACCAAAGATGATATCCCTTCACACCATATGTTATACGCATGAACAAAGCTTTTTTAGCTCTTGGTTCTAACTTAGATTTCCTCATATGATATTAAGCAGTGGAACCAAAGATATGTAAGGAGTCATAATCTATAGCAGGCCTTCCAGACCATACCTCCATGGGAGTTTTTTCGTCAAGTGCATTTGATGGAAAATGATTTATGACACGGTATGCATATGTCACTACCTCAGCCCAAAAAATCATGCCCAACCCAGCATTGAATAACATACATTGAATTTTCTCTAGTATTATTCGTTTCATGCATTTTGTCACCTCATTTTGTTGTGGAACATTTTTTACTGTAAAGTGTCATACCATTCCCTAGTCCTGGCAAACTTTCAAGAACGAATCAATTTTGTATTCACCCCATTATCTGACTTGAGTCATTTAATCTTCTTACTAGTTTGAGTTTTAATCATCTTTTTCCATTTTAGGAAAACATTTAGAATTTCATTTTTCTCCTTCATTACATATATCCAAACTCTTATAGATAAATCATTAGTGAAAGAGACAAAATAGTGCATCCTTCCAAATAAAGCTATTTTGGTAAAGCCCCAGACATCAATATGAACATAATCCAAATCCTTTTAGTACTACAGATTGCTAAATCAAATTTTACCCTAGTTTATTTTCCCAATACAAAATGTTTGCAAAAGCCAAAGTTGCTTTCCTTTGCTCCCTTCAACAAGCCTTTCTTTATCAAATTATGGAAAACTTTCTCACTAGCATGCCTCAAACACATATGCTATAAGTTGGGTACTTCTGAATCTGCATCTTCTATAGAAACAATAATAGCTGCTCCAACAAGTGTACTTCCTTGTAAATAGTACAAGATGTTTCTTGTTATGCCTTTCATCACCACAAGTGCACCAGATACAACCTTCAAGACTTCATCTCTCATAGTCACTGTGAGACCTTTTGATTCTAATGTTCTAAGTGATATGAGATTCTTTTTCAAACTCGATACATACCGAACATCTATCAATACTCTAGTTGATTCATCATAAGTTTTCAAATGGATTGTATTTATTCATGTTGTTTTACAGGTATTATCATTACCCATATAAAGAACTCGTCCATCAAAATCTTTGAAGCTTGAAAAGAACTCACTATTATGACATATACGATAGGAGAAACTCGAATCCAATATCCACTCATCAATGTGGCAAATCAAAGACATGCCAGCTAAGGAATAATCTGACTTATTATCTCCTTGATTAATTGCACAAGCATTAAAAATTATCTTGCCCTTATTTTTCTTTTGCAACTTAGGACAATTATTTTTCCATTGCTCTTTCTCTTGACAAAAGGCACATTCATCTTTGACAAATGTGGCTTTTGGCTATGACTTGCCTCTCTTTCTAGGTTTACGACTCAATAAGCAACCTCTTGCTATCAATGCTTCTGCTTTTGCATCTCTATGAATAACTTGGTCATTTTTCATGATTTCATAGCTATGCAAAGTCGTACAAATTTCATCAACTTCATCCTTCCCATGCAACAATTTGATGTTAAGTTGCTCACAATCATCAAGAAGTGAATTTAACGAATAAGGCTTTATCTTCATCTCTAACTTACTCATCTAAATTGAACAAATTGACCAAGAACTTATTGAATGAATTAACAAGATCATTCAATGACGTACCAGGTGTATACTTGAACTTGTAGAGTTTCTTCTTCAAGAAAAGACAATTAAGGGGTCTTTTCGACATGTTATCTTTCAATGTCTTCCAAAACTTTTTTGTTGATGTCTCCTTCATAACAAAATATTTTTGGTCTTTGGCAAGATAGTTGAATAGTACCACATATCTATAGATTGAGTTTTGCGCAATCTTTCTCATCCATGTCTTTAGGTTTGTCCTCAAGACCATGGTCCAACTCTTGTTGGCATAATACAATTTAGTACCTCACATTGGTGCATACCAAAATTATTGGTTCCATCAAATTTTGCATTTTTTACCATAGGTCTAACTGGTGCTGACAGAGATGGTGCAGATGTTGGTGCCACAATATATAAGATTCCAATATACTTATTTTCACTCACAAATCTGCAACAACACAATTTATAGAATATGGATTGAATCATCTAATACCACTTATTATGCATGACCCACCTAAATACTACTATTATAAGAAAGCTCCCAAGAAGGGTTGGAGGGTTACAACGGAGCCACGTAAGGCCTAATCCCCAGGCGAATATTGAGTGAATAATTCACTATTCAAATGGTATTTACAAAGTGGGTACAAACTTTTAAATATGTCAATATCCCAAAATATCTAATTTAGAGACTTTTTCTAACAAATAAGAGCAACTACTAAATATGTTATCACTAACACTTTGAAGCTACTAAAATAAGCTTCCTAATTTTTCTCACTCTCAATTGCAACTCTTGAAATGATGTTTCCAGTATGAATTCAAGTGAGCAATACTTGCTCTATTTATAGAGAAATAATTTACTATTTAAGAGTTAGTTCATGTATGAACACTTCTTGTAATTTTTTCTTTTGTGGGTTGATGACATATGGGCTAAGCTTACCCTTTGGCTGACATAAGGGATGAGCTTAGCTGCTCCTCCATTTTTGATTAAATGACTCAATTAGAGCCACATGATTTCAACATTCTTCAATAGGTTCTAGTCAAGTGAGTCGAGATCGAAATACTCAAAAGGTTTTCCCATTCAAAATGGGTTGAACCTGTAGTCACCAACCATTCTTTCATCAAGCTATTATAGGGTTGTGGTGAATAATGACCAAATATAGAGACTAATTATCGCTTTTGATTAATTTTACATTTATCAATTTATTATGTCGTTTACGATATGCAATTTTACGTTTATATCCTCCTAATCTTTTTCAGTCCACGCTACCTCAAAAATCCATATGTTCTTTTCACTATTCATTGTCTCTTGTTTCTTTGTCTCCTCATCTCACATTCCCCTATTCCTCATTGTTCATCGTTAATCAGACTTTTGATCGGCTTGAAATCGTGCCGAAAACTTCATCATAGCTTGGATCTCGAAATATCACTACTAATTTCTTTGGTCCTCCTTTTCGGGTTTGATTGTACCATACACCATTTTAGGTTGGTGACTCTCTGTATTATCTGGCTACTGAGGCTTCATTTTTGGTGAATTTTTCTTTTCTCTCTCATTTGTGTGTGTGTATATATATATTACATTATAATTTTATGTATATCTTTCTCCTCATTTAATTTCAATAGGGTTTAAATGTTCAAGTTGTTTTAATATATGTATCTCAATGATTGGCTTAGTTTTTCTAGAATTCTTGAAATTCTATAGTTGCTAGAGCCAAATCCTTATATGTAATTGAAAGATGATCATTTGGTGTATATGGTTATATGAACAAAGCTAAAAGTGGCATAGCAAACTACCATGTCACTATTTTCAAGCATCCTTGATGATATGGGTAGTTTTTTTTCCTATTATTTGTGATATTTAAATTTAATTTGTTTTGTTCTAATTGTTGATTGTGCTATTAAAAATGTTTGAAGATATGATGTCTGATAAGTTTATTTAATTTTTTGGTTGAATCCTAGTGAATCTACAATGTGAAAAAGTTTTCAAAACACCATGGATTTGAAAATGATTTTGCTAGGAGAGGTCATTTAGACTTATTGAAGCTTATATTGATATATGGGTCTTAAGAAAAATTTCCCCTCATCTTGGGATGGATTTTCCCATCTTTGCTTGGATTGAAATACTATCCGAAGCTCATATAATTTTATATGTATATGTATGTATATATGTATATATGTATGTATGTATGTATGTATGTATGTATATATATGTATGTATGTATGTATGTATATGTATGTATATATATATATATATGTATGTATGTATGTATGTATGTATATGTATGTATGTATATGTATATATGTATGTATGTATGTATGTATGTATACGTATGTATATATATGTATATATATACATATATGTATATACTACCTTTGTATATAATATGTTATATTAACTCTATCTTTTATATGTAATATATTACACTCATCTCGAGCACAATCTCCTCTAGAGGTTTGGTAACGATGTGACATATTATATCCAACACTACCAATGTTACATTCTTCTCTCACGATCTTCTAACAAGTTCGCCAGCAGTGATTATCGGAGCTCCGTTGAGGTCGCTGACAGTGCTTAATGGAAATGCGATGCATAAGGGGTAGTTAATAACTCCTTTTAGTATTGTTTCCAAAAAAACCACATTCTCTCTCAAACTAATCAACTCAAGCTTAATCTATTGGCTTCCACCATAGTTGCTATTGCATCTCCTTTCATTGGAACAAGCCTTCTCAACTTGTACTCGAATTCAGATTGAGTCCAGGCCCGTTTCGAATTTGGAACAAAGAAAAACCCATCTAATAAGAAAGGGAGAAGAAGTAATTTTCTTTGTTGAGGTTCTGGTAGATAATTAATGTAGGAGCATATTTTTCCATTGGATTTAGATGCATATCCATCTGACTGGTGTGAAGCATATTTGATTGTGGTTTTTTGGGTTTATAATTGAGAGTTAAAGGGTTGGTAGCATTTATGCATGCCATTAGTGACATCTAATGGGTATGAGTGATAAACACCATTTTGACCTATATTTTGTTATGTTTTTAAGCATTTTTTACGTTTTATTTTATTATTTTGTGTTTTGGAAGATATTTATGTGGTTTGTAGGTTGTTGGCATCGTAGAAGAATATTGGATTAAAATAACTAAAAAATAGTGAAAATGGAGTAACAAGAGTCAAATAATGTGAGCTTTACATTGGGAGTCAACAATTATGTAAGGGTTACTTAAAAGGTGAACATAACAAGGCGTGTTATGGCGAAGAAGTTTGTGTGCCGTGGCAACAACCTCTTGGGTTTCAATACTGGAGCTAAAAATCAATGTGCACCATGGCAGGAGAAAATGCATACAGCGGCAAGACACCCAAAATTCAACGCACGCTGCAGCAGGAGAAAATATGTGACGTGGCTCGCATATAAAAAATGCCCATAAATCCTAACACGCATGTGTCTCTTCACTCTTCCAATAAATACCACACTATACCTCTCCCAAACACAAGTTTTTACAACCAAAATTCCTCCACCCTTAGCTGTTGTGGCAACAAGGGTTTCCACCCAAAATCAAGAGAAGACCCTCTATTGTCGAATCTACTCCAAGGAATTGAAAAAGGAGATCAACCAACTTCAAGGAATTGGGGCTAGAGGATTCGTTGAGGTATTTTTATTATAATATCTTTTTCTTCTCTTTAATTTTGTGTTTCCCTCTCATGACTAAATTGATTGACACCAATTTAGTTATGATTGGCTAATTTATGTATTTGAGATATTAGTATTGCTTCCAATGATTGAAAGAACAATTTTGTAATTTAATGATATTTGAGTTTTGGATTTATTTCTTGTTCATATTCTTAATATTTCTGATTATGACTTAATGATAGGCCAAATCTTGACTTGTAGTTGGAGAGAATATGTTAGAATTTAGACCTTAGAAATGTCATCTTTGCTTGATTGTGCATTATGGACAAGAGCCTAATTTGATTGCATTGATTTGTGTTTGATTAGGTGATTATAATATTTCCTTGAGCTAATTCCAATTAATTAGTTAACAGTCCGAATCAAAGACGTTAATTACTTGATTGTAGTGATTTGGAAATTTTTAAGTTTAGCAGAAAAATTATTAAATATGACTTTTAATTGAATTGCTTAATTTGTTATTTCTATGAATGAATAGCGAACTAAGATTCATCTATACATCCATCATCCCCACCTTGGTTGTGATTTATTTATTTGCACTTTATTTTAGTAATTGAATTAATTTTAGAATTTACAATCTTTTTTACAACCGACAATTGTTATAAAATTTAGGATTGTTTGTTAGATTGAATAAGAAAGTAAATAACGTTTTAAAACCACTGTAATTCCTTGAGAAACGATATTGGGAGTATACTTATTACTCATTACAAGTGATTCGTGTACTTGCAAGTTTTTTTATAAAATACAAAATTAGACTATCAAGTCATTGTGCATCAATGGATAGACATCAAAGAAAGGAAAATTTTTTGTATAAGGCAGTTATATAGAAATGTAGTATATTTTAATAATTTCAAGAATATATAATAGATATATAAAAATATAGTTGGCACTTCCCTAAGTATTTGGCCTACATAATACATAGAGTTAACACTTGTAGGGGAGTGATGGATGTATAAAAATATAGTTGACCATTCTTTTAATAATTTAAGCTTTTGGGAGAGTTGGTGGCTAACAACTTCTAACAATATATTATTAGTATCTATTTATAATAGAGTCATTTATATATAAGTAAATACATCAATATAAAACAATCAAATGAGAGAATATTCATGTCATCCATAAGCCTAACTTGTATAAAAGTTTCTCAAATGAAAGATATTATATTTTAGCAAGGAATGGACTAGATCGATGGACAAATTTTCCCCTCATAAAATAGGCACAATCATGCCCCTTATTAAACTCTAGTACCCTACAGGGGGAAAGTTTGAAGATTGATTAAACCTTAATCTGTAGCTTTTTTTAATACGTCGGTGATATCTTTAGATTAGGATCTTCTACTTCTTTTTCTTTTTTTTCCAACTTGTTTATGCTTATTTTTAAAGGCAAATATTAGGCAGGTCTACTAGCTATTACAATTAGAACATTTAATTATAATAACTTTTTTTCGACAGTTTAGTCCACTAGCTTTAAAAAAATGACAGTTTAATTTAAATAGTCAAATTTTAAATACACATATATATATATATATATATATATGTATTTTAGTTGTATTTAAAAAAAAATTTTAATATGAATAATTGTTGGAGCACTAAAAAATTAGAAAAAATGAAGAAAAACGTAAAAATTGCCTATTGAGACTTGTGTTATGACTTTTTCAAAGCTGGTGAATTACACTGCCAAAAAGAACTATTAAACTAATATTTTTAAATCACCGTTCTGCTTTTATATAGAATGTACGTGGTGGATTTGATACTATTAAAAGAAATAATATTTAATACTTAGATTAATAAAGATTTGATACATAATAAAAACAAGGACAAGTAGATTATCTTAATCTTGTGACTTTTTGGCTAATATTTGACCAGAAACAAATGAATAGTAAATTTTTCATACAATATATATATTTTTTACAGTAAAAAACCTCACCTAAGTAGGAAGAATATGACATACGTCACACACCACCACACACCAAGGTCATCAGCTATTTGTTGTTTTTTACGAACCATATGCTAGCCAGAGGCACTGGAGGAAATGGAGCACGACTTAGCAGAGCGGTCGTGTTCGATGAGCTAGGAAACCACGCCTATTCTCGAAGGATAAACAGCGTGTCTCATAAGCCTTGAACCCATGCCCTGCTTTATGAGGACAAAGACTCGATACTTAGCTACAAAAGTTTAACCACTGGACTACCCGACTGCTAGTAATCATACTATCCATTAGTTAGCTATTTTTGTAACTAAATAATAAGTATTTGTTAGTTAAATAAAATAAAATGTCTATTAGTTTCATGCTATGCATGTCTATAATTTCAAAAAGTAACAAAAAAAAAAGGAAATATTTTTATCAAATGTTATTTTGGATTGAGATGGCTTGAATAAATGTATTTTGACAGATACCAAGAATTCTACATGAAATTTGTTAAAATACTCCTAAATTTTTGTTTTCAAAAATTAACCCAGGTTTCATTACTATTTTGTACATTATAATATTTACTTTAATCATGACCATATTTTTGGTTTGTAAATGCAATCTAAGTTTTTTAATAAATAAATAAATACAAATGTTATAAATGTAAAGGCGAAAGTAAAAAACCTAATTTAAATTGTATAAATAAATAATAATAAATTATGGGCAAAATAATAAATAATAAAGAAATAAACAAGACACAAAAATTTAAGTACCATTTTTCAATGTAAAAAATTAGTATATTAATGAACAAGACACATATTTAAGTACCATTTTTCTATGTAAAATAAACAAGACACAAAAATTTAAGTACCATTTTTCTATGTGAAAAATTAGTATATTAATGATAGTAGAGCAAGAAAAATTTACTATCAAAATTTAAATAAAAAGTACAAACATTACTGTTGAAAATAATTCACTCAAATAACCGAACCTAAGATACATCTGTAATATATCAACATCTGCAGAGAACAAAACGTAACTGTACCGAAAAAACGGAAGAATGAACTGGCCAAGTGTTTGACATAATACAAGAACAGTAAAAGTGAGTATTTTAGTATTTAAAAGTTGTGGAGGCTTTATGTTCATCTCAGTTTCCACGGCTGGCTTTAAAGAAATATATATATTGCATTTTAGGGCTTATCCATCTTATTGAACAAAAATAATTTACTTATTTTCGACTCTAATTAATATTATAAAATTTTTATTTTTATTCTTCACTAAAATTTTAAATATTTTATTAGTTTGTATTATACTATCTTTTTTTAACTAATTCAGTACCCTAAAAATCATTTGTAATAGTCAAAATTATATTCTCATGTAACATTTCATATTATTTAAACTCTTATTTTTGTAAGTATTTTTATCTTAACAATATGTGTAGAAAATTTTCTAACAATTTAGATTAACTTAAATCAATTTTTTGTGTTTAGTTTATTATGTTTGGTTTTATCTTAATTAATTCGAATTAAATTGGATTCATTGTATCGATTTAAAATGAAGTCATTTGAGTCAACTCAGCTCACATGAGTTGCCGCCTCAAATATACCCTTAGCTGAAAAGAACAGCAACCTCCACGAATGGAAAAGGAATTTCATTAAAACAGCGGTTATATCAAATAATTAATATTTGACCAAAAAACTTATATAGTAGGCACTACTCACTAGCATGTTAATATGATAATGACAAAAAGTATTTCTTTAAATTAAAATGTTAAACAATATTGTAATTGTTGTCCTAATGCTACCTTGGAATAATATTAGCGGCCCAATAGTTGAAGTTACAACACATACGAACATGTTAAGCGAAATATTTTTTACTTTTTAAAATTAATTATCAGTATATGTTAAATTCTTTCACAGAAAAGTGCTTCATTTATCTTTTATCTTTTGAAATTTAGATATATTAGTTATCTTATTTTAATAAATAATACACCTTAATTATATTTTGGTTATCATATTCATTTTAAATGTATCACTTATTAAAAATTAAAATAATAAATATGATTTACAAAATTAGAGTGACCAAATGTCCGACCGTCCTTTAAATTTAATTACAAATCAATAGCGATACTCAAATTCAAGATCAGATAGATATAAAGCATGCTGCAAAATACAATCATTTAGAACTAAATCAGCAACAAGTGATCCTGGACTGGGTCTTTGACTCCAAAAATTCCATCCACCACTCCACAAGTCGTTCCACCAGCAACAAAGGGGTTTCGTTACTTTTACTATACAACTTGTTCCTTTCTTTCCATAATTAATTTCCATAACAATATTGCTACTAATCTTGTTGAGAATATGCAAACAAAGTCTCATATTATTTAGATATTAGGTAATTCATGGGTTTAGGTGGACTACTCTACCAAATGGTTTAACAATTTGGGATGGAACTCCAAGTTTCTTACAAGTGGTATTAGAACCAATCATCTGACTCCAAATTTAGGCATTGTGGATATCTATGTGAATTTTTCAATTACATGGGCTCCATCTGCGTAAACTCAAGGTTTGCTGTAGACTCCATCATGTGTGAACCTGAGGTTTATTGTGGACTCATGAGGAATTGAACAACAATGTAAAGCACAAAGAAAAAGGTTTCTTCGACTAAGGGGTCCTAGATACAGTGTAAAGTGCGAAGGGTTCCTTAAACTAATGAGGAGCTGGACATGGTGTTAAGTGTGAAAATAATGTGTATCTTCAATTGAGAAAAAGTTGAACCATGTAGTACTTAATTTGAGAGAGAGATTGTTTGAAATATGCAAACAAAGTCCTATATTACTTAAACATTAGGTGATTTATGGGTTTATAAAGACTTGAATTACTCCACTTAATAAGTTAACTTTTTGGAATGCAATCCTAAGTTCCTTACAAACCCAATCAACAGACAATATAGAGGCTAAATAATAAATTAAATCATCCACTGTTCCTTTTGAGCATAATTTGTGGAACATGGCAAAAGTAGTCTCCTTCACAAACTTCCTTAAGATAAGAACATAACTACAATTCATGAAAAATATCTTTCTCCTCACTACCACATCAAAAACATAAAGGCAATTGGGCCAGCTTATGCTTAAATAAGTTGACAGTATAGGGTAAAATATTATGGGTTTGTCCCTGTTGGACAAAAAATAACACATGTCACATGACACGTTCTCAATGGTCGTACTTAACAATATGGCATGAAACCTAGCCTAATGTATGCTGAGTAAGCAGATAAGTCCAATTTCTAGATAATCAACCATCAAATAGGTAAAGGGCCGAATATTCCCTAATTATAAGAGATAATTAGAGAGATATGCCTCCAATGTAAGTATAAGTCTATCTTATCAAGTAAGTAACCGACAACAAGTATATCTCATCTCTTATATATATATATGTACATTGTACACATTCACACACAAGCTAGACATAACCGATAATACGCACAGTTCTTATATTTTTTTTATCTACACTTCTTTTTACCATTACCCAAACTAACTTCAGTATTCGAGGGCCAAAGGCCACTACACTAGGTGGTGGTTCTATGTCTTAAGTTATTTTCTCTGTTCACAGGTCCACAATAATGAAAAGTGTACTCCTATTCTAATGTTAACAAAAAATGGCGTTAATAGTCCCTATAATTTTTTAAAAAAATTTATTCGATACCTAAAGCCCCCACATGAGCTTCCATATCTTGAACATAACATCATCGCTTGTTTTCACTCACAAGCTTTGCTCCAATAGAGCACTAAATAGAGCACTTTAAGCATAGGATTGTAGCATCTTTTTTGGATTTCTTCTTTTCCTTTGTCTTTGATTGTTTCTTTTGTATTTTTATTCAAGTATTTATTTTTAAATTTTTTTTGTAAATGTTTATGAAGTAGATTTTAGCTCTAGGATTTCAATGGAACCCATTTATTTAATATTGAATATTATATTTTTATTTTAATATATCAATATGTTTATGAGTTGTTTACTTTTATTTAAGTTTTGCCTAATTTTAAATTTTTGTTACCAAACTTTCATAAAATAATGTTCTACACGTTACAATAGCAGTGTACGTCATGTTACTTGTAACTTGTACAATCGTACAATATGTTGGTTGTAACTTGTATGGTAGGGAATACAACATAATATTTAATCAGTATAAATGTATTAAAAAAAAAAAAAAACAGTTGAAATATGTGAAATATATATATGAAAACAAAGGATATGAAAGATACACGAAAATAATGTATAGATGGGAAACATGTAAATCTACAAGAAAAGAAAAAAAAATAGGGAAAAAAAAAACCCAAAAATGAGCACATACCTTGGTGGGATAGAATGCTTTTTAATTTTATAGACATTATCGTCCAAACTCTATTGTAATATTAAGCGAGCTGTATTACACTCGTACCTTCTTTCTATAAATAATGGTGTAATTTTCTCTATTTTCACATAGAACAAATAATGGCTAATTGTCTCATAAAACATGCCATTTCTATTACATGCCTATGTATTTTCATGCTATTGCTTTCATCATCAACACAAGGTAATCTATTCCTTTATATATATGCATGTATGTATATATCTATATATATTTCTCTATATCTTTATATATAAACTAAATAATTAGAATTTTATCCTGATAGACTTTGTAACAGTTTGTTTACATTTCACAATTAATTTTTAGTTGTCACAAGAAATATTCATCCACTTGCAAGAGAAGGTGCTAGCACATCCAAATTGAATTACGAGTTCTCTAAAATCCAAGTTCATCACATGCCATTAAATTCTTCAAAGGAAAGACCAAAAGGTCAGTGTGCTAGCTAAAGGTGTGATAAACACACCTCTTAAGATATGAAAAATTACTAATTTGATCCCTACAATTTGAACATACACAAATAAGGTACTTTTTTATATTTTCAACATGACAATATTGGTTTTTATAAGGGTAATTTGATCGTTGAAAATATGAGAGATCAAATGGGTAATTTATTCAAAATAAAAAATAAAATTATAACTTAGAGATTTTCAACATTAGATCCGCTAACCATGCACGTACTCATGTTTGTTGAGTGATTATTTAAATAAAATATTTTATTTATAGAATAAAATTTATTGGTTAAAATTAACTAAACTAAATTCAAGAATTCTTAGAGCTTAGATACAATTTTAGAAAATTTGTAAGGTAGAAGTAGAATAAACTATTCATTAAACATGTAAAAGTTAAACTATATTTACTGACTCCTTAGAGATACAAATATTTTTGAACGTATTTTAAATCTAAATTATGGATAAAACTCTTATCATCTATGTTGTTATCTATTGATAATAAAATATGATTTTCCATTGATTAATTATTCTTTCTTCTTTTACCATAAATACATAAACATATGTTTATGTTAGACTGTAAGATGAGGGGTGTCAAAATTTTAAAAGCATATAACCTGATAGTGAGTTTAATTATAAGAGTTTTGGTGGCTCGAGTTAATTTTTTGCAAAAAGAGGAAAACCCCGTTGCAGATCTTTCTACTCTGACATTTTGTGCTTCACAGAGATTCCAAAAACGATGGAAGCATCCAACAATTGTGAAAGAATATTGTGGAGCAGAACTTTTCATGGGCCTTGTTTGTTTTTACTTTCTCGTGGTAAATGTGATGACGTATGCACTCAAAATGAAGGTGCAAAGCTCGGCACATGCTGTCTTGCTGATCTTTTCACACCAGTTTGTGTATGCTACTACGATTGTTAGATCCTTTTTAATCATAAAACCTTATATGTTATCAACCAAAACCATTGTATTTAGGGATGCGAGGGTTGATTTAGTTTCAACGAAAATCAGAACTGAAATAATATGGTCGATTATTGAAAAATAAGAACCAAATCAATCCAACCCCAACAATATTATTATTATTTTTTTTATTTTAGGTTGGGTTGGGTTAAGTAATTTTATGAATAAAAATTCACTTGTGTTGCTAATAGGTTTTATTTATTGTTCTCTTTTTAATTTTTATTATATATAGTATCTAATATTTTCAATTTTAGTTTGATTATAATCCTTAATTAAATTTGAAGATTTTAGATTTCAATTGCTTACCTAATATCTTTAATTTCAAGTAATTAAAATTTAAAGTTATAGTTATAAATACTAATAAAGAAGATTAACAAATGCGCGCAACTAATGATTAATTATTCATATTAGTCATAAAGTATATGAAAGTTTTAAAAGAACGGAAAAATAAGTAATAATTAATAGTAACAACTTTTCTAGCATAATTTGCTAATTTTTTTATTCAAATATCCATAATATAATTTATAAAATGTGAATTAATCTCTTAATTATACAAAAGATGGTGCAGTTATAATAAATAAATACAAGAACGAAAGGAAGAGAGAGAAAGAGAGAGAGCTGGTACGCTGCCGCTGGGCTGAAGTTGTGGATCGAGTTACAAGAGGAAATGTTTAGTTGTTTGTCCGACTTCGCTTTATTTGAGGTAGAATGACCAGGCACTTACAAATTCTCTTCTCCATACATGTTGGATTAGCAGGTTTGACTTTGATATAATACAATTTACAACTCATGTATAAATCACGCAGTAAGGAGGTTTTAATAACAATTGTGGGGCCTATAAAAGGCAACTAAATTGTCTTAAAATATATATTTTAACATCCAAGCCTCATGTGGCTTGTTTGATAATAATTTTGGTTCTTAATTTTTAATTTTTTTAGGTAATTTTTTAATCATATATGTTTGATAACAATTTCAGATTTTAATTTTTATATTTTTAAGGAATCACTATTAAAATATGTTGTAATTTATAAATTTTTAAAAAGAAGATTTTTCAATTAGATTTCTGATTTCTTGTTTTTTTTCTTTTCATTTTGACCAAACATCATTTTTATAGAGTAAATCAAATCTTATAACTTTTGTATGACTAAGTATTAGAATAAAATAATTAAAAACTAAAAATTTATAAAAAATAGTCTGCGAATTTGACATGATTCACCACAAAATAATTAGGTCTGTGTTTGACTTATATGGGTTGAGTTATAAATAGATCAATCCATTTAATACATTTAAAAAATCAAGTTATAATGGGTTAACTCGGATAACATGTAACCTATATAATCAACTTAAGCAAATAACTAAAATTATTATAACATGTAGGTAATTATTTCTAATTTAATTGTTTTGAAGGTATAACTTTGAAATATTCTTAGAATGATATTCAAATTTATTTCATCTTTTTATTTTTTGTATTTTTATCAATTTATAGTAATATGTTGTTTAGTTTAGTTTTATATGTTTTGATTTTTTATTTTAAACTTAAATAAATTTTACTTACAAAAAATTTTATGATATATATTTTTGTTAGAATTTTTTGTTGGTGTTTAAGATTTTAACACTTTGACTTTAGTATATTACAATACTTATGGTTATTGATATTGTTTTTATTTTATATTAGTTAATATTTTAATATTTTTTTGTTGAAATAATGCTTAAATTAATATAATTTTAAAGTCTAATTAGAATTTATTATGTTAACAAGTCACAAAAGTATATGTTGATACTTATACAATATATTAAATTTTTTTATATTATAAAGTATAATATTTATTTTTTAATATATTTAAATAAATTAAATAAATTAATCTACTTATTAAATAGATTAGATCAAAGTTATATTTTTTTAAATAATTTAATAAATAAAGTATATCTGAATCAAATTTATACATGTCAAATCATAAATAAATTAACTTCAACTCGATACAACCCACTTTATTTTATAGCTCCACCAAATATGCAGAACCCAACCAAATTAATTGGAACTAAAAGAAACAGTTCAGATCTTAAGTAGGATGAAAAGACTATACATAACAAATTTTAAAATATCTAACTCAATTATATATATATATATATATATATATAAAAGTATTCATATATAAATTACTATTTTATACTTTATAATAATTACTTTAATCATGACCATATTTTTGGTTCGTAAATGCGATCTAAGTTTTTTAATAAATAAATAAATACAAATGTTATAAATGTAAAGGCGAAAGTAAAAAATTTAATTTAAATTACATAAATAAATAATAATAAATTATGGGCAAAATAATAAATAATAAATAATAAAGAAATAAACAAGACACAAAAATTTAAGTACCATTTATCTATGTGAAAAATTAGTATATTAATGAACAAGACACATATTTAAGTACCATTTTTCTATGTGAAATAAACAAGACACAAAAAAAATTTAAGTACCATTTTTTCTATGTGAAAAATTAGTATATTAATGATAATACAGCAAGAAAAATTTATTATCAAAATTTAAATAAAAAGTACAAACATTACTGTTTAAAATAATTCACTCAAATAACCGAACCTAAGATACATCTCCAATATATCAACATCTGCAGAGAACAAAACGTAACTGTACCGAAAAAACGGAAGAATGAACTGGCCAAGTGTTTGATATAATACAAGAACAGTAAAAGTGAGTATTTTAGTATTTAAAAGTAGTGGAGGCATTATGTTCATCTCAGTTTCCACGGCTTGCTTTAAAGAAATATATATATTGCATTTTAGGGCTTATCCATCTTATTGAACAAAAATAATTTACTTATTTTTAACTCTAATTAATATTATAAAAATTTTATCTTTATTCTTCAATAAAAGTAAAATTTTAAATATTTTATTAGTTTGTATTGCACTACTTTTTTTTAACTAATTCAGTGCCCTAAAAATCATGTGTAATAGTCAAAGTTATATTTTTATGTGATATTTTACATTATTTAATCTCTTTATCTTTTATAAGTATTTTTATCTGAATAATATGTGTAGAAAATTTTCTAATAATTTAGATTAAATTTTTTGTGTTTAGTTTATGTTTGATTTTATCTTTATTAATTCAAATTAAATTTGATTCATTGGATCAATTTAAAATGAAGTCATTTGAGTCAACTCAGCTCACATGAGTTGCCGCCTCAAATATATCCTTAGCTGAAAAGAACAGCAACATCCACGAATGAAAAAGGAATTTCATTAAAACAGCGGTTATATCAAATAATTAATATTTGACCAAAAAACTTATATAGTAGGCACTACTCACTAGCATGTTAATAGGATGATGACAAAAAGTATTTCTTTAAATTAAAATGTTAAACAATATTGTAATTGTTGTCCTAATGCTACCTTGGAATAATATTAGCGGCCCAATAGTTGAAGTTACAAAACATACGAATATGTTAAGCGAAATATTTTATACTTTTTAAAATTAATTATCAGTATATGTTAAATTCTTTCACAGAAAAGTGCTTCATTTATCTTTTATCTTTTAAAATTTAAATATATTAGTTATCTTATTTTAATAAATAACACACCCTAATTATATTTTGATATATTTTAGTTATCATATTCATTTTAAATATACCACTTATTAAAAATTAAAATAATAAATATGATTTATAAAATTAGAGTGACCAAATGTCCGACCGTCCTTTAAATTTAATTACAAATCAATAGCGATACTTAAATTCAAGATCAGATAGATATAAAGCATGCTGCAAAATACAATCATTTAGAACTAAATCAGCAACAAGTGAGCCTGGACTGGGTCTTTGACTCCAAAAATTCCATCCACCACTCCACAAGTCGTTCCACCAGCAACAAAGGGGTTTCGTTACTTTTACTATACAACTTGTTGTTCCTTTCTTTCCATAATTAATTTCCATAACAATATTGCTATTAATCTTGTTGAGAATATGCAAACAAAATCTCATATTATTTAGATATTAGGTAATTCATGAGTTTAGGTGGGCTACTCTACCAAATGGGTTAACCATTTGGAATGGAACTCTAAGTTTCTTATAGGTGGTATTAGAACCAATCATCTAACTCCAAATTTAGGCATTGGGGGTATCTATGTGACTTTTTCAATTACATGGGCTCCATCTGCGTAAACTCGAGGTTTGCTGTAGACTCCATCATGTGTGAACCTGAGGTTCATTGTGGACTCGTGAGGAATTGAACTACAATATAAAGCGCGAAGAAAAAGGTTTCTTCGACTGACGGGTCCTAGACAGTGTAAAATGCGAAGGGTTCCTTAAACTAATGAAGAGGTGAACATAGTGTTAAGTGTGAAAATAATGTGTATCTTTAATTGAGAAAAAGTTGAACCATGTGGTACTTAATTTGAGAGAGATTGTTTGAAATATGCACATAAAGTTTCGTATTACCTATACATTGGGTGATTCATGGGTTTATAAGGACTTAAATTACTCCACTTAATAAGTTAACTTTTTGGAATGCGATCCTAAGTCCTTTACAAACCCAATCAACAGAAAACATAGAGGCTAAATTATAAATTAAATCACCCACTGTTCCCTTTGAGCATAATTTGTGGAACATGGCAAAAGTAGTCTCCTTCACAAACTTCCTTAAGATAAGAACATAACTACAATTCATGAAAAATATCTCTCTCCACTACCACATCGAAAGCATAAAGGCAATTGTGCCAGCTTATGCTTAAATAAGTTGACAGTGTAGGGTAAAATATTATGGGTTCGTCCCTGTTGGACAAAAAAATAACACATGCCATGTGGCACATTCTCATTGGTCGTACTCAACAATGTGGCATGTAGCCTAGCCCAATATGCGCTGAGTAAGCAGATAAGTCCAATTTCTAGATAATCAACCATCAAATAGGTAAAGGGCCGAATATTCCCTAATTATAAGAGATAATTAGAAAGATATGCCCTCAATGTAAGTATAAGTCTATCTCATCAGGTAAGTGATTGACAACATGTATATCTCATCCCTTATATATATGTACATTGTACACATTCACATATAAGTCAGACATAACTGATAATACACATAATTCCTATATTCTTTTTGTCTACACTTCTTCTCGCCATTAGCCAAACTAACTAAGCATTCGAGGGCTAAAGGCCACTACACCAGGTGGTGGTTCAATGTCCTAACTTATTTTTTTTGTTCGCAGGTCCACAGTAATGAGAAGTGTACTCCTATTCTAATGTTGACAAAAAATGGTGTTAATAGTCCCTATAATTTTTTTAAAAAATTTATTCAATACCTAAAGCCTCTACATGAGCTTCCATATCTTGAACATAACATCATCGCTTGTTTCCACTCACAAGCTTTGCTCCAATAGAGCACTTTGAGCATAGGATTGTAGCATCTCTTTTGGGTTTTTTTCTCTTCCTTTGTCTGTTTGTTTCTTTTTTATTTTTATTCAAGTATTTTTCTAGAATTTTCTTGTAAATGTTTATGAAGTAGTTCTTAGCTCTAGAATTTGAATGGAATCCATTTATTTAATGTTGGATGTTATATTTTTATTTTAATATATCAATATACTTATGAGTTGTTTATTTTTATTTAAGTTTTGCTTAATTTTAAATTTTTGTTACCAAACGTTCATAAAATAATGTTCTACGCGTTACAATAGCAGTGTACGTCAAATTACTTGTAACGTGTACAACCGTACAATATGTTAGTTGTAACTTGTATGGTAGGGAATACAACATAATATTAAATCAGTATAAATGTGTAAAAAAAAAAAAAAAAGTTGAAATATGTGAAATATATATATGAAAACAAAGGATATGAAAGATAAACGAAAATAATGTATAGATGGGAAACATGTAAATCTACAAGTAAAGAAAAAAAAAATAGGGAAAAAAAAAACCCAAAAATAAGCACATACCTTGGTGGGATAGAATGCTTTTTAATTTTATTGACATTATCGTCCAACCTATATTGTAATATTAAGTGAGCTGTATTACTCTAGTACCTTCTTTCTATAAATAATGGTGTAATTTTCTCTATTTTCACATAGAACAAATAATGGCTAATTGTCTTATAAAACATGCCATTTCTATTACATGCCTATGTATTTTCATGCTATTGCTTTCATCATCAACACAAGGTAATCTATTCTTTATATATATGCATGTATGTATATATCTATATATATTATCTCTATGTCTTTATATATAAACTAAATAATTAGAATTTTATCTTGATAGACTTTGTAACAGTTTGTTTACATTTCACCATTAATTTTTAGTCGTCACAAGAAATATTCATCCACTTGCAAGAGAAGGTGCTAGCACATCCAAATTGAATTACGGCTTCTCTAAAATCCAAGTTCCTCACATGCCATTAAATTCTTCAAAGGAAAGACCAAAAGGTCAGTGTTCTAGCTAAAGGTGTGATAAACATATCACTCACACCTCTTAAGATATGAAAAATTACTAATTTGATCCCTACAATTTGAACATACACAAATAAGGTACTTTTTTATATTTTCAACATGACAATATTGGTTTTTATAAGGGTAATTTGATATATCGTTGAAAATATGAGAGATCAAATGGGTAATTTATTCAAAATAAAAAATAAAATTATAACTTAGAGATTTTCAACATTAGATCCGCTAAACATGCACGTACTCATGTTTGTTGAGTGATTATTTAAATAAAATATTTTATTTATAGAATAAAATTTATTGGTTAAAATTAACTAAACTAAATTCAAGAATTCTTAGAGCTTAGATACAATTTTAGAAAATTTGTAAGGTAGAAGTAGAATAAACTATTCATTAAACATGTAAAAGTTAAACTATATTTACTGACTCCTTAGAGATACAAATATTTTTGAACGTATTTTAAATCTAAATTATGGCCACAACTTGTTATAAATTGGCGCTTGCGGAAGCGTAGTTCGGGTCCAAATTTAGTTGCACAAATAATTAATTATGGATAACGGCAAAATAATAAGCAATAAGAAAAATAAATGGCACACAATGATTTAAGTGGTTCGACCTTTCAATGTGAAAAGTCTACTCCACTGACGACGGCACACCGAGAAAAATCCACTATTAGATCCAAATGGAGAATACAAGCACCAATATTCAAAAGCCACTCAAAAAAAACCAAACCCCACATACATCCACATATATATCACTGGCGTGCAAAAGCAATATCCACAAATAGCAAGAATAATAAATATAATCTTACTAATATTACTTTGTGAGAAGTATTGGTCAAAGATGAATCTCTCCTCTTCACGAACAGTAACAAGGGTGGCTAATTGATTAATCAAATGTGGCTGATGGAATTAATAAGAGACAAAAGGCACAACTCTTATTAATCCAAAGAAATACACTATTCGGCTGTTGCTTTGTATTTCCTCTTCTCTGCTTCCCTCTGCACTCTCTCTATTTTCTGCTGCGGCTCTGATTTTTCTTTTCCTTCAAAATTCTCACAGAAGCGGCAGTTTCATCGACAGAGCAAAGATATATATATATAATGTTAGGGTTTTGGTAAAGGGAAATATTAATTTGAAGCAATTACTAATATGCCCTTTTTCTTAATAATTATGTTTTGAAGCCATAATTAACAAATCTCCACCTTGGCTCAAAACGAAACCAAGTTCTTCAAATTTAGGATTCCTCGAAATACCAAATGGCCGTCGTCCAAAAGCCCCAAAGGGCGATCACTTACTACAAACACCAACCAAGCTCAAGCAATGCTTGAACTTGTTAACTGGAATTGGCTTGGTCAACATATCAGCTGGATTCTCTGCAGTAGCTATCTTATTAATAATAATAGTACCTTGAGACACAATGTCACGAACAAAGTGATATCTGACATCAATATGTTTAGTCCTCTCATGAAACATGGTATTCTTGGTCAAGTGTATCGCACTCTGACTATCACAAAATACAACAGAAGTATCCTGCTGTAAACCCAAATCACAAACCAAACCTCTAAGCCAAATGGCTTCTTTCACTGCTTCTGCTGCTGCCATATATTCTGCTTCTGTAGTAGACAAAGCAACTGTAGACTGTAAAGTAGCCTTCCAACTAATGGCACAATGAGAAAGAGTGAAAACATAACCTGTCAAAGATCTTCTCTTATCCAAATCTCCAGCATAATCGGAGTCCACATAACCAATAACACTGCAACCAGTATTAGAACTCCCATCATATACCAAACCAAAACTAGAAGTGCCTCTCAAATACCGAAGTATCCATTTCACTGCTTGCCAATGACCCTTTCCAGGGTTACCCATGTATCTACTAACAACACTAACTGCATGTGAAATATCTGGACGAGTACAAACCATAGCGTACATCAAACTACCAACGGCACTAGCATATGGAACCTGAGACATGTACTTCTCTTCTTCTTCTGACTGTGGTGACAAATCCAAAGAAAGCCTGAAATGTGCAGCTAGTGGCGTACTCACAGGTTTAGACTCTTTCATACCAAAACGTTCAAGAACTTTTTGAATGTAACTTTTCTGAGACAAATAAAGCTTGCCCGCTTGTCTATTCCTGTAAATTTCCATGCCCAAAATTTTCTTTGCTGCACCCAAATCTTTCATCTCAAACTCACCACTAAGTTGAGACTTTAATTTCTGAATCTCAAACTTATTCTTAGAAGCAATAAGCATGTCATCAACATATAGCAACAAATAGACAATTGAACCATCAGAGAACCTTTTATGATAAACACAATTATCATAATCACTCCTAGAATAATCATGATCAATCATAAAAGAATCAAACCGTTTATACCACTGCCTAGGAGATTGCTTCAAACCATATAATGACTTTTTCAATAAACAAACATGATCTTCCTTACCTGAAATAACAAACCCCTCTGGTTGATGCATGTAAATTTGTTCCTCAAGCTCACCATGTAAGAAAGCTGTCTTGACATCAAGTTGTTCTAATTCTAAGTCAAACAGCGCAACCATAGCAAGCAACACACGTATGGAGCTATGTTTCACAACGGGTGAAAATACTTCATTGAAGTCGATACCTTTTTTTCTGAGAATAGCCCTTTGCAACAACACGTGCCTTGAACCTAGCTGCTTCAACCTCAGGTATACCTTCCTTTTTCTTGAAGATCCATTTGTTTCCAACAATCTTCTGGCTCTTAGGCGGTTTTACCAATTCCCAAGTATGATTCTTATGAAGAGACTCAATCTCTTCATTCATAGCAACTAACCACTGAGCAGACTCATCACAAGTGACAGCTTCACGATAACTAGTAGGTTCATTCACCCCAATAGTCTCTGCCACAGACAATGCATAAGAAACTAAATCTGCATCTGCATACCTCTGAGGGCGTCGAATCTCTCTTGTTCCTTTACCCTTAGCGATACTGTATGGTTGCTCTTGTTGCTGTTCTGCTATATCAGGAGCAGAATCATCTACCTCATCCACAAATGGCTGATCTGAAGTGCTCTCTTGCACTTGACTAGGAGCTCCACTCTCAAGCTCCACCTGCTCACTAACACCGGGGTCTTTACCTGCAACAACAGACTCTTTTTTCTTTTCCAACATGGAAAACTCATCAAATTTAACATCTCTGCTAATTAAGTATTTAGGTGACTTGGGTTCAACACACCATAGTCTATAACCCTTCACCCCAGAAGGATACCCCAAAAATATGCATTTCAATGCCCTAGGCTCAAGTTTACCATCATTAACATGAGCATAAGAAGGACAACCAAAAACTTTTAAATCAAAATAATTAGCAGGAGTACCAGAAAATACCTCAACCGGAGTCTTCAACTCAATTGCAGTTGATGGAGACCGATTCACCAAATAGCAGGCATGGTTACAAGCTTCAGCCCAAAAGGATTTATCCAAACCAGCTTGAAAGAGCATACAGCGAGCTCTTTCCAAAAGAGTTCTATTCATACGTTCTGCAACTCCATTCTGTTGTGGTGTATTACGCACAGTGCGGTGTCTCACTATGCCATTCCTTTCACAGAACTCATTAAACTGACCCTCACAAAATTCCAAACCATTGTCAGTTCTCAAACGCTTGATCTTCTTGCCAGTTTGATTTTCAATACAAGCCTTAAATGTAACAAATCTTGAAAACACATCATTCTTATTTTTCAAAAAATATACCCAAACATGACGAGAGAAATCATCAATAAAAGTCAACATATACCGGGCACCACCCTTGGAAGCAACACGAGAAGGACCCCAAAGATCTGAATGAATATAATCAACGGTACCTTTCGTTTTATGGATGGCTGTACTGAACTTAACTCTGCGATGCTTTCCATAAACACAATGCTCACAGAAATCAAGCTTCCCAGTTTTCTGACCACCAAGTAAACCCCGCTTGCTCAAAATGGACATTCCTGCCTCACTCATATGCCCTAACCGCATATGCCATAAGCGAGTCGTATCTGAATCTTGATCTGACGAGGATGAGACTGAAACACTGCCAATGACAGTGCTACCCTGAAGCACATAGAGACCACGAGATAATTGCCCTTTAATAACCACCAGAGCACCCTTAATAACTTTCAAAACTCCACCTTCAGCTATGTACCTATAGCCCTGTGAGTCAAGAGTACCCAAAGATATCAGGTTCTTTTTCAAATCTGGAACATGGCGAACATCTTTCAAAGTCCTGACAATACCATCATGCATCTTAATCCGGATAGTACCAATACCAACAACCTTACAGGACACATTATTTCCCATCAAGACAACACCCCCATCAATGGACTGATAAGAAACAAACCAATCCCTATTGGGGCACATATGGTAAGTGCAACCCGAATCAAGAATCCAAACATCTCTTGAAGAACTAATAGATACTGACAGAACATTATCACCATCGGAACCAGAACTATCTGCAACACCAGCAACATCATTAGTACCAGAAGATGTTGTGGTAATTTTTCCTTTACCTTTGAGTTTCGGACAGTTAACTTTCCAGTGCCCTTCCTGACGACAATAATTACATTTATCTTTTCTCTTTCTAGATTTTGATCTAGACTTGCCTCTATTATTGCTTGAGCCTTTATCTTGCGTTCTACCTCTGACAAACAAACCACTGCTACTATCGTTATTACCTGTAGACACCTTTTTCTTCAACTCTCTGGAATTCAAAGCCGCTTTGACATCTTCCAAAGAAATAGTGTCTCTCCCATATAGCATGGTATCAACAAAATGTTCAAATGAATAAGGTAAAGAACATAACAGAACTAAGGCTTGATCCTCATCATCAATCTTAACACCAACATTTTTCAGATCACGAATAATTTTAGTAAATTCATCAAGGTGATCGTGCAAAGGCGTACCTTCTGACATTCTGAAAGTGTACAAGCGCTGCTTCAAATATAACCGACTTGTCAAAGACTTGGTCATATACACACCCTCCAATTTAAGCCACAATCCAGCAGGAGATCTCTCATCACCAACCTCGCGTAGTACCTCATCAGACAAGGATAGCTGAATTGAACTAAGAGCATTTTCCATCAATGCGTCTTTTTCTTCCTCAGTCAATTTTTCTGATAATTTATCCTTGCCTTCAAGTGTCTTAACGAGCCCCTCTTTAACCAATATGGCTCGCATCTTCATTCGCCAAAGACTAAAATCATTTCTACCATTGAATTTCTCAATTTCGTATTTTGCCGCCATGACAGAAAATCCAAAATTAAATTAATAGAAGCACAACCCAAAAATATGAAACCAACCAAATAACCAAAAGCTCAAAATAAATCCAAAAAAGCAAACTTGATCAGTTCCAATAATTATCAGAATAACCCAAAGCTCTGATACCAATTTGTTATAAATTGGCGCTTGCGGAAGCGTAGTTCGGGTCCAAATTTAGTTGCACAAATAATTAATTATGGATAACGGCAAAATAATAAGCAATAAGAAAAATAAATGGCACACAATGATTTAAGTGGTTCGACCTTTCAATGTGAAAAGTCTACTCCACTGACGACGGCACACCGAGAAAAATCCACTATTAGATCCAAATGGAGAATACAAGCACCAATATTCAAAAGCCACTCAAAAAAAACCAAACCCCACATACATCCACATATATATCACTGGCGTGCAAAAGCAATATCCACAAATAGCAAGAATAATAAATATAATCTTACTAATATTACTTTGTGAGAAGTATTGGTCAAAGATGAATCTCTCCTCTTCACGAACAGTAACAAGGGTGGCTAATTGATTAATCAAATGTGGCTGATGGAATTAATAAGAGACAAAAGGCACAACTCTTATTAATCCAAAGAAATACACTATTCGGCTGTTGCTTTGTATTTCCTCTTCTCTGCTTCCCTCTGCACTCTCTCTATTTTCTGCTGCGGCTCTGATTTTTCTTTTCCTTCAAAATTCTCACAGAAGCGGCAGTTTCATCGACAGAGCAAAGATATATATATATAATGTTAGGGTTTTGGTAAAGGGAAATATTAATTTGAAGCAATTACTAATATGCCCTTTTTCTTAATAATTATGTTTTGAAGCCATAATTAACACAACTCTTATCATCTATGTTGTTATCTATTGATAATAAAATATGATTTTCCATTGATTAATTACTCTTTCTTCTTTTACCATAAATACATAAACATATGTTTGTGTTAGAGTGTAAGATGAGGGGTGTCAAAATTTTAGAAGCATAGAACATGATAGTGAGTTTAATTATAAGAGTTTTGGTGGCTCGAGTTAATTTTTTGGAAACAGAGGAAAAGCCCTTTGCAGATCTTTCTACTCTGACATTTTGTGCTTCACAGAGATTCCAAAAACGATGGAAGTATCCAACAAATGTGAAAGAATATTGTGGAGCAGCACTTTTAGTGGGCCTTGTTTGTTATTACTTTCTGATGGTAAATGTTATGACGTATGCACTCAAAATGAAGGTGCAAAGTCCGGCAAATGCAATCTTGCGGATCTTTTCACACCAGTTTGCATATGCTACTTCAATTGTTAGATTCTTTCTGATCATAAAAGCTTATATGTTATCAATTTTATGCTACTTTATGTCTATTTATTTTTTTTAATTCTAACGTTATTTACTCATTCACACACCCGCACACATATACCGGTAGAGGTCGAACTCACGCTCTTACAGTGATCATAAGAGTTATATACCATTGTATTTAGGGACGCGAGGGTTGATTTAGTCGATTATTAAAAAATAAGAACCAAATCAATCCAACCCCAACAACTATTTTTTTTTATTTTATGTTGGGTTGGATTAAGTAATTTTATGAAAAAAATTTCACTTTGTTGCTAATAGGTTTTATTTATTATTCTCTTTTTAATTTTTATATTATAGTATCTAATATTTTTAATTTTAATTTGATTATAATCCTTAATTAAATTTGAAGATTTTAGATTTTCATTGCTTACCTAATATTTTAATTTCAAGTAATTAAAATTTAAAGTTATAGTTTTAAATACTAATAAAGAAGATTAACAAATGCCACTAATGATTAATTATTTATATTACTCGTAAAGTATATGAAAGTTTTAAAAGAACGGAAAAATAAATAATAATTAATAGTAACAACTTTTCTAGCATAATTTGCTAATTTTTTTATTAAAATATCCATAATATTATTTATAAAATGTAAATTAATCTCTTAATTTTACAAAAGATGGTGCAGTTATAATAAATAAGGTCATGTTTGGTAGACTGTAATGAAATCAGTAATGTAATAGAATGTAATTGATTCTGCACATTACAGTGTTTGGTTGGTACAAACACATGTAATGTAATGTAATTGATTACATGTGGAGAAGAAAAAAGGATTACATGAGCTAGAACAAGGAAAGGGGATTACATTACATGTGTGAACAGTACCAGACCAGCCAGCTATCGCATCGTCGTCACCGGCCAGCCATCGCATCGCCTCCAGCTCCCGTCGTCGTCCCGGCCAAGTCCAGTCGTCGTCCCGGCTAGCTCGCGTCCAGCCAACCATTGCGTCGTCCCTGCAATCCCGTCGCCTCCAGCCCATCGCATCGCCGTCCAGCTCGCGTCTCGTCCAGCCTCCGTCGCCCAATGTCATCGCCGCCCTTAACGCAATTTTGGCTCTTTTTTTTTTTTTTTAAATTGTATTTTTTTTTAAATTGTATTTTTTATCTGAAATTGTATTTCTTTTTCTAAAATTGTATTTTTATTAATTATTGTTATAAAATTGTATTTTTTCTGAATGTATTTTTTTTTAAATTGTATTTTTTTTCTTAAAATTGTATTTTTTTTCCCTAAAATTGTATTTTTTTATTAATTGTTGTTATGAAATTGTATTTTTTCTAAAATTTTATTTTTTGAAATTGTATTTTTAAAATAATTATATAATTTTTTTTCTATTACATTACATTACAGTAGTTAAACCAAATATTATAATACTGATTCTTTTTTTTATTACAGTGACTAAACCAAACACGGTAATAGTAATATTTTTTTACATTACATTCCATTACGATTACGATTATATTCAGCGAATCAAACGCAACTTAAATACAATAACGAAAGGAAGAGAGAGAGAGAGAGAACCGGTACGCTGCCGCTGGGCTGAAGTTGTGGATCGAGTCACTAGAGGAAATGTTTAGTTGTTTGTCCGACTTCCCTTTATTTGAGGTAGAATGACCAGGCACTTACAAATTCTCTTCTCCATACATGTTGGATTAGCAAGTTTGACTTTGATATAATACAATTTACAACTCATGTATAAATCATGCAGTAAGGAGGTTTTAATAACAATTGTGGGGCCTATAAAAGGCAACTAAATTGTCTTAAAATATATATTTTAAGATCCAAGCCTCAAGTGGCTTGTTTGATAATAATTTTAGTTTTTAATTTTTAATTTTTTTAGATAATTTTTTAATTATTCATGTTTGATAACGATTTCAGATTTTGATTTTTACATTTTTAAGGAATCACTACTAAAATATATGGCAATTTATAAATCTTTAAAAAGAAGATTTTTCAATCAGATTTTTGATTTCTTGTTTTTTTTTTTTATTATTTTAACTAAACATCATTTTTAGAGAGTAAATCAAATCTTATAACTTTTGTATGAGTAAGTATTGGAATAAAATAATTAAAAACTAAAAATTTATAAAAAGTAACCAAAATTTTTCTTTATTTTTAAAGTTTTTTAAAAAAAATAAAAAAAATAGAAATCATTACCAAATAACTTGAAGGTAATTTTTTATTATTTTTTTTAAATCACTAAATAGAAATTGTTATTAAATACATTTGTGATTATTTTTATAAAAGAATCAAAAATCACAAAATCAATTATTTAATTATAAATTAAATTTACTATCAAACATGCCCTAAAATAATATATATAAGTTGCACGAAATTATTTTTTGTACTAATTCAAATTTCAAGACAACTTTAAAAATGGTAAAAACCTCCATCAAGAAGTAAAACATTAAAACTCATAAGTCTTTTAATATTGATCACAAAATTTAAAACTGAGCTAGAGTTCCAATATGCAATCTTGTCTCCATTGTTGCGCTAGTTTGGGATGAGCTAGCATTCCATAAAACAACTTGTTAATTTTAGGACAACACTAAGGGCACAAAATCTACTATATATACGGCATACCAAACCCCTAAAAAACCCATTTGGAGTTTTCTTTAAATAAGGTCATCAGGGAACCATAATCATTACATAATGTCGATCACAACACCACCAAATATTTGAGCGACAATTTTTTAATATAATCTGCGAATTTGACATGATTCACTCACAAAATAATTAGGTCTATGTTTGACTTATATGGATTGAGTTACAAATAGATCGATCCATTTAATACATTTAAAAAATCAAGTTATAATAGGTTAACTCGGATAATATATAACTTATGTAATCAACTTGAGTAAATAACTAAAATTATTATAATATGTAGGCAATTATTTCTAATTTAATTATTTTGTAGGTATAACTTTGAAATATTCTTAGGATGATATTCAAATTTATTTCATCTTTTTATTTTTTGTGTTTTTATCAATTTATAGTAATATGTTGTTTAGTTTAATTTTATATGTTTTGATTTTTTATTTTAAACTTAAACAAATTTTACTTACAAAAAATTTTATGATATATATTTTTGTTAGACTTTTTTATTGGTGTTTAAGATTTTAACACCTTGGCTTTAGTATATTATAATTTTTATGGTTATTGATATTGTTTTTATTTTATATTAGTTAATATTTTAATATTTTTTGTTGAAATAATACTTAAATTAATATAATTTTGAAGTCTAATTAAAATTTATTATGTTAATAAGTCACATAAGTACATATTAATACTTATATAATATATTAAATTTTATTATATTATAAAATATAATATTTATTTTTTAATATATTTAAACGAATTAAATAAGTTAACTTACTTATTAAATAGAATCAAGGTTGCAACTTTTGAACAATTTAATAAATGAAGTATAACTAAATCAAATTTATACAAGTTAAATCATCAATAAATTAACTCGAACTAGATATAACCCACTGTTTTATAGCTCCACCAAATATGCAGAACCCAACCAAATTAATTAGAACTAAAAGGAACAGTTCAGATCTTAAGTAGGATGAAAAGACTATACATAACAAATTTTAAAATATCATCTCAATTATATATATATATATATATATAATATTTTTTAAAATTAATTTAAAATATTCATAATATTTACGTTATATTTTGAAATTCAAATAATCAAATCCCACATGACATGGATGTGAAAAGGTATATAAAAAAATCCATCTAATTTTTCAATATTGGCTAACGTCCAACAAAGTAAAAAACAAAAGGTAAACTTTTCATTCATATTGAATAATATAATTAAGAAAATTTTAATCTTTGGAACTTTAGACATCTCTAACTAGGCAGACATGCAAATGAACCATTAACCCCTTATTGATTAAATAGACTTATTTAGATATTTAGGTCCTTTTACGTCCTAATCCTAATTATATTAATCGATTAAATTTTAACATTTGTATTTGAGATAAACTAAGATTGGGCAAGTACCATTAACTAGCTTTCCGAGTCCACCTGTCACTTTTTTTTTTTTCCCCTTTCCTACATCTCCTCTACTACCTATTTTCTTATATTTTTCACATATTCATATATTTTTTAATAAATATTAATACAAAAGAAAAAAAATACCCTAAAATTTATTTACTTCTTTAAAAAAGAACAATTTAATTATCTACCTATTTATTTATAATACTTAAGCTCTCTTCTTATGAAAAAAAAGATATCAAAAGTCCTATTCTTATAAAAAAAAAAAAATGATAACACGAGTACTCTTTTTTAAAAAAATATCGAAATATCTCTAAATTATATCTATTAATTATAAAAATTTATTTGTGTATATTATAAATTTTATGTCAATACAAGTTTAAAAAGTAAAATTGTTCTGAAAAATTTATCTGCTTAAGTATTAAAAATTATTAAAATCAAAATGCTATAGGAATTTTGGTATCAGAACTAGTAATTAAAAAAATTAAATAAAATTTAAAATTAGATTTATCTAACATAATACAACAAGAGAAGTAAATTATCTAAAATATTATAAATAAGAATTAATAAAATTAATACCCTAGTTAATAAAAAAAAAAAATTAATATGAAACAAGTAAAATGAATCCAATAATTAAAATAAATTATAATTGAAATAATAAAATGTTATAAATAATACACTATTTTTGTAAAACCTTACAAATACTTAACAAAGATTTGTATAGTCTTACGCAGTGAAAAAAAAAAGACTAATAATGGTGTCACTTTTACAAAAGAAAGGAATTAAAGTGATGCAAAATATAAATAAAGAATTAAATTTCTTCTTTTCATAAAAAAAAAAAAAAAAAAAATAGGATCATTAGAGTCTCATGCCAAAAACAAAACATTGACTTTAGTTTCATATATATTTCTCACTTACGATTTTTATTTATTGAATAGACTAACAACTTTAATATTGTATATTTTCAATAGATTCATATATTTTCAAATAAATAAATATTAACAAAGTAGAATAAAATTAACAAGTTCAATCTTTTACAGAATAGTTGCTTCAATATTTTGTTGAATAGTCTTCGGGGAATTGTAATGGATAGGATATATATTTAGGGAGAAAAATCTGGGGGGAAAAAAGAGTTAGTTTTAGACTCAAGATACTTTTGTCGTCTACGGTGCACCTCTACCCTCCTTTGGGTTTTTTTCGCAACTTCTCATGGGGTTTATGGTTCCCTTTATTGTAAGGATTTTTGTACGCTATTTGAGCATCTCTTCTTTTCACCTCTTTCTCCTTTTTCTCACTACTACAAATTTGACTTTATAAGACGATTAGTAACTTTATTATAAACTCCCGTCTTAAAAGAATTGAAAAAATAGGACGGTCACTAACTGTCCTATTTTGACCGTCCTATAAGAATTTTTTTTTATTTGTCCATAATAGAATATTTTGTCTAAAGCATTACGAGTAGGTGATATATGAAGAAAATTTCAAAAGAAACTCCTATCTTTCCTGGAAAAAAAAAAGTAATATTTTTCACAAATTGAAAAGGATAAAGTGATCTTCTATTTTTTTTTTTTTTTAAAAAAAGGGGCTCTAAAGTCTCATTTTTTTTATTAATAAAGAGAAAACACACTCTATTTGCCAAGGCCTTAGTAGCCAAACGGCATTGTAACCACCATAATAAGGTGGAGCTCTCGAGTTCGAGGCTTGAATGTAGCAAAAAAAGAGAAAACACACTCACACACTTGAGTGAGATTCAAACTTGGGTTCTTGCTGGAGAATTGAGAGTCTTATCACATGAACTATAAGAGATTCCTAGTGATCTTCTATTTAAAAATTGGAAAAATAGTGCATGGCCGTTCCATGCTAATATTTTCCTTTATTTAAGAAAGAGAAATAAAACTACATAAGGATGCTCAATACTCATATGTATAAATAATTTAAGCTTCCAAATCATTTGGTGAAGATAAAGATGAGTAATGTGGAAAGATTTACCTGAAGTTGTAAAATCTGTATTATTTCCACATAAAGCCCCAAAACTTGGTGTTTGGTATTGTTAGAATTAAAGTGAATGGAAATTGAAGTCAAAGAAAAACAGTAGGAAACGGACAGATGTAAATTGAAATCAAAGAAAACAGTAGGAAACGCTTTTTCTCATTAATTCTTTATGCCCATTTGGGTTGTTTTCGCTTTAAATCATACTATTTCAATTTCTTTTTTAAACGTTTGGCCCATTATTTGGGGCTCTCTTATGTGTATATATATGAGATGCAATAGAGAGAAAAATAATAAAGCAAAACGGCAGAAAAGAGATAGAAGGAAAAAGAAAGCATAAAAAAAAATTAAAATTCTTTCTTGTATTTTCAATCTAGAGTTAGGTTCCATTTCAATAGAGTTCAGACATAAGAAAGTTCATCAGAGCAGTAAGTTAGTGGTGTCTAATTTCTGCTAGTAGATTAATTTATCCTGAGAGATAAGTTTCGGAGTACTCAAACACCCACGGTGAGCGAAAAAATTATCTTAAGAACACCGTGTGTTACACGAGACTCGGTCATTTCTAAACTTTATCTCATTTATGTTATTTAAATTGTGATTTAAAAATTATATGTATTTTATTTCCGAATTGATTCCCAATTTCATTTTGTGTTACTGCTAAATTCACTTTCAAATTGAAGAAACTTTCTCGCCTTACTATTTTCAGTACCTCAGTTTATTTAGCTTCCTGACTGGTTTTCTTATCAGACACTTATTCTCATTTAACGGTGAAAATTTTCTACTGCTTTTACATATATATATATATTTATTCTCTTCTTCTTTTATCAAGATCTTATATTACCTGAATTATAAATTTTTAAAGTGCCTTCCAATTTGACTTTGTCTGTTTTACTTAATTAATAAAGTTATTTCGTTATTATTATCCTAAGTATTTTGATCCATTAAAAAAAAATTCTGATCCAGCTTGGTCTCAGTTTATGGGTTTTATTTACTTGGTTATTTAATATTATTTCCTAGCTTTTAACTGTTTGACATGTTCTTTGCATAATGTTTATTTACTTGATTATAGTTATACTATTTGAGTTTCTTTTTAGTTGATTTTACATATTTATCAATTTATTTCAGTTTTGTTGCTCTCATATTTTAAGTTAGTAATTGCTGTATGTGCAATTTACCTCAATACCATTTCTGCTTCAGTTTTCTTTATAATTGATATTTGTTTTACAGATTTTTCTTAATTTGTTAATTACTTTTTATTACTGTTTGAGTATTTACCTTCTTTTATATGTTGCATGGTTTATATTCTCTTTTGCATATTACTAACATTTCTCGACAGGAACGTTTTATGTTGTTTTTTGTTATTATATTATATACTGTTTACAAGTTTAATTTTTCAAGATTTTACTTTGTTTATATTCTTTTATCAGTTCGATATTTCGTTGTTATAACTTAATTTTTGTTTATTACTGTTTATTTTTCTGTATGATTGTTGTTAATCTTTGTTGTTTTGCAGATTCTGTTAACTTAAATTACCTCTTTTGTAACAATTTTGGTAGCCTTTCTATATTACTTTTACTATTTTTTGTTGAAACTTTATAAAATTATTCTATATATAAACTAAAATAATTTATTTGTATCGTGATACTTTTTTGATATATAAATTAAAATTTGGTGGTTTTAACACGTGTTAGTTACTACAATTTTTCAGAATATCAAAAAATGACTTCTAAGATGACCACTCCTGAAATTCTAGTTGTGAATGCTTCTAACCCTTCTGTGGGTGGTTCAAATGTGAACCAAATAGGGAGGCCTCCTGTGGCTCACGGGACTACCCCAACATTAAAGATTTCGATTCCTTTGAACCATGTTGTGGCAGAGAAACCGGAGTAGTTCAATGGATTGAACTTTAAGAGGTGGAGGAGTAAAATGTTATTTTACCTTACCACCTTGAACCTAGCAAGGTTATTGACTGAGGAATCTCCCAAACAACCTGAGGATGAACAAGATTTTAAGTTTGATAGTGCTATTGAAGCATGAAAGCATTCTAATTACTTGTGTCGAAATTATACTTTGAATAGCCTAAGTGACTCCTTGTACAATGAGTACAATAAAGAGAAGACGACGAAATACTTGTAGGAGTCATTGGACCGGAAGTATCAAACAGAAAATGCCGGTGCCAAGAAATTTTTGGTTGGTTGCTTTCTTGATTATAAGATGGTGGACAATAAACAGTATGCAATCAAGTACGTGAACTCCAAGATATCTTAACAGAGATGCATGATGAAGGGATGATGCTGAGTGAGACCTTCCAAGCAAAGGGAAGTGTCTACGAAAGACTTGCTTGTAAGGTTCAAAGTGGAAGAAGACAAAAAGGCTTCTTCCAAAAGGGGGTAATATCCCATCAGCATCCCTAGGCTAACGTGGTGAAGCATGGTCAAAGCTTCAAGCACAACAGGTATAAAGGCAAGGGTAAGGGCAAGCTGAATAAAGGTTCAAAGTTGAAACCTAAGGAAGCAAATTTTAAGAAGTCAAGCTTCAAGGGGACTTGCTTTAACTGTCAGAGAACAGGACACAAATCTCCAGACTGCACGTTTCCAAAGAGAAATAGAAACTGTGAGGCAAACATGGTGGATGACACTCAAGACTTTTCTGATAGTGACTTGTGTGCAGTCATCTCTGAAGTGAACCTAGTTGGGTCCAACCCAAGAGAGTGGTGGATTGACACTAGTGCAACTAGACATATTTGCTCAGACAAGGGGCTATTTACCACCTTTGAAGCTGTCAAAGAAGGTGAAAAACTATTCATGGGCAACTCTGTAACTTTAGCTGTTGAAAGGCAAGGAAAAGTTGTACTGAAGATGACCTCTGGAAAGGATTTGACTCTGAATAATGTACTGTATGTACCTGAGATTCGTAGGAACCTTGTGTCTAGTTCATTGCTGAATAAACATGGCTTTAGAATTGTATTTGAGTCAGATAAGGCCATGTTAACTAAAAAGGGTATATTTGTGGGCAAGGAATATGCTTGTAATGGGCTTTTTAAGCTTAATGTACGTAACAACTGTAATGCCTAAGAAAATTAAAAAGTTAATTCTTCTGCTTACTTGCTTGAGTCTTCCAATTTATGGCATGGTAGACTAGGTCATGTTAATTATGAATCTTTGCATAGATTAATTAACATGGACCATATACCCTCTTTCTAAATTGATTCCAAACACAAATGTGAAACTTATGTTGAGGTAAAATGATAAGGTCATCGTTCCATTCAATCGAAAGGAACACTGAACCTCTTGATTTAATCCATAGTGATTTATGTGATTTAAAGTTTGTTCAAACAAGAGGTGATAATAAGTATTTTATTACTTTTATCGATGATAGCACAAAATACTGTCATGTATATTTACTTAAAAGTAAAGATGAAGCTATAGAGCAATTTATTCTCTATAAAGCAGAAGTTGAGAACCAACTCAACAAGAAAATCAAGGTACTACGAAGTGATTGTGGTGGTGAGTATGAAGCACCTTTTGGTGAGTTCTGTGCAGAACACGGAATCATACATGAAACCATAGCACCTTATTCGCCTCAGCAGAATGGAGTAGCTGAGTGAAAGAATCGTACCTTGAAAGAAATGATGAATGCAATGTTACAAAGTTCTGGGTTACCGCAGAACTTGTGGGGGGAAGCCATTTTATCGGCTAATTACCTTTTAAATAAGGTTCTCAAGAAAAAGGCACAAAAGACACCATATGAGTTATTTAATGGAAGGGTACCTTCCTATAAATATTTACGAGTGTGGGGGTGTCTTGCTAAAGTAGCCGTTCCTATGCCTAAGAAGGTAAAGATAGGTCCGAAAACAATGGATTGCATTTTTTTTGGATATGCACATAACAATAGTGCTTATCGTTTTCTTGTACATGAGTCAAAGATCTCAGACATACATAAGAATACAATAATGGAATCAATGAATGCGTCGTTCTTTGAACATGTATTTCCATGTAAATCCCAAGGGAAATCGAGTTCTTCTAAACGAATTTATGAGACTATGAATGAAGATAGTCATGAACAAGAGGTTGAGATTGAACCTAGATGTAGCAAAAGGATTAGGACAGAAATGTCCTACGGTCTAGATTTTTTGACTTATTTGCTAGAAAGTGAATCTCAAACCTATGAAGAGGCTGTAAACTCTTCTGATGGTCCTCAATAGAAAGAGGCATAGTGAAATTGAATCCATTCTGCAAAATCACACTTGAAAACTAGTCAATTTACTTCCAAGTAGTAAAACACTAAGATCTAAGTGAATTTTCAAGAGAAAACTTAGACCAGATAGATCAATAGAAAAGTACAAGGTCAGGCATGTAATTAAGGGTTACAAACAACGACATAGCCTTGATTACTTTGATACTTATTCTCCCGTGACGAGAATAACATCAATTAGGATGATAATTGCTATCGCAGCTTTGCGAAATCTTGAAATACATCAAATGGATGTTAAGACAGCCTTTCTAAATGGAGATTTAGATTAAGAAATTTACATAGATCAACCCATTGGTTTTTCTGCCCCAGGGCAAGAAGGAAAGGTCTATAAATTGGTGAAGTCATTATATGGCTTGAAGCAAGCACCAAAATAATGGCATGAAAAGTTCGATAATGGCATGAAGATAAATGAATGTGACAAATGTGTATACGTCAAGGACACTGAAGATGGTTATGTCATCTTGTGTCTGTACGTTGATGATATGTTAATTGTAGGTAGTAATGATCAAATGATCAAAACTACCAAAAATATGTTGAACTCAAGGTTTGACATGAAAGACATTAGACTTGCTGATGTAATTATAAGAATTAATATATCAAGGATATTAAGCGGTCTCATTCTTAGTCAAAGTCATTATATTGACAAAATCCTTGAGAGATTCAACAAAGGTGATTCTGGTATTGTTAGAACACCGGTAGATGTTAATTTGTACCTATTCAAGAATAGAGGTAAGAGTGTATTTCAACTTGAATATTCTAGAGTGATAGGAAGTCTTATGTACTTAATGAGTTGTACAAGATCGGACATAGCTTACGCTGTAAATAAACTAAGTAGATATACCAGCAATCTAGGATTTGACCACTGGAAAGGTATTACTAGATTACTTAGATACTTAAGATACACACGTAGCTATGGACTGCACTATACAAGATATCCAGTTGTATTAGAAGGATACAGCGATGCAAACTGGATATCTAATATGAAAGACTCTAAGTCTACTAGTGGATATGTGTTTATACTAGGTGGTGCAGCTATTTCATGGAAGTCATCTAAACAGACTTGCATAGCTAGATCCACGATGGAATCTGAATTCATCGTTTTGGATAAATGTGGCGAAGAGGCTGAATGGTTACACAATTTCTTAGAAGATATTCCAAAGTGGCCTAAGCCTGTGCCTACAATTTGCATACATTGTGATAGTCAATCTGCAATTGGTAGGGCACAGAGCAACATGTATAATGGTAAGTCTCGACATATACGTCGCAAACATAATATCATTAGACAACTACTCTCAACTGGGGTTATTTCTGTTGACTATGTGAAGTCAAAGGATAACATAGCGGATCCGTTAAGTAAAGGGTTAAATCGAGAGTTAGTTGATAAGTCATTGAGGGGAATGGGTGTTGCTCACAATGGTGTATATGATTTAACGCAAGTGCACGTGTCGCAAACAAGTAATATAATGATAAGAAAAATCGTTCCCACGGAGATTGGAATACTAGAAAAATATCGTAAAAATTAACTATTAAAATCAATATTTGAGTTTTTGTTTATTAAAATAAATAAATAAAATAAAATAAATAATACGAGAGGACAAGAGTGAAAACACTGAAACAACGTTCAACAAGAAGGATATCACAAATCACAGATAGATAAATCAGTTAGGATTGCAAATATGACAAGTGATGTAGACAAACTGCTTTGCTGCAGCTTTGCTGTAGCAATGCTGTAGCAAAGTATACCAGTAACCAGAATTGCAAAAATTCACAAAGGATTCTTCCGAATCTGCAATGTTTATATATTCTATGATTCAATGAAACATATTCCTATGCAAAACTGAATCTAAGAACAACGTTCATGCACAAATTCTTTTGAGTTATGTGAAATAATTATATATTCCTATATTAATTTCTTCACACTATTCTAGCTTTATCCAACTTAAAATTAACCTTTCTAGATTCAATTTTAGTCTAGTATCCTATCAATTGTTGATCAAGCAATCAATAAGAATGAATCAATCAATCAAGCGTAGAATAACTAGCACATTTTGCCAAGCAAAGCACAATTTTATAACATTAAAGCACAAGGTCTACATTCACTTGCATATCCACAACCCTAACTGAATGAGAATTTAGCCAAACATATTTATAAAATTAAAAATCAAATTATATATGCTCAAAATCAGATCCATATGGTTTAAAGAATTTAGAAGAATCAAATAATAAGGAAATAATGAAATAAATAAATAAATAAATCCCTTAAATCAACCCTAAACCAATTGGATTCTGAATCTTTATCTTGTTCTTGCTTTCTCTTCAATGAAAATTCTAGCAAATCAAGCTTCAATTGGTCTCTTTCCAGATTCAAATTGATGCTCTGTTTTGCCTCTCCTTCCTTGCACCAAATCTGTCCAGAATTTGGGGCTGCTATCTGCTGTATTTTTCCTCCTCGCTGCTGTTGATTTTTCCTCTGTTTTTCTGTCGCAATTCTGGTTGTTCCTCCTGTCTTCGCTGCTGCCCAGATTCTGCTGTATATGTATTTTATTTTCTGCCGCAGTTCTTCATGAAGATCAGCCCCTGTTTTTGTTCTTTTATATTAGGTTTAATTGGAGATAAGGTTTGGTGTGTTAATTTCCAATATTATCCCTAAAGGGGTGAGTTAGTAAGAGCCCAAAATTGTCCTTTTATTTAGAGTCCAAATCAGCCCAAGTCAGCCTCTAACTGCTGTCCAGATTTCTGCAGTTTTTCCTGGTGTGATTTTGCTGCAGCAATGCTGTAGAAAAGCTGCAGCAAAGTTGCAGCAAAATTGATTTCTTGCATTTTCTTTGTTGTTTTCTTAATCTCCTTCAAGGGTAATGAAAATCTAATGAGTGCACATCAAAATATAATTCTTTTTGACGCATTTCATAATTATTTTGAATTTATTATCAAAGAATTTATTTAAATCACAAAATCCACAAATAGTGTATAAATGATTATAATGTGTGGATATTCCCAAATTAACAAGCAAGTATTTATGAATAAAAGCTAATAATACTCTAATAAATTAGAGTTATCAATGGGACTGAAGCCCATGAAAGAAAAAAGGATTTACAAAGAAAACCTAACCTAGTTGACTGGAGATCCGAAGATCTAGGTTCAAAAGGACAACCTATTTGTAAAGATTTAGTGAGATCATTGTAGGGGTTTACCCTTAAGTCCATTCCTATGATGAAAAGTAGTGATACCCGTAAGTATAGGTTAAGCTAATGCTTTTAATGATTCTTATGAAGAGAATACTGAGCGAAGTACAACGGGTTCTCTTTGTGGATTACACTTATCGATATGAGATCACCTATGTGAGAGAGAAGTGGGGCCGCTTCGAAAGGGAGTTGTGTAGGACTCAATTCTTTAGAAACTCTCGTAGGACTAGGAGTGTGTTCATGGCCAAAACAAACACAACAGTGCAAACTGAATTGTGTTAGGAAAGACTCATGTGTGAAGTATGCATCGCTTACATAAACGGCAGGACAGTTCAAAGATATTATGTCTACTAGTCAATTAGTAAGGTAAATATATTCTCACAAGGGAAGGTTCAAGGATTAACACCTACCTATCTTATGCAGGTTTCAAATTGTTGAACTCTATTTCCGTGTCAAAATTGGTTTGAAATCTCGGTCAATTTACATTCATATAGGGGATTGTTAGAATTAAATTGAATGGAAATTGAAGTCAAAGAAAAACAGTAGGAAACGAACGGATGTAAATTGAAATCAAAGAAAACAGTAGGAAATGCTTTTCCTCATTAATTCTTTGTGCCCGTGTGGGCTGTTTTCTCTTTATATCATATCGTTTCAATTTCTTTTTTAAACATTTGGCTCATTATTTGGGGCTCTTTTATGTGTATATATATGAGATGCAATGAAGAGGAAAATAATAGAGCAAAACGGCAGAAAAGAGATAGAAGGAAAAAGAAGACATAAAAAAATTTAATATTTTCTTGTATTTTCAATCTAGAGTTAGGTTCCATTTCAATAGAGTTAAGACACAAGAAAGTTTGTCAGAGTAGTAAGTTAGTAGTGTCTAATTTCTGCTAGTAGATCATTTTATCTTGAAAGATAAGTTTTCGGAGTACTCAAATACTCACGTTGAGCGGAAAAATTATCTTAAGGACACCGTGTGTTATACGAGACTCGATCATTTCTAAATTTTATCTCCTTTATGTTATTTAAATTATGATTTAAAAATTATATGTATTTTATTTCTATAATGTAATTATAATTTAAATAAATACAATTTTATTTCTAAATTGTTTGTCTAGTACATTATTTCTTACAAGTATAACCTAGACAAGTGAAAAGTTAAGAGATAAGCAACTTCCTCAACAAATGATCTATATATTCATAGTTATCTTATCTAAATTCAAATATATTTTTAGATGAGAGTAAGATATATATGCACAAGAAATTTCAACAAGAACTTAAAAAAAAAAAAAAAAACCCGGAGTAGAAATGATAATCCAACAACAAATAATTATGGAAATAAACTAAGCTTTATTGAGAGCCAATTATTCTCTCATGACTTTGTGAACTTTCATCTAAGCCTACCCTTTAAACATTTCCTAACTCTAAACTTTCATGACGGCACTGAAAAATCGCGAAATAGAAGTTTCAAAATGTTTTTGAAAAATATACTGTGAAATTTTTTTTAAATATACTATTTCTTATCGGACGGCTTGTAGCCATCTTATTTGTTGGTATATCGAACGGCTAGTAGCTATCTTATAAAAAATTGTATGTAAAATCTTATAGGACAGCTACTAGCCATCCTATAAGAAATTTTTTTAGGATAGCTAATAGTTGTCTTATAATATTCTGCCTAATTTTTTTTATAATAGCCGTCCTTATTTTCTTATAGGACGACCACATACTTGAGACCACCCTATTTATTTCTCATTCTATATTAGTAGCCGTCTTATATTGCCCAGATTGTAATAGTGCCTCTTGTGTTCTTGTGGCATCTTCAAGTGCCCTTTTTTGGATCTTTTCTGTGGCTTCACCCTTGAACATTTCACATCCTAACCTATCTCACGTTCTCTCTTCAAAGCACCACTTTCCTTTCCTCCTATAATCTAGTTTTATCTTAATCAATTTCTTAAGTAGGAAATTTTTTTTGCCTATAAATTGTGGCTCAATCGCATGAAGTTTATTTGAGCATATAAAAGATTTGAGGTTCGACTTCCAATAATGAGTGTGTGAATAGTACATTTATTTCAAAATAAAAATTAAGCAAATTTCTTAATCATTAATTAACATAGAAAGGGGCTACTTAAAGATTTTTGTGGCATATGGCGAAACATAAGAATGAGACAATAAAATTTGAATTTATGATATTTTAAAGGATCTCCTTCCATATATCTATAATCTCCTAATGCATATTTGTCTTTCAAGGGTCTAAAGGATAAGAAAAATATTACTTAAGGTCCATAGAGGTAATTTTTTACCTATAAAAAGGAATCAAAGTGGCTTTGAATGGCTATAAAAAGGTTATTACTGGTGTTGTTGTTAATGAGGGTGGGAATAAGTTTGATATCTCCATTTTTGCTCTAAATGTTTGCGTGGTTAGGGAGGTATTTTTCACCGTATTTTTGAAAAATTTGTGGGAATTAGTTATTTTTTACTAATGAATAATATATGTTTAACTATATATTTTATGTTCTAAATGAACAAATTTTATGTTGAGAAATAAAATAAATTTGAAATTATGTTTATTATATATTAAATGTAATGTATAATTCTTATATATAATTAAATTATTTTTTAATAGTTGCTAAAAAAAATGTATTTTTAATTATAGTATATTTTTTAATTAAATATATAAGAAATTATATAAAATTTTGTAAGAGATTCGGATTCGGATTCGAGACTTTGATGGGGCCGGGAGTATAATTCTCTAACCTACTTCACAAATGTATTTTTTATCTAATTATATCCCATGAGTGAAACTATGGAATGTTCTTTATAGTTACCCACCTTGATTGAAAAAATTGACATATTGGTCCATACAAGATTAGTAAGATTAAATCGTTAATAACAGACAAAAAATAAATCACTACCACAAAACTGCTATATGATCACGGTTTTTAACCGTGACTGTAGACCTATGGTCACGGTTTTTATAACCGTGACCTAAGAAGGAGAGACCTTAGACTAGAACCTATGGTCACGGTTAAAATCCGTGACTGTAGACATATGATATAGTTATGGTTTTTGAAAGACCGTGACCAATTATTCACTTAGGTCTCAGTTTTCCTAAAAATCGTGGCCTTAAGTAATATATATGGTCACGATTTTTGTAAAAACCGTGACCATATAGATGTATATGGCCTCGGTTGTTACAAAAACCGTGACCATATGTATTACTTAAGGCCACGATTTTTACAAAAATTGTGACTATATGTAATGTTCATTTAAAAATAATTACACATATTTTTTAGCATTTTCATAAATTTAAATACCTGTTTCTTCAATATTATAAGTGCAACATTCATATCGAAAAATATATTATTAAAACTAATATAGCGATAACAGTTCATGCAATCTGAAACAAAATTAAATTACAAATATTAATGCATAAATTGTTTCAAAATTAATGACACATTATAGAGTGTCATATAATAATTACAATACTAATAATTAAAAGTACATATATGAAATTAAAGTAATTTAAAGTATTACATAATACTATCGCTTTAAGAAGCGATTTGTGAACTCCGCCCATTCATTCCGCATTTCCTCAATTTGACTATCAGTGTATGATCCTTCGTTATTAAGCTACATATATATGAAAACAAATTTTAATATGTCGTATATAAAGAATCCAAAACAGAAAAGCATGTGGAAAGAGTTTGTTTCAACTGACCTTGAGAGAGATTGTCTTCTTTACTTCTTCTGTCCTATCTTCAAGATCATTTCTGTGCTTCTTGTCCAACTCACTCATAGTATCAGCCCAATTAATCTTTTCTTGAATTGAGACCAGTAGATTGTCTGATGTAGCCAGCCTAGGTATCATTCATGAGTACTATTAGGTATGTAACTACACCTTTTCATATACACTATCATGAGAACAAAAGGAAACTTCATGTGAAAAAAAAAAATGAGTGTGGTAATATTTCTGAGCTTCATAGCTGTAATTCTCAAGAGTGCACAATTGTGCACATTGCAAAATGGCCATAAATAACACTTTGTAGGTGAAAATAAGGGAAACTGCAAACTCCGTAGATTAAAATATGTCTCACAACAATGTTTTAGATGCTGAAGGCATACCTCTTGGATAATCATTTTATTAGAAATGGACAACTAAAACCAGAAATATTACCAGTTGGACAGAGTTTGTATCATACTTCCAAGTTGACCTGGTCTTGGATCTTTCCCTGCAACAAATTGGACCTAAATTAGGAAAATAGATTAGATACTTTCTGGAGGAACATAATAAATTGAAAGAGACGAACAGAGAAAGTGGGGGCAAAAAAAAAAAAGAATATAAATGAAGGCACAGCATTAGGGACAATAAGCCAAAACCTCAAAGCATCTCCGCAACTGATCCAACTTTCCCCTGACTATACCCTAAACTTCATCTCCCGTAAATGCCTTTCCTGAAATATAACATAAGATTCACTGAAGTAGTGTAGTTTGAGAACATCATCTACCGGTTGCATAACATGGTTCTTTCTTGCAAAACTTTAAATACCCACCTCAGATTTCGGACAAAGCTACTGAATTGAAAAAACACTCAAGGCATGCAGCACAAGCCAACCATAAAAGTACTCGGTTGATCTATGAAGAATGTTCATGGAAATTAAAAACAAAATCCAGAGTAATAACAATATTAGAAAATGAAGAGAAAATAAGAAGAAAAGAAAGAAGAATTCCATAAAAACCAGAAACAAGAAAAGGAAGAAAGTGATAGAAAACAATAATGACGACAAGTACTGACCTCAAGTATCTCAATTGCCTGATAGGTTCCAATCTTCAAGAGTCGCTTTGAGATATCTTCCTCAAACATAAGCTCTATGGTTTCCCTAAAAATCCCCAAGTTCTCTACCTTTGGCACTTCTATTCTACAAACTTTCGACCCAGAAGAAACATTCGAAGACGTTTTCTTTCTATACTCACTAATTAAACCAGCGAATAGCTCTAAATTCGCACATATAGGAGAAATGCTTTGAGTGTAGCTCCTCCTTGAACTCCCTCGGTGGCTCGCTCGAGGGAAGATAGAGGCTTGCTCGATTAAAAAAATTTGCCCACCCCTAGCTACCTGATGCAGGACGAGGACGAGGACGAGGACGAGGACGAGGACAACCTGGTGCTATAGATCTGGTGGCGAGGAACCACCTGAGGGTGGCTGAGGTTGGAGCAGGACGCGGACGCGACTGGGCTGGGAGGACGCAGACGTGGGACGCGAACGCGGCTGGACCACCTCAGGATTTTTGGAATTTGATTATTGTCCGAATAATCCAAGAGCAACGCTGCTTATTAGGTTTTTTTTTTATAACAAGAAAAAAAATAACTTTATTGTCACGGTTTTAAAAAAACTGAGACTATATTACATGATAAGGTCACGGTTATTTAAAAACCGTGGCTATAAATTTTGAATTTTTTTTAGCTTCACTTTTGGTCACGGTTATTTTAAAAATCGAGATTATAAATATACACTATGGCCTCTGTTTTAAGACGACCGTGACCAAAAACCTATAGCTTCGGTTTTTTGTAAAACCGTGGCCAATTTTTCGAGACTAAAAATCAGTTTTGTTGTAGTGAATACTTGATACTTCGTTGATACTTTTTTTTTTTTTTTGATAGATAACACGAAGGAAAGAGGACGCGAAAGGATAGGAACACCCAACTAACACAACGCTTAACTCACCAAAACTTCGTTGATACTTTGGTGACTATATATTCTAAATCAGGTAACTATTTACGGCTCTCTTTTAATAATAATAAAAAATACCGTACTATTGTATGTTTTCTACTTTTTTACCACTTTGGCCCCTTTGCACAATTGTCCATATTAAATTATAATGTTATTCTATCATTTGTATGTGATTGAATTGTTGCCACAACTTGTCCGACATATTTGTGGTCGTTGATTTGAATACTAAAAAAGTATGTAATGATTGCTAAAATTATTTGTAGCCATCCTATGGAGCTAGATTACAGCTGAAATGGTTTATATGCCTAATAATCTTTGGGAATGACATTTTTATTCTGAAAGTGGAGTCATTGATTCATACTAATGTAAAAAAAGGGGGGAACAATTTTAACATTTAAATAAATATAAAAGATGAAATTAAAACACAAATGCCTTGTATCTGTTGATATTTTGAACAATTGTTGTAGCATGTTTCTCAACATTTCAATTAATTCGAAAATACAATTATTATAAATAAAAAATGTATTTTTTACTATAATTTTTTTAATTAGAACATCAAACGTATAATTAAACATATATAATTCTTTTGTAGGAAACTATTCTCTCATCTTTTTTGAATACCCAATGAATATGTATACGTCTTGTCTTGGTTTCAACTTCTCTATATTTTTCTTTTAAAACGTGTGTTGGACACCATATGCAAATATAAGATAAACTAGATTTATGAGCATTAAACAACTTTAAGGGGTCTTAGGAATAAACTTAAATGAAACCTAACCAGCAAGTATATTGCCGTATGTATGGTATATAATTGCAGGACAAAGTAGAAAATGATGAGTAACTTATGACGAATCTAATTAACCATATCAATTAAGCAACTTCTACTCGTACTTTTGGCAATATAATTTTTTTTAATGTTCTGCATACTCCCATGTTTGCAGGAGCGGAGGATTTCAAGGACTAAGGGACTATAGCCCCGAATGGGTTTCTTTTTTTTTTTTTTTTTTTTTTAATTTAATGTGAAATTACAAAATTTTCCCTCAAAGAAAACCTAATAATCCAAACCCCCTCTTATTTCTCTTCGCCATTTTCAGCCCTCCAAACTCGCGTTGCTACTCCAGCTCCAGCCTCTAGCTGTTCAGCCCTTTCTCGTTTAGCTGATAGCCCCTGTCATTGCTTCTCCTGCACTGCATTGTCGTCTACCTGACTACCTTGAAGTGCCTTCAGTTCTACGCAGTTGCTCCTACGTGCTTCGTGCTACGTGACAGCTTGAGAACTGAGAACCCTTGCTCACTCAACCCCTGCTTGCTCCAGCTTCAGGTTCTATTGCTGTTGAAGTTGCTACCTGCCGTTGCCTGGATTGCTCCCCCTCTGCCGTTGTTTGGCTTTGCCTTTGCTGCAGTTGCCAATTTCAGGTTTTTAAATTAAAAATTTTGATTTTTTTCAGTTTTAATTTTTTCAATATTAACAGCATATTGCTTTATTTAATATTTAATGTTAATATATATTAAATATTAATATAGATTAATATTAATATTTTGTTGTTTTATTTAATAATATAACAATATTAAATCTTTTTATAATTTTGTTGTTAGTAATTTAAGATTAAATTATTTGGTAATGTTAAATCTAATATTTTATTTTTTGATATACAAAAGGGGGGCCAAATTACATTAAAAAATAAATTTAATATTGATAAAATAAAATAAATGTAATATATATTGATAAATTAAAATGAAAATAAATGTAATTCTAATTTATGACTCAATCAAAATTATTTATTTTAAATAAAAATTGGAATAAAATTCTTTATATATAAATAATTTATTTGTGAATTTTTATTAGGTTTTAATTTATAATGGAACATCAACGTAAAAGCTTAAAAATAACCAAAACTCTTCATTTTTTTTTTTTAAGAAAATGAAAGCAAATCCAACAACATCAAGTATGTCAATTGATACTCTAATTGTTGGTGAAATTCATTATAGTAAATTTCAAAGAAACAAACTTGAAATAAATGATACTAGTTCTCTTCAATGAGATCTAAGTTTACGTTGTCTAACATAGTCATATCATGTTAATGAAAAAGTTGATATTCAAAAGAAATATATTAACATGGGACCATATCAAATCAAATTAGATTTGTACCCACCCACTTCTTTTGAAAACCAACAACATCGCTTTCAATATTCATGATTCCTAAAATTTCCTTGGCTTGAGTACTCTCCAGAAAATGACAAAGTGTTTTGCTTTCCATGCTTTCTTTTTTAGTGTAATCCTCCAAAACATCCAACATTCACTATTAAAGGATATGGAGATTGGAAAAGAGTCAATGATAAAAACAGATGTGGTCTTTTTACTCATAAAAGGGAGCCAAATTTATCACATAATGGTGCTTTTCAACAATGACATGCTCTGAAAAATCCAACAGTGTACATTGACAAAGTGATCCATGAAAAATCTTCACAACAAGTAACGCAAAATTGTTTACGACTTAAGGTTTCAATAGAGACTATTAAGTGACTTACGAAGCAAGCATGTGTTTTCAGAGGTCATGATGATTCTAGTACATCATCTAACCGTGGTAATTTTATTGAGATGGTCAAATTGTTTAGATTGACTGATGAAGATATTGCTAATATTACTTTAGATTGTGCTTCAACAAATGCAAAATATACTTCTCCATTGATTCAAAAAGAGATATTAAATATTCTTGCAAATAATATTCAAAAAAAAAATACACCAAGAAATTAGTAATGCAAAATTTTTTATTCTTGTTGATGAGGCAGTTGATGAGTCTACTAAAAAGCATATGGCAATTATCTTAAGATTTGTTGATTGTGATGGATTTATTCAAGAGCACTTTTTTGATATCATTCATGTTCAAGAAACTACAGCTTCAAATTTGAAGGAGAAAATATGTTTAGCTCTTACTAAACATAATCTTCAAATTAAAGACATTCGAGGTCAAGGATATGATGATGCTAGTAATATGTGTGGTGCATGGAATGGGTTGTAAGCTTTAATTATCGAAGTTCTCCATCTGCACGCTATGTTTATTGCTTTACACATCGTCTTCAATTAGCGTTGGTTGTAGCATCTAAAGATGTCCTTGATGTGTGGAATTTCTTTTCAATGTTAAGCTTTGTTGTCAACCTTGTTGGAGCTTCAGCCAAACGTTACTCAGAACTTAAATGTGCAAAAGACCTTGAATTAGCTGAGTTGTTGGAATGTAGAGAACTTGAGACTGGAAGTTGTGTTAATCAAATTCATTCTTAACAACGATCTTGAGTTACAAGATGGAGTTCACATTTTGCTTCTATCAATAGGTTAATTGAAATGTTTGGTGTAACATGTACTGTTCTTAACAACATGAGTAAAGATGAGCGTAATTATAATATAAGAGGAGAAGTTAAAGGGGCATTCAAATCAATTAGATCCTTCGATTTTGTTTTCGTTCTACTTTTGATGAATAAAGTTATGAGAGTTACTAACTTTCTATGTCAAGCATTGCAATATGAATCTCAAGATATTTTGAATACTACACAAGATTAGTCAAATCAACAAAAGAACTTCTAAAGAAGCTAAGAAAATGTGGTTGGGACGAGTTTCTACAAATTGTGTTATCATTTTGTGAGAAACAAGATATTAATACACCTGTTATGAGAGATATTTATTTAGATGACACACGTCGGGTATGTCTTCAAAAAGATCACACAGTGAGACATCATTATTAGGTTGATATATTCAATGTTGTAATTGATTTTCAATTAATAAAAATAAATGAGAGATTTTCAAATAATGCAATAGAACTTCTCACTCTTAGCTCTGCTTTGGATCATATTCATCATTTTAAGTCTTTCAACATTGATGATATATGCAATTTTGCTAAGAAATTTTATTCTGAGCATTTCACTCAGAAAGAACTCAAAGACTTGAGAAGGCAATTAATGTATTATGAATTTGATGTTATAAAATATTCAAAATTTTAAAAAATTACATCTTTTTCAAATTTGTTACAAGAATTAGTTAAAGATGGAAGATCATATATATATTTCTTGATTGAAAAATTAATCCGTTTAGTATTGACCCTTCCTGTATCTACTGCAACTACAAAACGTGCATTTTCAGCTATGAAGCTTATTAAAATATCTCTTCGAAACAAAATGGAGGAAGAATTTTTAGAAAATTGTATGATTCTTTATATTGAAAGAGACTTTGCTAAAAATATTGATTTAGATTGGGTTCTAAATGAATTCTATGCATTGAAGCATCGTAGAATTCTGCTTCAATAATTTTTCTTTCTATTATCAAGTGTCAACATACTTACAAATATGACATCATTTTTAGGTAATACATAAACACTTTTTAGTTAATTTAATTTAATTTATGCTAATGTTATTATTACAATTAATAAATATGATATTTATGAAATTTGTTTTAATTTTATTTAAATATTTTTTTCATAGTAGTATATATGTTAAGAAAAATTTAAACTTCAGCCTCCCTGATAAATTACTGGCTTTGCCCTTGCACGTTTGGATTTTATCGCATGATCAATTTTAACCATGCGATATATTATTTTAAAAGTTGAGGCTTCTCTACTAATTAAGAGAACCTTGGGGACATTGATATTTGCCTCTGGTTTTTTCCTTAAAATTTTTTTGTATGTTGCCTATTGTTGGAAAATGGATTAAGGGTACAAGAGCCCGTGATAAAATGTCATTGTAGAGACATTAATTTTGGGTAAAACCGACTTAGCATAAGTGGGATTAAAATCGATGATTTGGGATTTTTTTTTTTTTTTTTAAAGATATTTAAAATTATTTATATTATATATAAAAGTCCGAATCACGTCTTTTTTTTTTTTTTTTTTTTAAATTATCTATATATTTTAAGCTATTTAAATTAATTACCCTTTTAAGATTTATTATCACATTAATTAAGTACTCTAAAACGTGATAATCAAATAAGTATCACATTTAATTAGAACTTTAATCATATCATAATTATCATATTAAATAAAATTTCTAAATATTATTTTATTTTCACAATTATTTTGAAAGTATAAAAAATTAATTTCAAAATTATTTCAAATATATTGTAGAAATTAATAAAAGAGAAAAATTAAAATAAATAAAATAATTTACATGTAATACTCATATTTTTAACTATTATATTTAAATATTTAAAATAATATTAAAATAAATAAGAAATTAAATAGTAAAATAATATATTGACATTTTACTAGTGCACCTTTGTAGTGTTGTATATAAGAATATCAAGAAAAATATTCCTATATTCACGTATTGGTGGAAATCACGGTCCATCTTTACCCAAATCATATCTTCCTTCTTTAGAAAATGTGCATACTCCTATGTCGTTAATTGGCCGGCTAATGTTATTCCTATTTACTATTTTAATATAAGTTTAACTGGACCGATAAATTTTATTCTAAAAATGATTAAGACACCTACACTGTTCAACATTTTGATTTCTTTTATTTTAGTTCTATGTATTT